>JAWNZC010000401.1:1540000-1737500 GCA_035771165.1 Paragorgia papillata
GCTAAACTTGCATACAGACTAGTCTAGACTCCAATCATTTTAACTTGCTCAATTGCAAACATATTATGTTCAAACATATTATATTCAAACATATTATATTTAACGTGATATATAGTACTTTAGTTTAATTTAAGATTAAAATCTAAATATAGTCAACACAAGTAAAGACCTAGACTTGGATAGTCTCTTATTACTATCCATGAACTATATATAAAATTTGTGCGACACACCGCAATGTTTTGAACAATTTCCATGATCTGTCTGGATTGTGTAACACATTCGACGACAAACGTCGCCAGCAGTCTGGCACCACATGGACACAATATTTCCCATTTTATTCGATGCCTTTTGAGGTTTGAATGGAAATACTGAATATCATAAACAGGCAAGGACTTAGGATCTTCGGAAATACGAGCCTATTCTTCAACGAAAGTTGTGATCACAAATGCTTTCAACGCCTATTAAAACGTCGAGTACAACCTACACACCCATTTAAAGCACAAGGCTAGCTAAAATTATATTAAACATGCCAGAACTCACCCACACTGGCCTTGATGGCCGAGTCGAAATCCGAGTTACTCATCTTCTGAGATCTTCTCGCAAGCCTGCCGACAGTACTGCTGTTGTAGAAGCTATTTCATCTCGAAATTTAGTACTTTGAGCGATCAAACCTGCTGATTCTTCTAGATATATCCATTTGGACGACATGCACGGATGCACTAACCACTTATTTGAATATTAAGCTTTCATAAAGAAAAATTATTCTCCTGGATGTTCCATGCAACAAATTACCATACGAAATCAAAAGATTATTCAATGATGTTGATGTGTACTTGACAAGTGATATTTCCCTTAGTTCGTGTTTCCCTTGGGTATTAGCAGTTTGATAAACACAACAGATTGTTCTTTTGTACTGCAAAGTATAATAAAAGATCCCTAAATTAAACAGCTGCTCCATCGTTTACCCTAAACCCCCCTGTTACAGTAATAGAGTCACTGAAATAAAACAGCTATTAAAATTGCAATCTGTGCCCACTAAAACTTGGAATTTCCGGAGGTTGATTTAATATTTATATTTTACTATTTTAGGGGCGGATCATTAGAAAAGTGATTGGGGGGGGGGGGGAGGGGTAAACCAAAAAAAAATTCATACACAAAGAAAGTTTGAGAAAAAAAAATCGTGCAGAGCCTTCTCATGGTGAAAACTAGGTATGTGTAATAAAAAAAATTCATGTAAAGGATTAGACAATAAAAAAAAATTCCTGCCCAAGCAAATGATAAAGAAAAAAATTCGTGCAAGCTGAAAAAGACCCCCCCCCCCCCATCACTTTTCTAATGGTCCGCCCCTTAGTACTACAATCCCAGGGTTCTGTGGCAGGCAAGTGGCTTTTTGAAGCACTGGAATTCCAAAGGGAGCTTTGAAGGACTAGAATTCGGTATGAAAAAACTCGATTAATTTGTGTTCGTGTCGGAGGGGTGTGTGCGCATGGACCTCTTGCGAGTCGGCTTTTGTTTTGAATCGCCACATGGTCCCCTCACACAGCAGGTGGTTGTTTACTAACAATTTCACTCAAACAATTGCTCCGAAAATTTTTTAAAACACGGCGAAGTTATTTGACATTGAGAAGATTAATTTAGTATTATATTATACGTGTTCTTATAACAGTATGAATCACTACATGACTATAACATGAGTCAACTTGCCTGCTCTACGCGCTTCAATGCTTGCCTCTGTCATGCATCTTGCCGGTAATAGGTGGTCCAATTTGAATACATCACAACAAGTAGATATATTATTATATGGTTCAACGGACCTGGACTTTTATTCTAATGCTGTTATTTTTTCAAAAGTAAGATTTTTTATAAGCCATACTAAACGTTTCTCATAAGTTAATTTGATTTCTGTTAATAGAAGTATCAACTGCTCTAGTCAATTACTGTCATTTATTTATTGTCCCTTGCTTGTCCTTTCTTGTTCGTGGTCCTCATAATTATGTATGTAATGTAAATTAACATGAGTTGTTGTTCAAAATATTGTTTAAATAAAAGAAAACTTGCAACATACTTTAACTTTTCACCAAAATATTTGGAAGTTGAGTTCGTTCCAAAGTTCGCAAGTTCATTGGGAAGTTCGTTTTGAACTACGCATTTCATTGGCTGCTAGCCAGGCAGGCAATCAAATGCGTAGCCTGGTACCCTGACCCAATTTCAAAAGAAATATGGGCCAGGTAACCACTAATTTCATTCTCGCGTCATCAGGGCTAAATCCACTTATGACGATTGCAGTTTTACTCATAGCCAATAAAAACGCGCGAAAATTCAACCAATAGGAAAGCAGAAGTCTTTAGTGGTTACCTGGCCCATATTCTTTGATTGGGCCAGGGTACCAGGCTATCAAATGCGTAGTTCAAAAGAATCCTGTCAGTGTGCACAACTTGCGAAAGCTTGCGAAACATTTGAACACAAAACACAAGTCGATGCAAGTCTTTCGTGCATGCTCCGTCGCCATAGAAACTACCATGAGAACTAGCGAAAAGGCGTGGGAACTAGCGGAAGTGCAGAACTTGCGACGACTTGTGCCGACGTTTGACCGGTGGCATCGCAAGTCATCGTTTAAGGCCATGTCTACACTACAAGTAACATAGTGGCTGGGAGAAAAACAGGACTATCGCCCCAATTGACATTTTCCCTCAAACAAGTTGAGAAGCGGTAATATATATATATGAAAAAAAGAAAAAATTAAAAAGAAAACTTAAAAAAAAAAAAAAAGGAGAAAAAAAAAAAGAAATAAAAAAAATAAAAAAAAATGACTATGCCGGCTGGTAAGTTGAGAGCTTATCCTTATAGTAACACTTTAACTTACACTTAAACTGACTAATACTACTGCAGCATTTGATAGTAGTAGACAAGCTATTCCAAAGGCTGATGGTTCTCGGAAAGAAAGAACATCTAAAATAATTTTGTTTGTGGGTGGTCAAAGGACGGTAATTATTAGGATCAGCTAGCTAAGAGGATATAATATAATAATTAGCAATCCGTTCAGAAAATAGCCCGTTCGCTGAAACGCGAAGCTAGGCGGTTTGCGGCAATACATACGCTGGTTAAACCACATTCGCGGGCCGACTGTCTATATGTTTTTTATCCTTAGTTTAAGGAGTTTTCCCTAAATCTCGATTCCAACGAGTTTTCAATCGATCCTAGCTCAAACACATCGTGTGGCATGAAGGTGTCCTAATCCTACAAGCGCACGTTCCACCCTACTGTTCCTAGTCTTGCGCGAGCGCCTTCCGTCTTTCCGTCTTTATTAAAATGATTAATTATCATTTTTAACATTCAATCCTGTCGACAACTAGGTGACCTTAAACCATGTTAATTTGTTAAAGATTCAGGGCCGGCGCGAGCTTCTAGGAGTTGGGAGGGTACGATTTCCGAAGGGCACCCAGACTGGAAAGTTTGTAAAATGCGCAACGGGAATCAAATTTCGGCCGCCATTTTGCGCGGGCATCTCGTGAAAATTGCGCGGGCTCGCGCGGGAAAATAAGTCGTTTCCAGGGCGGTCGCCAATAAAATGGCGGCTACAATCGAATTTTCATGCAGTTTTCGCCGAATCTGCGTTAAAAGTCCGCGATCACAGGCAATTTTTCGAAATTTTTCGAAAAATTGCGCGGCCACTACATTTTTTACGAAAATTGCGCCGCCGCGGGAAATTGTCGTGAAAAATCGCGCAACGGAAATATCCGTTGCGCGATACAAACTTTCCAGTCTGGAAGGGCACATTACGTGGATTGCGCAATCACACCGCGTAAAACCAGTTTCAAGAAGAGGCCATTTGATCAGGGTTTTTAACTTTTGGTGTATATCGAAACAAAAAAAGCAACAAATATTATATATTTGGCTACATTTTGTTCATAACAATCCAGTTGAAAAAGGCATGCATGCTCTGCGCGCACGCGTTTTGTTTAATATCCAGGGCTTGGCTAAAAAAGGGCACTTCTTCGCCAAATTATTGGGGGGGTAAATACCCCCCCTACCCCCCCGGTCGCGCCGGCCCTGTAAAGATTACCATAGTATAAGATAAATAACACGTAAAAGAATTCATGCTCACTCTGAGTTTTGATAATTGGGTTATTTCATAGCCCATGGAGAAACCACTTCCGCTTTCCGGCTGTGAATTGTTAAAACTATAACCATTACTTTATTCTCAGCATGTAAAACATAAGCTTACTAAATAAGATGAAGATTGAAGTAAATGTTTATTATTAAATTCAGTAATTCGAAATTGCAAAACGCGACAGGGCCCTGCCCAGTGCCACTGAATAAATCTTCATTTTAAAGGTATTGGCAACAAAAATTAAGTTTGTCTAATTTGAAAGAACTCATAAAATTGTAATAGAACATCCGTTACAACTTTTTCGTATCTCTCTTCGTTTTCAAGATATTTCAATTTGCTTGATATGTAAATGAGATGGTCTCTGACGTCAGGTGTGGGGTAAAATATTTTCACATGTAGCAAAACCAGTTATATCTCTATAAGTTTGTTCATCGAAATCATTTGAAACTGTGCACATAAAAACTCCTTGCGACGCTGAACATTTCACGTTAGATATGTAAGTGATTTTGCTCTGTATGAAAATATTTTACCCCACTCCTGACGTCAGAGACCATCTCATTTACATATCAAACAAATTGAAATATCTTGAAAACGCAGAAAGATACGATAAAGTTGTAAAGGATCTTCTATTACAATTTTATGAGTTCTTTCAAATTAGACAAACTTAATTTTTAATGCCAATCCCCTTTAACTCATTCCTGTCCGAGGGCTTCCCCAGAGATGAATAAAATCGTCTGGCGTTAGCCAGAATA
Organism: Paragorgia papillata; assembly: GCA_035771165.1. Classification (NCBI taxonomy): domain Eukaryota; kingdom Metazoa; phylum Cnidaria; class Anthozoa; order Scleralcyonacea; family Coralliidae; genus Paragorgia; species Paragorgia papillata. The sequence goes on from JAWNZC010000401.1 coordinate 1,544,864, forward strand.
AAATACTAAAGACCAATTCGGACAAGAAAGAGTTAAACAAGACCAGACTTGGGCCTGGAAATTTTCCTGTGGTTCTGATAATCATATGACCATTTTAGATCAGCCATCCAAGGTCAAATGTCATCCGGGGCAAACTAATTTCTCGTGTAATATATCATGCAAGTCAAACCACTGGTGGGCCCAGGCTCAATATTTGTGTAGTAATTATAGCAAATATAAACAAATTGAGTAATTGAACTTTGCGCAATAAAATCTTGTAAAAGCGCACAATATTTATTTTAATTAATAAAAAATATTTGTATTACACGCCGCTATGCAGTCATGATAGGTGGCTGAGCTGTGGCCCATGGGACTGGGAACTAAATTCGCTTCATGATTGAGCAGTATATGCCGAGTCCCACATCTCGACTGAGCATAAATCTTCAATTCACACACAACGTAACTTATTACACATAATTAATTACTAAGGCAAGTTATATTCAATAAATACTTTCATTTTCCATTTCTTCAGTGTTACGTAATATTTAAAACACGAGCAGGAGTGTTTTATCAGATTTAAAACCACGAGAGCGCAGCCCGAGTGTTTTAGATCTGATAAAACACGTGATGCGAGTGTTTTGAATGGCTTCAAAAACGATTCGTTATTGGATGTTATGTTCATTAGTATTCTTTATATAAAATTGTATCTTCATTAGTATTCTTTCTGACGTCAAGAAATTTTATCAGGTATAAAAACACGGACATGGTACTGATTTCCTTTGTGCTTTCCTCATGAATTATTAATGAGTTTTGAAGGGCTTTTTCAAAGTACAGCCTGGAATCTCTGTCTCGTTTATAACACAGCGTATATATTTACATAACCTAATTCACAGTAATATAAAGCCTCCTTGGAAATAAAGGCATATGTTTACAGTTACTACAGTTGCTTTAGCCTAATGTTATATATGAAATAACCGACTCAGTACGCGTCAGACCTTATGCGTAGTCGAAATGCATGCTGAGCTGGGCAACTGACTATTGGCGATGCAGTGTGACCACACCGCTTATAAGTTTAGTTGTTTTTAGGGTGTGTACAGAGTCTATTCGATGAAATGAAATGTAGGGTTTGCAGACTGTACGCAGGTCAAGTTGTTTTATGCCTTGTGGGAGATATTTAGATAAATGAGATCTCTCCCTATTCCTGTGGTGCACTGTTTAATCTTATCACTTGCTGCTTAGAGCTCTTATGGATTTATCGTTTCCCCGCTGACACAATTAACTTTCCTGCTGTTATGTAGATATATATAACATCAATGTTTGTGTGTGGTAGTACCACACTTGGTCAGGCAGAAGACGCGAGCAGTCATTCCGGCTTTTCAAAACACTTTGGACAACGAGAAAATAATAGCTGTCTTAATTGTTTCAAAACAGGATTGCTTAATTGTTTGGTCAGTTCAAGGCAAAGCAGGTGCAAATTGTATGTTGTTATATTAATTAGAAACTATTTTTAGTCCTAAAAAGAAAAGCTAAATGAGTAAACGGACCCGTCTGAGTCCAAGAGACCAAGATATTCCATGTATATGACAGTGTACTGTAAGTTAACTGTAGTTAACAATAGAGGGAAATTGTTAGACATAGTCTGATACATGGTTATTGTTTCTTTCTTCATTTTTGCAGACAAAGAATTGCAGCCAGCACGAAGTCAAAGACTAGTTGTCGGTAGTTTTATCTGACAGGGTCGAGAAGAGAAAAGACGCCGAGAGACTGAGAGAGGTTAGTGGATTACGACGTTATCTCGAGAAAGTATAAGAGGTTAAACCACAAGTAATCTGGGTAATTCTAGGAGTTATCAAAATAATAACATAAACGTTGCAGGATTCGGTCAATTTGATTGCCTCTATAATGCACAGCTAACGTTAAAAAAGACATAATGAGTAATGCCTATAATGGGTCAAGGGCGGATCCGAACATTTCGGAAATCGGTCTGTGCATGTGGATTGTTTTTCACGTTCTTTTTTATCAGATTTTAAATATAAAATATCATGAGAAATAAAGTCATTCGAGAATTTTGCACTACTAGTAGTACCAAATTTGATGAATTTGCATCGATACAAATTTGATTCAAAACTATGATATGCAAATGTTATAGGCATGGATATCATAAATGGGCGTCCGTTGCTAATCGCAGTCGTTATAAACACGCATAATCCGCTAGCGAGTTCGAGTGTGATTTGTTCTTCGTGAAGAAATCAATGAACTCAATTTTCACAAGAAGTCAAATGCAACAGACCGCGTAGGGGACTGAATCCGACGTGATATACAAAAATCCTGACTTCACTATTGAAGCGTGTGTGGGATCCTGAAGAAATAACGCATGCGCACTCCGCAGAAGTTAGAGTTTCAGACCTGGAGAATGAAGTTCACTATGGGAAAAACTGGCATTGGATCATAACCTAATTACATGTTGATATCGTATTAAAATAAAATTTGAAAATGTGTTAGTAATTGTTTTACTTAAACGCCAACGCTGTGTGAGTAAATTGAACACAAATACACAAATTGTTTTTGCTGGATCAAGCGCACTCAGCTTGCTGGTTTATACTGATTGTTTATTAAACTCTGCAAACCAGATGGTGTGCACGGGAACGCTTGTTGGTGGCCAAGAAAAATAAACATTATTGCAGCAGGGGTGAACTGGGGGACGCATCAGCTTCGTACCCAGGCCTATTAGCAGCAGCTGGTCATTGTGTCATCTTGGTCTACAACAATGACGACTGACTGCTTATAATTATACTTATAACAGGCTCGGACTGGCCTATGTGCCATTGTGCCATGGCACATGGGCCCTTCTGGGACATCAAAATGGGCCCCTGACCAGACACACCTATAAAATATCAAATTGGAAGCATTGAAGCAATTACTTAATTCCGCATTTGTGAAATTAGTGATAAGGAAAATACTCAAAATAGTTTGCAACTGACCAACAGTAACACGTTGGAAGCAGTAATGATTTGTTCTGTAGAAGTTGATTTACTGAAGGCTGTTGATAACGAGGGAGTGTATCGAAAACTTGCGTCAAAGTCCTCGGAAATGGAACAGCTTCTTATGTTCTGAAATGTTAAAAATGTTTTGTTCTAAATGTTGAAAAGTCCTGAAATCTGTTGTATTTTGTGTAAATTGTGTGTTTTATATGACGTTTTAATGTTTTATAATCTCCGGAATTCTATAAAATCTTCCCCCAAAACGCAGGAAATGCCATTTCAGAGACTCTAGATTTCAAAATTTTCCGGGGGAGCATGCCCCCGGGCGGGCCCCCCTAGAGGCTTCTCGAATTGTCCCCCTAGGCCTGGGCCTCCTCACAGCTGAAATGGCAAGGCCCCTAAATTGGGCCCAGTCCGAGCCTGACTTATAAATCATTATATAGACTTAAGTGAACGGCAAATCCTCTCTCCTCCACAGACGCTTAATGAGATATTGAGGTCTAACATGAAGTAGCAGCGGCTTTTCCTCTTACCACCGTAGCTACTTCATGTTAGACCTCAGTATGCATGCCACGCCTCCGCGAAAGAGATAGCTGCATTTACCGCCTAGCTTGGTAAATAGCTTGGATACATTTGGGTATTATTATTTCAAGTTCATTTTAACACTTTAATTTGTAACTGTCAATATGTTAAATTTACAAAAATGGATAAACTTCATAAACTACTTTTATTATTTTAATCTGCTGATTACATCTAAGTTTTCACGCCTTAAATATATTTTGACCAACGTCAAAAAGCCACTTATACATATTTGACATTCGTTTTTTCCCGGTCCTACTGGTTTGACCATATATGGGTGTGTCCGTATATGAGACTGTTACGAAGAAGGTCCAAACTTAGCTTGTGTAAACTGAATTGAGTTCACTAAACTATATTCTAAGTTTAGTTTACATGCAGCTAAGGTTTTTAATCTGCATTACTACAATCCAATAACAATCTAAGCGTACTGTTAATTACTCCATGACTGTATTCAGTTAACAAAGCAACACTTATCCTCCGATCCTCAACTCGTGCTCTCCATCCGAACCTCAGTATAGCTCAATGTTTAGACCGTCGCTAGAAAATTGCAAAGCTGGGGCTTAGAATCTTTTTCTGAGATCAGAGCTTGACGCAAACGCCAACCATGCACGCAAATGTCCGTTATATACATTACACAAGAAAGTGAAAAAGTCTATAGGCTCCTAATTCTTCGGATTTGCTTTAACATTTTGAAGCCTGACGACGAGTCTTTAGTTTTTTATTCTGGCTAACGCCAGACGATTTTATTCAGCACGGGGAGAGGTACAGGCCTCAAAGTGTTAAATTTAGCTGGGTCAAGTAAGGTCGCCTCGGCCAAGGGTTCCATAACTCCAGGGTGACACAAAGGTCCATGTTTGAACCTCAGTGTCCGTTGCATCGCGTGCACATGCTTGCACTGGAGAGTAGAGGCCGGAAATCGTTAGTCTTGTTAACGCTATAACAGGATCAAACATTCAAACACTTTTATACTTCCAAACAGGATTCGTGCACTTCATATATAGATGAAAAGAAGAGGCAGTCGTTTTTATGCAGTGCCTAATATAAACAACCGTACATATAGATCATATAAATTATCTTGAAAAGACCCTGGGTTACGAGGTTGATAAATTAGGATATACTGCACATGTATGTATGTCCCTAGTCTCTGCTCCAAGCAAAGAAGGGCCAACTTCTCTAAGTACTTGTCGTACATTTGACTGATGATCAAACGCAATCTTTATACAAAGAATTCTACATCACTTATATTTAGCGACTCAGAACTTCTAAACAAACGGAATTGGGTGACGGATCTTCACCTGCATGCCTGCTTGTTCCTCGTATTGGTCGCCATGCACTATCACGAAAACGTGCCCGACTATGTGAGTCTCCACTACCCTACACAAGCAGAGCCTTCTTGTCTCTTTGTTGAAAGAGAGAAGAAAAGAAGGCTGTGCCCTACATATTTGTCGTGATTTTGTCCAAAATTTGGGATGAATTAACCGACCAAATCGATTTTGGATTTTCGGACTAGGTCCGGAATTGTATCCAAGCAAATGAGACGAGTGCGTGTATGATCAACGGAAACCAAGCACAAATACCACAAAGCATTCATTTCTTTCCTCTCTCAGCAAGGACACAAAGGAAATGGAAGCTCTGCTTGTAGTGTATGTCTCTACAAATTAGGAACGGGTTTTAATAACTTAAGAAATTAAACAAACAAATTTGACTCTATACTTGCTATATTCAGTCACAAATATTGAATAAGTCAATTATACGCGGAATTGCGTGGGATTTAAGCTGTCTCAATTATAGCAATTACTTAGGATCTTAGGATGAGGCGTATGCACGCAGGCTATCATAGGCAATCTTTATAGTCCTTTTTTGACCCTGTTTCATACAGAATGTCAAAAAAATAGCACCCTGTTCTAGACAAAAGAAATTGGTCCTTTTTTTACCCCGCTTCAGACAAAATCTGAAAAAATGGCACCCTGTTGCAGTCTAGAAGAAAGAAAAACACTCTGCGCCAGACCAAAATAGGGATTAATATACTCTCCCCAGAGTGTCAAGACCACTGACAAATGGCCCTAGTCACACCCTGTCGTTTGCAGTCTAGAAGAAAGAAAAACATTCTCTGCGCCAGACCAAAACAGGGATTAATATACTCTCCCCAGGGTGTCCAGACCACTGACAAATGGCCCTAGTTACACCCTGTCGAGTGGCATGTCGTACAAGAGTACCCCTCGGGTTATAAGCACTTGCTTGTCGAAAAGCATCATGGTTAACGTTACTGTGGACTCTCGGTGTCAAGTCATCGAAACCATGCATTGCTATAATATTTCATTACTTCATTACTTCTAATGTACACTACGTATACATGTAGTGCATGTGGTACGTTTACCGCTGCATGGTGTAATGTAACCAACGTTTGTTAGACGTCCGTCAAGCTCAATTACTCAGAAAAGACTTCAGAGCTATTGCATTGCTTCTATAGTACACTATAGACAATTAGTATTTCACTATTTAATTACTTCTGATAACTTGTAGGTATATACATGTAGTGCATGTGGTACATTTACCGGCTTGGTGTAATGTAACAGGCGTTCGTCAAGCTCAATTACTGTCAGAAAATATTACTTATGAACCATTACGTCTTCTAGTATAGTTTTCAGTCCGACTTCGATGTTTGGAAAAAGTCTTGAACTCAACTCAGCGGGGGGGCTCGCCTAATCCTCTTGGCTGAATATTTACGAGAGTAGCCTGAGTGGTCTAGTTGATGATGATGATGGTGAACTTTGCCAGGAATTCACGTTTTCTTTTGTCACAAAGCACCGCGCTATGTCACTATCTCTTACTGCCATTTATACACATGTCAGGACATAATGGTTAATAAAACAACACACCCACTAAAAAAAAGTTTTTTCATAAACACAAAACCTCCAGGGCTCCATCACAAGGAGGACCTTTTAAGAAGCCATTATGAGTTGACAGATAAAGAAAATAATACCAATAATATTCGTGTGACAAACCAGCACCGTGTACTTATAATACCAAGCGTGTTTCTTTTATAAAACAATTATTTGCTCACCGAGGAAAACTGTCCAATTAGAGCTTTCACAATGTCATCGACAACTTTATAATATTTGGACTGTATAGCAGATTGCTGAAACAAATGCGTGAATAAGGTATGTGAAGAGATTCTTAGCGTGAAATCAAGACAGGATGCCGAGATATATAAATATTAAGACCGTGATATCAGTCTGATTAAGGTTTGTTGTGATTCATCGCTTTTTAACTGTCGCTTTCATTGTTCATCTACCTTTTCCTAAGATATACATTTCACAATAACAGAAGAAGGTAGCTTTACGAATATCGTACATACTTCTCAAGCATATACGAGTAACATTTAGGGCATTACTTAGAGAAAGGAAAAGAAAGGAGAAAAGAGGAACAGGGTAAAGGAGGAAGAGAAGAGAAGAGAAGACGAAGAGTGAAAATAAGGGAAAGAGAGAGAAGGAGAAAGAGTGGAAAGGGAAGAAAGAAAAGAAGGAAGAAAGGAAGGAAGGGAAAAGAGAGAGGAAGAAGAAAGAAACGGACGGGAATGAGGATGGAAAGGGAGACAGGAAAGGAAAGCCGGAAAGGAAAGGGAAAAGACGGGGAAAGAGAAAAATAAAATAAAATAAAAGGTAGCATTGAATATTATCTTAAAAAGTGACGTAAGCATAGAGGAAGTGGGGGACCTCGTGCTGTCCTTAACTTACTATAGGAATGGGATGTCGGAAACTGTGTGCTCATTACACTACTCGGTCACATTATAAACTTGTGTCAGATTAAGGTATTAAAATATAAGTTCCATTCATACATATGCCAAGAAAAATAATAATACCATTAGAGATGAATTCACTAAACTGTTTACTTTTATATTTCCTAACTTACGAGTTGGTTTCACTCATCAACAGTTAGATGTTACCGCCGATGATGTGTGACTAAACAATTCCATGCAGCCACTTACGATTACTGAATCGCGGGAAGGCTAACATTCAACAACTACACTGAGATAACTTAAAAAAAAACCTATATCTATGATTTAAAGCCCTAATCAAACGAGAACGCAAGTCATCGCAAGTTGGCAGTCACGCTATCTCAGCCAGCCCCTCTGAATAGTTTCCCAAAAATATCATGTACCGTGACAAAGTTAAAACTTGTTTAAAACACTCATGAAACCTTTATTTTGTTAATTTGGGTGTTCAAACGACCGCCACAGAAATTCTGACTGCCAACTTGCGATGACTTGCGTTCTCGTTTGATTACGGCTTAACTGGCTGCAGTTCTGTCCCTCATTAATATGTATCATGGTTTATCAATATAAAATATTACTGTATATTAAAACAACATAAAAAAGGCTCTATTTCAGTTACATTCGACTATAGCTGCGTTAAGACCTTTTGCTGACAAGTTAGGATGAAGTGTTTATCCGGCAAACAGTTTTACACGATTATACAGGATTTTATAAATTTTAAAATTTCTCAGCACGACAAATTCCTTATTTAGCAATATATAATATCTAAAAATTGATGTTTCTAAAATTGAACCACACTCGAAACGTTAGAAAACTATACGTTCAATAATTTCGACAGTATACTCAAACCTAAATAAATATATATTAATTTATTTGATCAACAACATCAATACCAGCTTTGGTATATAGGATACAAACGTGACACTAACTACAACTACATGACATACATATTACATATATATAAAGTTAATTTCTGTTATCTACGTTAAGTTATCAAAAATTGTTAAAACATCGAAACAGTATTTCCCTGCCAAAGCCATAACTGTTCTGTCTTGCATAGACATAAGGTACATAAAAATATCTTGGGAATTAAACAATTTGAATGAACTATTTACTTTATATAGGTTATCAATAAAATTTACTCTGAGATCGGCGAACTTTGTGTTTGTACATGACGTTAAAAAGTGTTCTTCATTCCCGATCTCGTTAAGATCGCAATGTTTACATAGTCTATTACTGTATGAAACATTGCTGTATCGACCAGTTTCAACAGGTAATCTATGAGCTGAAATCCTTAATTTTGTGACAGCTTGACGGTGTTTGAAATTGTGAATTTCAGAAAGGTATTTTTCACAACCAAAATTAGTTTTCAGTTTTTTGAAAATTCTTAACTTATATATGCTGTATTATAAAGCTGAAAATAATTGCCTAGAATATAGTTTCTGCATGACAATTGGAGAAAAAAAATTTAACGATTAACCCACAAGTTATGTGCCTAAACTAATTACTCATTTACAATGCCAGACTATCTTATAAGAGTCAAACAAATAAATGGATTTGGATTAGTGAAAAGGTTAGCAAAAAGACGCCGGCCTCTCAAAAGGCGGAAAGTAAATGTCTGGTAAGTTATAAGGAACGTCCAAGTTCATTAATATATTATGATAACGATTGAGGGACGAAACGTTATTAATACATCTTCAGGAACAATAAACGGTGGCAATTATTCCTGGTTATTCAAGCACAACATACAATCACTTTTCGCAGCGTGACATGCCATGTTCCTGTTATTTCAGTCGTTTACCCGGTACTTAAATATATTCGTGCAATTGTCAGCTCAGGTTTTCATGATCAATCATTCTTAGATCCTTGAGAGGTAATTACTTTTACGATTGTCTCATTGTCTGTCGCACAAGCAAGATCATCAGTACTGAGCTAATCACATTGGACTCGAGAACTCCTTGCCTACCACAGGCCCTTACTGTTTTAGCTCTTACTGTTCAACACTGTCAACGAATATAAAGGTATAGTGAATATTTGACTATCAGTTCACTTGTTTACTTCCAGTCCTGAAGGGTAGCTCGGTTAGTTATAATGTAAGCATTTAGCAGGTGTTTATCAGAAGATGTCGATAACAGCTTTAACAACAGTATACCAAGTCACAGTATACAAACCGTATATATTACTTACTTTAATGCGCTAAAGGTTTGAGAAACAACTATTTTGTAAGACTATCAAATCATTGCACCGTATATCGTGACTAATTCTCTCCTTTATCTAGCTTATTGTATACTCATGAACCTATTTGCGTTCCAAAGCGTCTAGCTTTTACTAGTTTTACCCTAGCTAAATCCAATCTTTTTCTGGATGAGTCACGGATATGAAGACGTTAAAATCTCACGGGCTAAAAGTGGTATTTTTTTCATCACTCAGTACTGAAACTCATCAATTAACGCACAGGACTCAAGACAATATCAAATACGAGGTCCTTAGCTTTATAGTCGGTGTCATTTCTTTGACTGGGGCTCATTCTATCAACTCCTATCACTTCAGAACAGAATTAACTAAGTCCAACTGAAGATAAACGTTGGACAGTGCCTGGTGGAACGAATTTGGAATGTTCTCTATACTACAGATATATTATTGTGCGCGATAATCACTTTTCTTTTATTTACGTAAAGTATCATTAGCATCAACTGTGCGGACAAATAATGAATTATGACCATAATGTGATGCCTGATAGCACGACAATTGCAATGAATTGAAGAAATGAAATGGCGACCTTGAGTGAGACCCATGCGTGAGAGTTAGTTATGAGCTAACTTTGTAGATGTAGATATAGAAAGGTATTCAGCTAGTGTTGACACTGTGTGCAGATACAGAAAAAAACTCGCATATCAGCAAAAAAGTTAGCAATGCGGCCAGGTGAAGAATCGGACGTTTTAACGCTGCTCTGGACGTAACTTAACATTTAACACAAGAAATAGCGTGAACGTCTGAAGCTGCAGTAGTAGTACTGTACGTACCGGTCGGTGCCTGAAAAAACGTCTAAAACTGAAGTACGCGTAAAGTAAGAAGAAAGCGTGTAATTTTGTGTAAACTAAAACTTGCTAAATTGTACATGATACATGTATATAATATAGAGGATCAATCGGGAGAGCACTTTCTTAATCGCAATCTTGTGTGTACAAGATTCTTTCGCGTAATGTTCAATGTTACCGTATTCCCAAAAGCGGCGTATTGTAGCATCTTGTTCGTTGACATAGCGTGTTTATATTAGGTTTGTCGCGTGATGAGACTCCGAATTTAAGTCTTCATGTTTTCTTACATATGCCAGAATGAGATTCAGTGTTCAAAAGAATATATATCAGTCATCTGTGAGCAGAGTTCACTCAGTTCATTGCTATGATAGTGTATATTCAGTTGGTTCGCCAGAAAACTATATACAGTTGCGTTTCCCCCCCACTGCTGAAGTTCATTAACATTGTGTGGTGACGCTATAGTTTATTTTAGCGCAGTTCCGGTCATCCAGATAGGGTGGCTTCATTTTCTCAATTACTCAAACGCCTCACTATAAGTGCGTCTAAACCAAGCTCAGTCTACCAGACTACTTATGACCAGTCGAAGACTTATCCAAAGGCAGACTATATATTCTTTTCCGTTAACAAATGGTATACTTTAATTGTCTTCTTAGGAATTCTCGTGTTTGTTTTATCATTTAAATGTGCATACCATTGTCCCAAACAATCTTTTACAAACATGCGGGTAATTAACCGAAAAATGGACCACCCTGTACGAGAGGTAATTTCTTATTCTGCGGAAAGTTACTATTGTTATCGATCGGATAATTATTTATTATTTGTTGTTCTATAAATGCTTTCCTATATCACATTATATTTTCTTTAGTCAGTAACTGCATGTTAAGATCCGTAACTTCAAATCACATTTCGCAATTTTGCTAACCAATGGTCCGTTGAGTTGCAGGCGTCCTCCAGAGTTTTTTTATGTCTGAAAACTCATTTTGTGATAATCACTCTTTCTGTCACAATCTTTCGTTTTATGATAACCGTTTGTCATGTAGTAAAACCTTTTGTTCTTAGAGTTAGTCCTGCAGGCTGGCGGAAATCAAACCCCTTAACCTATTGACCGCCTTCAGACTAAGCTGTGACTATTGAGCTACTTAGAGTCTTCGACTCAGATTGATTAGGGTATTGTATGTATGTATAGTATGTAAATGTCTATAAATATAGACTAATAAATGTTTTTAGTGCATGTACATGGTTGTACAACAACACCGACAACAACAACAACACCACCAACAACAAACCACCACCACCACCACCACCAACAACAACAACAACAACAACAACAACAACAACAACAACAGCAACAACAACAACAACAACAACAACAACACCAACACCAACAACACCAACACCAACAACACCAACACCAACAACACCGACAACAACAACACCAACAACAAACCACCACCACCACCACCACCATCACCACCAACAACAACAACAACAACAACAACAACAACAACAACAACAACAACAACAACACCAACAACAATAACAACACTACCATCACCAACACCAACACCGCCACCACAACCAACAACAACAACACTACCATCACCACCACCACCACCACCACCACCACCACCACCACTACCACTACCACCAACAGCAACACCACCAACACCACCAACACCAACACTACCATCACCACCAACCAGAACTAGCAGCCATGCTACTCGCGCGGTTATCATCAATCGCTATTAAAAATGGCGATCGACACCCATGTTAAAATCAGCTTTTACTCACACGCATCCCCCCCCCCCCCCCCCCCTCCCCCCAACCAAAAAAAAGAAAAACTAACTTATTTTAAATTTATTTTTCAACGCATTTTGTCGTTTAATAGTACATGTGAATGCTCAGGAATTAAAATAAGCCCACTATGGCGAAGTAGTACTATTAGGAATGCAAGAATAACAAACATGATATGTCATCTGCGCGCTTCTCTTTTGCATCCAATCGAACCCTCGTTTGAATAAAGTTAAATCTTTAAATTGAGTCGTCGTCTAGTAAGCAAACCATGCAGTACATATAATACTGAGTGAAAGATATAAATAAACGCACTTGTGTTGGGAATGCATTTAATTGGAGGTGCAGTAGCATTGTGGTTGGGCATCTTGGTCATGTATTCCGAGACGGCCCCAAGCCAAGCGGACTGCGATATTGTTTGTATTAATAGCATAGCTCTCAAATTTAAACCAACGCAGATAAACATCTGATACTGACTGATATGTCATCTGCGCGCTTCACTATAGTATTGCAAATACTTGAGAAAAGCTAGACTGCTTAAGGTATACATGTCAATGCAGAACATGAATACGGGTGTGTCCTAAGACCCAAGTGTTAAAGTGCTTTGATGTGAGTGCGAGTGCGTCTTTTTATATCAAGCCTAAAGCTAGTGTAAACTAATTTGACTTTTAACCTTTTACTCTGATGAAGGACTCTGCTCGAAGCGTAAGCATTTCGTTGCTAAAAATCTCGGCAGTTTAATACCACCTTTTCACTTTGCTCTATCCAAAACACTGCCTACGCAGCACTCTTCTCACATTTTACTCTGATCATAGTTAATTGAAAATAAACATGGTTTGGAAACCCGGCAAACTTCAAAGCAGTTAACCACCAAGCAACGATTCATGTTGAAAGGTACATGAAGGTGCACAAATCCTTTGTTTTAGGTTTATTAATATTTAAACAGTACGGTTGAGTGATTGAACCCAAACGTTGCTATTGGATGATCGCTTCATTATACAGAAAACACAATATGTTCAGTAACCGTAAAAGTGCACAAATTTCCATAAACCTGAACAAAAACATAAAACAGTGACTTTTGTTGAGCTTCCAAACCATGTTTAGTTTCTATTAACTATGCTCTGATGAAGGGCTTCGCTCGAAACACCAGTATTTGGACTATTTCCTTATCAACACTATTCTCGGCAGTCTACCACCTTTTCATTTTGCTCTATCTAAAACACTGCCTACGCAGCACTCTACTTCTTAAATTCTTTTTTGTTGTTTTGTTGATATGTCGATAAAACTATCCAAGTGCAAATAGACAAGAAAAATTGTCGAAATGTATTCCGTCGGGACAAAGACAAGTGTCCATTAGCCGTCTTCCACTTTACTTGGAAAGTCGGATCGGCGCCATGCACAGGTAGGACGCTGATTTTCTCAAAATGACTCGATGATTGCGGCATATCAAATCACAACACCAATCTGAAGGTGTAAAATTCTGTCAAAACTCGCTGTAGGAGAGCAAACATAAATTCATTGTCTTTCAGCCTTAATCTTCTGTTTTGGCGCGAACATTTGCCCTTAGATACGAAAGTTTAATCGCCGAAATCTCGAAAAGTATAGAACGCAGCGATGTAAAACTTGGCATACAAACTTGTTGTTACTATATCTTCCAACTGACCAAAAACTGTTAAGATCGGAAGAGTCGACTTGAGACTCCAGTACCACCTTAAAAGGATTGTCAGGTTCTGCACTTTGACAACTTATGTGAATTTCCATTGTTTAGTAACATGCTAGAACTTCCCGAGTTCTTTAATGAGATCACTTGAGAACATTTTGCCCGGCTATTATCGACATTGTCCTCAAGTAAACAAGAACGAAAGTGACAGAAACGCCCTTGTTTATATTTTAACACATTCCAGCAGCAGGTCAACAAAACGATTGACTTGCTGTAGTTACATACAGCATGCTTTTTCCGGTCCTATCAGCTCGCCTTTCGCCTTGAAGGTAAACACACCCACGCACGCATGCATTACGAGAGCGAGCATCACCATGCATGTAGCCGCACTGTCGCATTCTCAATGTTCGCATACTATCGTGGTTTTCGAGTCTCTTGTGGTTATAGTTATCAAACCGGTGGGGTCCTTCTCTACTTAAAGTCTAAATTAGCTATAACCGAATGCGTGAATGACCATCCAAGGTATTATCCTGAAGTAAGATTGCAAAAAAAAAGCCCCTTGTCTATAATCAAGCCTCCAGGGTCCATTCCAATAGGGCATTCCAATCTATAGACTAGTTTAGTGGCCATATACACACGCAAAAACGCACACTCTGTGTCAGACCTGATGCAGAATGATGTCAGATCTGTTCAGAAAAAAGTAGCGACCCCTGATACAGCCTGTTGCAGTATCAGCTATGATACACCTATGATACCATATCTGTATCATACCTGCAGATACAACAGACTGTTCAGAACAGATTCTGTCAAACTGTATCAGCCTGACACGGTCAGTGCTGTATATAACAGACTGAAGAGGTATGTTGTCTACGGAGCTGTCGCAGTCTGTTAGAAATTTTAACTAAATGTTTATACATCAGCGCTGGTACATTCTGTAGCTGTTACTGTTACTTTTATGTAAATATCTTTTCATATGTGCCTGTATTGGTATTTCATGAATAAAGTATTATAGTAAGTATGAAGGTGAGAAACTAAATACAGGTTAAAGTTTTAAAATGAGAAATTGCCAGACTACATGTAAATTGTTTATTTGTTTACGGAACAGAACTAATTAGCAAAGAGCACTCAGTAAACACCCTGACTTTGGAAAAAAAAAACTTGTCCCCGAAAAAGAAAGACTAAATATTGAGGTTATATGTCTTGAGGTAGTGTAAAAAGGACAATTATATTATAATTATAATTATATAAAAATAAATTGGACTTGCTTTTGGAGTTTTGGACAATGGAATTTTGGATCGCAAAGAACGTGCAAAAGCGAGCACAGTGTCGAGTTGCTAAGCTACATACAAATTGTTTGAACACAGCTTAGACTTAGTGAACTAAATATAGATTAGAGCCGCAAATGTGAAGAATTTTTCCAACTGAAAGCCGGAAAACATATACCGACATAGGCGGAAACGCAAGCAAGCGCTGAAAAGTACTTGATTATAAAGCTTAAAATTACCAAGCTTATATAACATGTAACCAGAATTTGAGGTTGGTTGATTTTACATCATAAAGTGTTAAAATAGAAATAAAGATGCTTAATTTTAAGTTAAGCACCATAAGTGTATATGGCCATAAATTAGGCGAAATAACGTGAAATTATTTATACTATGTATTTATAGTTAATACTTGCCTCTTTGTTCTAAATCCCATCTTGTTAAGCAGGCTATCCATCAATATACTTCGGATTATGTCTGTTATACAATCTTTTCCTTTTGGGGTTACAATGGTTGTCTTTGATCATGGCTTCCAAATAGCTGAAGAAATAGAGTATAAACTTAGTCTTGAATGTACAACTGAACAAAAATTCACACATTTCACTCTGGTGAACTAGGGCTCCGCTCGAAACGTCAGTATTTCGTTTTTAAAAATTAATCTCGACCGTTTAGCACCTTTTTACTTTGCTCTATCCAAAACCTACGCAGCACTTTACAAAATTAAGGATAGCATGATGATATGTCTATACCTATCTTTTCAGCATTTTTGCCGTCTGAAAAAGCTAGCTTAAAATATTGTGAATTTTGGCAATTTTTAGTATGCGCGGCATCAGCTGGCATGACAACGCGACGAAAATATAAAAACAAAGTAGATTCAGTAGACATTATATTTATATATGATTTGGTCTGTAGTGTAGAGTGGGGTATTATTAACGTCTGGTATACAGATCTGTCATTTAGATTCTTAAAGCAAGCATGCATGAATGCGTGGGCTGTTAGGGCCCTGCCTCTCGCTGCTGAGGACCAAGGTTAAGGCGTTAAGCTAGCGGTTAGACGAGGTTCTCAAGCTTGGAACTCATGTGAGTATAGAATTGTTGGTTCTCTCCTGTAATTCCAGCGGTTTTCTCTGGTTATACTAATCACTATACTAATCTTATTTAAACTGGATAGCTCTATCAGTTAATAGCTAACTGTTCTCCCTAAAGGTCCAGTGAGGGCCATTCCTCATTGGTCCAGTGTTTCTACAGGTGGAAACCGGAGTACCCGGAGGAAACCTGCGATGTTTGGTAGAGTCAAACTGATGTTTGGTTCTTCTTGTTCCTCCGAGTTTTCCTCCCTCCTTCGAATCAAATTGAGCTCGATCTTAGCGAGGAAATTCTCGACCCGCGCAGTGACACAAACAGATCTAGACCAAATCTTGACTAAAAATGCCAATACGCCATTAACATTATTGCAGTGGTACATAGTACTTGTTATAATCCTAATTTAAATATGAATATAAAATTTAGAAATATAGCAATATAAATATATATTAAAGAGTTTAGCAAATTCATCATATCACAAAGATATCACAAAGTTAGTTTAAAACAACTACTATTACTTTTGTACTTATATTTATAAATTACGTTTACGTTGTGGTATCTGAATTTTAAAAGTCTCAACTCCGTTGTATCTTTACTCTGATCATGTTACCTGGATTATGTAACGAAACTTTATAGTTGTTGAAATAATTTATTATGTATATAATTTATATGAGAAACCGTTCTTCACCATGGTATCAAAACATTGAGAAATGTGTTGAAGAACGAGGCGGGAGCAGCCGAGGTTTTTGACCAACTTCGAGGTGTTTTGATATACCGTACAATATCTTAATTTTCTCAGTCTCCAAGGAAGGATATTTTCTAATTCTTTTTGAAATATTTGGTTGCGCACCTTAGTTAGGTTGTGGTGCGTTGTAGCGCGGAAGCTAAACGCTGAAGGCTGGGGAGCGCGCAATCGTGCATTTTGCGCAAAAGATGTTTAACTCTGGCGAGCGCGTAACCGAGCAAGTTTGCGCAAAAATATGTTTTCGCACCAGCATATTTTTTAAATTTCCATCGTGTCTTTCACTCTCACGCGGATTTAAGTACAGGAAATCGCGTTTGAAAAGCTGTCAATCGTCCATAATGACCTTCAGTTACGTTGGAACGCCGGGACAAGTCACATTACGACATCGTGTGTGCCCACAGACGGACGTTGATGTATCATTTGTTACTACCACTGTCGACGAGCTGCGCTGTTGATTGAAATACATAAGCACGTAGAGTAGCCATTTTGTGCACACATCGATCAGGTATGTCTTAAAAATGATTCTATAAACCAGAGGATAGAGTGTGGTCATGGCTTTGGCCAGAGACCAGAGAAGAATTATTGTACGACTGACACGAGACTCGTACTGCCTATTTAGCTTGGGGCTTGCTCTCATCGCTTTGATAACATCTTCCGATGGCGAATGGTTTGCATAAATGACTGTACTTTCTTCGTTGCCAAAAAATCACGGGCAAATACAAACGACAATCACAAATCTTGTTCCTGCAATCCAAGTAAAAACTATAGTGTCTAGCGAGAAAACAGGGACTTGTACTTTAAAAGCTATTTATACTAATGTATTGTAAATCAGACTATAGTTAAGTTGTTGAAAGGGAGAAGAGAGAGATTGAGATATTACAGTCCTTTGATAGTCATCATTTAATGTTTCTCACCGCAGAGTTGCAATACAATCCACGAAGTATTCTCCATTTTCTGTGTATGTAGTATTGTAGTATTTTGACTGACGTCCAGTTGCGCTTTGTTGTTACATAGTTATGTATGATTTAACACATGCTTGCACAGTACCCTGCTAAAGTATTAAAGCTACAGAAAACGAAATCCGATGGATTCAAATAGAATTCTTACTTCAATTTAGCAAAAAAAACTTGGACATCTCTGCAAGATCCTCATCTTCCGACGTTTTTCTACTTAATTATTTGCGCAGAAATATTCTTGACGCGCACACAATTTATAGTTGTGCGCGTATTGATTTGCCTTTGCGCATATAAATAATACACGTAACTTCTTCTTGGGGAATCGGCGCGCACCGCAATGTAACAAATACTATACGCGCTCAGCCAAGTCATATTTCATTGCACGCTTTTCAATTTAAGACGCATGTTTTTTTTGTTTTCATCATCAATAAGTCACAACACAGCGGACGTGTAATAATTGCACCGCTTAAACAGCATGGCTTATGAAGCAATTATCAAAACATCTGGACATGGAGAAAGTAAATACAACCAATATGTTGTATACACAACAAAGGTCGCGTATAGCCGCAGGATTTCTAAGATCAGATTACCATTTTGGATAAAATACGAACACTTGTTGATAGGTTGCCAGGTTGAAATCAATCTTAGTAAACTTGTATTAGACTAAAATCAATAGATGCTTAAGAGTTGTTACGTGTGCGAATTCAGGTAGAAAAATAAATAAGAAGTGAAATCTGCGAGAAAACAAAAGAATAGGAAGTAACTAGGCTTGTGAACTTTCGATTTCGAGATCAACTTACGATTCAGACAAAAAAACGAATTTAGTGAAAGATGTCATTACTTTTTGAAGAAATTTTAATCCTACTATCTCGTTCATTGATTTTCTGCCAAGCCTCATCTTCTTAAAGTTCTAGTAGAAACATAATATGATTCAGACATAGTTTAACGCTAGTCTGGCTTAAAAGTTTTTTGAACGTAGCTTCAAAAGTTACTGTACTGTTCATGACCCAACGTTTCGACACATCACCACTGATGAAGACACTAGATCGGAGCATCGAAACGTTAGGTCATGAACAGAAACTTTTTAAGCTCGTTCAAAACACTTTTAAGCCAGAGTAGCGTTAAACTATGTCTGATTCTTCACCTGACTGCGTGGGGAATTTATTTGTTGACTTGCTAGAATAATATGATTGTGATATCCCAGAAAGCGAACCCATGGGATATCCCAAAAGGATAAGGTCGTACTTTGGGCGCGCCCTTAGAAAAATATAAATAACATTAAAGGGGGCAGAAGAAGAAGAAAGGGAATCATAGAGGTTTAAGTGTAGGTATTCACGATTGAGATCGTTTAACATTGCAGACCATTCGCACTGCACAGAGGGCCTATATATAACTTTCCCAGATCACTATGGGGCCCAACACCGAAACTCTCTGGTTCTGTTACAACAGGAACTTCAGGGTTATGCCACAAAGAGGCAGATGGCTAGACTAGACTAGATTTCCAGCTTTCTTCCATCTTATTTTTTTGTTGATTGTCGAGAGAACAAATGAAGTTCTTAAGGAAATGATTTAAGCCAGAATTCTTTGACGGTGCTGATAACCTCCTGAGATGGTCGGATGCCGTGTGATTTGATGACGTCCTTTTAGATATGAACCAGGAATCAGTGCTTTGGTTCCCTGTGGCTAAACATAACTTCGGTCTTTATTTATGTCAGAAGGTGAAGGTGGTCCTGTTTTTTCTAATCCTAATTAGTCTTATTAGCGATATTAGGAGCTAACAATGATCAAACCAGGGCAAGGTTTGACCCTGGTTTGACGTCATTGCGTTTGCGATGCTGAACCGAGCTTGGCAACGACATACAACTCTTGTTTACGCTCATGACAATCTAGCCGTGAATCACAGCACGATCACAGGCTAACATCAACGGCTTCTGTAGCTCGCATGGTCAGAGTACAGCACTTAGCAACCCAGGGTCACTGGTTTAATTCTAACCGAAAGGCTTTAAAGGTGACGTACAGTCCGTTCTGCGCATGTACGAAGCTAATGTTTACATCTTTATTTACAAAAAATATACTGCTACCTTATTCAAGATTGTAAGCTTTTCTTACTTCCTCTTCATTACTTGTACACAAAACAAAACATTTTCAGAAGAAATAGAAGAAATCCGAAGAGATATCCTCGCCGAATCACTTGGTTTTCAGCCATGTTGCTCCTAACGGTTTACATTGAGCTGAGTACTTCATGTAATTATCTACGAATGTCATGTTTTGGGGACTCCATGGCGGATATGCGCAGAACGGACTGTACATCGCCTTTAATGTTGTATTTTATTCTAACACTCAAACTTTTCCTCCCCCAAAAAACTCCCTAGATTTAATGTAACGAGTGAAATACTAATCTTTCGTAATAAATTTGTCATTGTGCGGTTGCAAACCACCAGACAAATTTCCGATATGCGGTTTCCAAACAATGTATTGTTTGACCTTGACTGACAAGTGACGAACGTTTTCGATCAATCTAAAAAAAATAAATCTAGAGTTGGTCTCGGCTACGCCTCGAGCAACTCTTACGATTTTTTCGTGCTCTCCCAATTTCCCGCGTGCATCCATAACTCGATGGAGCACGCTAAACCATGAGCCATTTCTTAAATTATAAAAAGAATACTATAACGGAACGTTTTTAAGACATTACTTCAAATACTGTGGCCATGCTGTATGACACACAGTAACTTTAATCACACCAGAATTTTAGTTATTTACTCTTAAATAACGTTCTAATAATGAGTTAATGACCGAAGAATGAAGTAAAATTAAAAATCAAACTCAGACGGTGAATCTTTATAGAAGCACCATCATACGTGACGTACATCTGAACTAATTTCGAACCAATTTTGAAGAGGGGAAAAAAAGGAATTTTTACCCTGCGAGCAGAGCCTTCTTTTCCTTATTTCTTCGCTGAGAGAGAGGGAGAAAAGTAGGCTCTGCTGTATTCGTGACTGGTTTCCATTGCGCATGCATGTCAGTTACTGGTTACAATCTCGAACCCAGTCCCAAATCACAGCAGAAAACAAAACGAGAACCGGTTAAACGGGTCTTAAACGGGTTACTTCGTCCTAAATCTTGGACGAAGCAGCAGAGCCTACTTTTCTTCCTCTCTCTCAGCGAAGAAATAAGGAAAAGAAGGCTCTGCTCGCAGGGTAAGGAATTTTGCGCGGAAACTTGCCAAATGTGATAGCATTCTTGGCGACAGGGTGTGTTTTGCACTTTGTTTTCTCTGTTTACTCAAGCGCTGTTTATATAACACACTGGGAGTACACTGGGGTTAGCTTACACCACGTTTTAAACTGGTCCTTAGCAGGCAATGTTCATAATGTATTAGCAGGATAGTTAGAACTGACCCAAAGTGATTAAAAAGCTGAGAGTTTCCCACTCTTGTCTGCACATTACGTCTATCTGTCAGCAAATTTGTTCTATACTTTGTTCGCGCCCTCGTTTGTCTACCCCGCAGTGATGGTCTGAGAGCCAAAAGATCTTTATCTCATGTTATCTTCCTTCGATAAATCAACAGTATACAGACACTTTGCATCGTTTATGATGTTATTGAATTCCAAAGCAACGATGAAAGCATATTGCTTTACGACGTAAACTACTTCATTAAGTAAACAGAAGTTTTGTTCATGCAGGTGCTTATAAAACCTGGCCTAATTAGGACAATATGTGTGTTCATTAGTTCAATGTTATCCATGCCGTACTGCACACAAACATTTGGCCAATTTAGCAGAGGGAGAGACTAGCTATATTATATAACGAGTTAAACATGTTGACAAGACCTGGAAATATATGTAACTAGAAATATATACAAATTGTTGGTACAGCAATCTCTTAAAACAAGGACATTTTTCGTTGTTAATGTTCAAGTACGAAGAGTTTTGTCGATCCATTACAGTACATTATCAGTGCAGTGTCGTGCAGTACAGTACAGTACAGTACAGTACAGTACAGTACAGTACAGTACAGTACAGTACAGTACAGTACAGTTCAGTTCAGTTCAGTACAGTACAGTACAGTACAGTACAGTACAGTACAGTACAGTACAGTACAGTACAGTACAGTACAGTACAGTACAGTACAGTACACGTAGGTGAAAAATGATCTTCGTTGTCAAAGTAACGTTACCATATAACGTTATAAAGAAATTGGTTTAACTCTAATTCTTGTCCGAAGTCAAGTGGTCTTTAGTCAATTTTATTCTAGCTAGCACCAGCTAACATTTTATTCACCTCTGCCTCTGGGGAAGCCTTCGGACAGGAATGACTAAAGTTAGAGGTATATATATATATATATATATATACAGAGAATTGAGAGAAATTTGTACTGTATGCATGCATTCTAGAGAAACATGTTGTGATATTGGTGGGAGATATCGCTTGTTGTTCTTCTCAACTGAAACATTAATCTTGTTATCTTTTCTGCACTTTTCGGTATAATTTCAGTAGTGATAAGATCAACGGAAAAAATTGTTAATTGTCGCATTAGACACCTTTCCTGCGTTGGCGGCAAGTCTTGTGTATTTTATTTACTCTGGTTAGCGCCACGCGATTTTACTCATCACAAGAAAAACCTACGGACGGGAAAGGTCAATTTTCAGAATGTAGCCGAACTTTGCTGCTAGCATTTCATTGGAATTATCCTCAATTAGTCTCGTGGAACTTTACTTAGATTTCTTTCATATTGTGATGAAAATCTAATTACATTTTTGTCATAATATTTTGCGACGGCATTTCCGTGCGAGGACAGGGCAATATGGGTGTGGCTTACTGAAGGAGTTAAATTCTGACGTCTTAGAACAATCACGAGGCAAATATAAATCACTATCGAAATATAGTAAAGTTAGATATACTGCCGAAACAGAGAACGTAGGAGTCTAACGTTTCGAGCGAAGGCCCTTAAGCCCCTTATTTCTTATCAACATTTGTACCTAGCGGTACAGGAGAAGTAACAATAGGACTCTAGGTCCCTTACAAGGTTATCCTCCTAAGGTCTAGGTGTTGGTTTTACGGAGGGAGGAAAACCGGAGAACCCAGTGAAAAACTCTCGAAGCACAGGAGAGACCAACTAAACTCTACTCACATGAGTCCCAAGCTCGACAAGAGGGTCATTCCCAAGCGGTCACCCATCCAAGTACTAACCCTGTCCAACCGGGCTTAACTATTGGTGAGAGGCAGCGCGCTAACAGCACACGCCACCCGTGCTTCCCTCTCGTCAGAGAGAAACGTAAAGAGTATAAATCACTATGTTTTACGTTACCAGATCCACCGAAGATAAACTAAACTTAGGGACTAAGACCAGCAGAAAGTAATAGATATGTGATCTCTGTACAATCGAAAAAATAATTTAATCTTGGTAATCATTAAATTTTCAGTGATTCGGAGGCTGATTGAACGTTTACCAAATTAAGCTGACCTTTAGTCGTTTTGATAAGTTTTGGATTTCAAATATACAGCAAATAAATTGCTCATCAAAGTTCCACAAACTCTATAATCTATAATTCGAAAATAAATCACCTGACTCTGGAATAAAGTTGAAATATTACTTTTTCATGTTGTGTCATGTTTGTGATATATATCTTGTGTTTTTGGATTGTAAAATATTTTTATTAAATTGTCGGCTGGCTTTGGTCATTGACCCACTGGGACTGAACTTTCACACATGAACTCTATCAGGTTGGCCTTTAATTAAAGTCTTTCTCATTAAGAAACTAATCTTGTGATCATTTCCTTTCAGTTATTTAGTTCCTGTGATACTTCTCTCAACTGATGGGTAAAGTGGGTGTAGCAACAGCGGCAGTGGCCGAGGCCAAAGCAAGCAACTCGTGGCAGTTTCCGCTCAACGATCGTCGGTCGCCGCTTACCGATTATCGGTTGTCGTTACTCGATCGCCAACAGTCGGATCATGAGCCCGTTACGCGCCGTAAGTCGACAGATAATCTGAGGAGCAGAAACTCCTGGAGATGGTCTTGGAAGAATGTGCTGCCCAAGACTTTTCAGAACCAGAGTACGACTCGGTCCGGCGGTTTCCGAGAGAAAGTTCGGAAGAAGACGTCGTCGGAGCCTTTTCAAAATGTTTCAAAAAACTCTGTGGAGACTCGCAAAAAAATGGACAAACTACTGCGTTTGTGGCATACAGAGATTGTCGACTCGTCCGATGATAGTTCCGACGATGATGACGACGACCGGTTGCTTCCGGGTCGGAGACGGTCGTGTAGCCCTCGGATTATCGGAAAGGAGTCGTCGAGTTCGGAGGATGATGAGGACGACTTGCTGTCGGAAATACCCGTGTCACTGTACGCGAGTGAAGGTCCTTCCAGGATGGTGTTCTCGACGGAACTTGAAGTCGAGGAAATTAATGAAAATGTTCCGGTTGTTGACGAGGCGGATCCTACGGTTGACAATTCAGACGGAATGTCACAGAGTTCTTTATTACAAGAAAGAAAATGCGCAGTGGAGGTGAACTCTAACCTAGAGGCGTTGACAGGCCTTGAAGATATGATTAACCATGTGCACAATAACAGTGTTATCGCTCCGCTCCAGATCTGCCATCTTGAAAGATGCGTTGATATTCCAAAACAAGTTAAGCATTCTTGTTCTATTAGTTGTGAACAACGCAGCGCTGATGATTACGGTGATTTAAACTCACCAGAAGGGAATACCAAGTCGAATGAGGTATCCTACGATGGTACTGGGACAAGGTGTGCCTCAGGGGTCGGTGGTGGAACCGGGTGTGGTCACCCCGAGCTGGCAAAACCTGATGGGCATCGCTTGAGTTTGCCTTCTCCACAGGACCCCTGCCTGAAGGGGACGATTGAAGCGGTGCGTAAAGATTTCTTATCAGTGTCATTACAAAACAAGCAGTTGGAGTTAGGGAGAGAAGAGCTAATAAATGCTTCACATAATGAAGACAGCTTGCGAGAGGTACCACAACTGAGAAAAGACCAAGGAAGCGACAACAAGCTTTACACAACTACCAGCGAGATGGATGATCTTTTCTCGAGCCAAGATTTAAACGCCATTCGGAAGTTTTTAGGAATGTCCTTACAACAAATCGACGCCAATAAAATGCTTGAGAACGGCAGCGTAGAGGTAAGAAAGAATCGTATAAAGAAATTAGAGAGTCGCACTCATATACGGCTTAATTGTCACGCGCAGGTATTGGCATATAACCGCATATTGGAATTTTTTTGAAAACTTGACAGATTTTAGTAGGTTTGAAATCAAAGATTTGAATATTAAGTGTGCATAATTGCGAGTACAGTTTAGCTGCATTAGTGGTAAACGTTTTGATTTCGCTAGTGAGTTCTAGTAGCAAAAATTCTTCAGGCCCATATACGGAGATCGGAACCCGTAATCTTCAGGATACTAGTCTGACATTCTAACTGTCTATATAGCAGAATGTGTTTCGTTACACAACAAGTACTGTCGGTTAGGTTGAAATAAACACTCGAACCAGTACCAGTTATACGGTCGGAGTCGCGCACTTGGAGGTAGAGAACAAAGGTCCAATAAAGCTAGGTTTCATACAGCTTGGAAGAGACATTGCGAGTAATGGAGACTCAAGAAGGGGTAAGAAATGACGGGTGGCGTGTGTATAAGTAGCTGAAGAAGGGTGGGAAAGCATGGGCGGTGTGCGTTGTTAGCGCGCTGTTGCCTTTTACATCTTGAGGTCAGAAGTTAAGTTTAGTACCTGGGTGACCACCTGCGATAATACACCGTCCGAAACTTTGGACTCATGTGGGCAGAGTCGTTGGTAGTTAGTTCTCTCGTGTGTTTCAAGAGTTGTGTCCAGGTTCTCCGGTTTTCCTCAGACTATCGACACGTGAAAATCGATCTGAACTAAGTCCTTGGCTCGTCGAAGATTAGGCAACCACTTCTTGCGGTATTGACATGAAATAAATCATGAATAAGGAGCCCGTCTCGGTGTTATAGATCCGTAGCTATAGAGCATCGCAACAGTATAGTCTTGTAAATGTTTCGGTTTAATTAGTAAATTAAAGAAATTGGCAAGAGTTGGGTTTTTTTTCTTCGAATATTCCAAAAATTCCAAAGATTACAAACGTTCATATCCTGGATATTCGCCAGTGCCAGTGTTGTTTTAGAGGCGGGAAAACCAGAAAAAAACTAGAAAACCAGAGTACTGCAGAAAAATGCTTAATTTTGAGTTCGTATATATAAGAAGACGGCATAGTATTTTGTTGCCTAGTTTGTGTAATCCGTTTGAATACACTGTTAGCGTCACCTGTTTTCAGAATTTGACCCATTGCTGCCCAGCTGTCTGAGATTGTTACTTTGACGAGTAAAATCGTCTGGCGTCAGACAGTAAAAAAGGTCGTTTTTGGCCAGCTCAAGCAGGAACAGGTTAACCACTTGTTAACCTATTGCTGTCTAGGGTGTCTGAAGGTTCTCACTCTGACAAGTAAAATCTTCTGGTGCTAGACAGAGTAAAACAATTAAAGGGAGCATTTTTGGCCAGCTCTGCATGGCAGACATTGGGTTAACCACTTGGTAACCCATTGCTGGCTAGGATGGAAGGTTCTCACTCTGACCGCGGTAAAATCGTCTCAGTGGTGCTAGACATGCAGAGTAAAACAATAAAGGGGACATTTTGCCGGCCAGCTCAGGGAGGAATAGGTTGAAATAACGCTTTTATAATTAGAAACAGAAATTGCGCCTGCGCGAGGTCTTGATTTTTCTTCCACCGTCGTGGACCACCACCACCACCAATATTGAAATATTGAGGAATAATCGCGGGTCCTTGAGATTCTAGAGATATAGGTATAAATGGTAAAAATAGATATTGCCATCGCGAAATTTGAACACCTCGTTAAACATGATTGATTTTCACACCTGTGCTGACTATCGCGTGAGATACTGAAAATTAATCAATTTATTGTGTGTAAATACTTATATAGAAGATTATAGTCATAGAGATTGTTAAAAACATTTATCGTTATCGTGAAATTTGTAAATCTGGATAAACGTGATTGACTTGAGAGCTGTATTCCCTTCAGCATGTGCTTGACAATACCTTCTGTGTGTTATTGAACGAGATACTAAAAAATTAATCAATTTATAGACCATATTCATGGCCGAATGGCATATAATGGCCGAGAATGGGCTAATTTATATGCACATAAAAGGATATCAAATCGTTGTAAATAATGTAATATAATAATAAATATAAAATGATTTTAGCATTTTAGTTCATTAGTATGCATGTACTTGACCATACCTTTTGAATAACATAATCAATTGATTATGATTGTGTACATGATGTTTTGAGATTACATGCAGTAGCTTACACAGATTGCCAAACGCTATATATAAGAATATATATATATTGTTATTGCGAAATTCGTAAATTTATCTTGATAAACAGATTGACATGATTGATTTCAGCGCTTTACCCTCATTATGTCCTTGACCAGACCTTCTGTACGTTATCGAACGATATACTGAGAATTTTATCAATGTATTATGTTTAAATGCTTTACGATTACAGAGATTGGCAAATGCTAAGAATGTATATTGTTATGCATGAAATTCGTAATAATATCTCGTAAATATGGCGTGTAGTATGTGTTCAATAGTCAATCATATTTAGGTACTCTCATACTTTGGATGTATTTTTTGTGTTTGTTTCTACAGGCACATCATCCCACAGTGGTTTCGCTTGGCAACCTTATGGAGTATGGAAATGAGCTACAAGTGTCACGTGAGCAAGGTCAACTGTCAACGGTAGGTCTAGTCTAGTTGAATGCTTTAGTCTGAACTTCAAAACGCCAGTATAGAACTGTGAGAACGAAAACGAGAAGCGCATGTGTATCTCACACGACTTGTTTTTTTTTAAATAATCCTAAACACTCACTGATCAAAATTACTTTTTACATAACATATAAATAAAGCCAAAATCTAATCTTCTTGCTGTCTTTTTACTGCTAAAGTCGGTGGCGTGTTTCGAATTTTTGAAAGAAAACAGGATTCCGTATTGAGCTCAAATTATATATATTTTCACAAAGATCCATATTCACTAACTTTCCTTATCTGCAATTCTATACATTGTACGTTTTAACTTGTGTATTTCATTGGCAGCATAAGAAAAACCGCGTTAATAGAGTACACGTGTTGTCTTTGACGGCATCTATACGACGACGGACTCGGTTCAAGTCATAATTTTCTTTTATGATGATTTCCCGGACAGTTCAATTCCGGAACACTTGAAAAATCACCGACCTTGTCACCCACGTCAAACGTCAATATCATTATCATATCTAAATGGCCTTATCTTAAAAATGATGCACTTTCAACTAGATTAGACTCGTTTAGTGAAGTTGGGTCGAAGTTTTTATAAAAATACCAGACAGGTGAAACGAACTGAAAGGCTTGCGACGTTGTTTAATAACCTTTCTGGATATTACAAATGTTTCCTGTAAGTAATATGTTATTTAATATTGTCGTTTTGAGTGAGTGAACTTATACTTATAATATTAAAGACGTCTGGTGGTAATAGTTTGGATTTTCCTATACCGCAAATAGTGAAGAATTCCGCGTTAGTAGTCGGTTTGGCAAATATGTTGGAAAGCCATTGCGTGACCATGACACTTATCATATTCATAGCCTTCATGGAACAACCAGCTGCCAATTTGTATACTGAAATGCAGTCACATTGGATCCAGAGTTCGCGTGCAGCCATTTATAATAGGGCTAATAGCTTAGCAGTGCATGAGTATGCAGTATAATATGAAACAAAGACAAACTATAACACACTGGGCTATCCAAGGCGGTTTTCTGATGTTTCAGTCAAGCTTTATTATTGCCCCATCGTTGGCAAAATGGCCATTCAAAGCTTGCAGAACTCAACAATGTCTCGAGATACCAAGGACTAACTGAATACTCACGTATTCCGAAATGGTTACGAGAACCTCTTTCGGTTTGAGCTTTTTCCCCTTCTCTCCACGCTTTTACTCCTGATTCAGAAGACCATGCGACGGCCGTGTTGACGTTTTTATGCTTGTTTTTCCTTTCCGTAGGTTAAGGATGTACTTCCTGACTACCCAAGCACATATCCCAAAACTGACAGTGGAGAAACTAAAGAGCAGGTTTGTATTTCACTTTTAATATAATATAAACCATGTCGCGGTTCAGGAGTTCAAAAATGACCAGTATACGGTAGTAATGATAACAGTGAAGTAAAAGTAGTGTGCTGCGCAGGCAGTGTTAAAACACATATCGAAATATAGTAAGGTTGGAATACTGCCGAAATAAGATTTCTAACGTTTCGAGCGAAGGCCTCTTTAGTCTTTACGTTCACGAAGGGCCGCTTCGCTCCAATCCTAACTATATTCCGAGTAATGATAATCGTTATGTGGACTGATATTTTTATCCCATGGTGACGAAGAGTTTTCCCCTTGACAAGTATAATTGTGTGGCGTTTATAGCCAGAGTAAAATGACTATACAGTCTGCATGGTTCCAAAACTACGAACCATTCAATCACGAACGGGTTAAAACATTATATATCTAATATTTTTGAAATATTTGAGCTCTTGCGGCAAATGTATAACCAATAAAATATCGTTTATATAAAGAAAAATATGCAATAAAACTTACCAAGTTATCAGTCCTGTTGGCTGTCAGTTCAGGATGTTTTGGAATTTCCATTTTCTAGTTTCTACTGCTCCTTTCTTAGTATTTAATCTAATAAAACCCAAGTTTGCAGTGTTTATTGCGGGCCAGTCATTACATAAGATGGTTACACTAAAGGACATTAAAAAGAAGTCCCACTTGCGATTGTCTGAACAAACAGACCTCAAAATGTCGGAAACATTGTTATTTACATTTGAGTTGTGGGCGCCGCCATCTTGAATGGTGACGTACATCTTCATTCCCAGACCCTCCTCGGAATACTTGAAATTCTGAATATTCCTTCCACTGAATATTCCTACTTCTGAAATACACGATACTGTGCGTTTTCGTTGTGAAATTCCGACGTTCCAATCGAAGTCAGTGATAAACAAAAGTGCAACATACTCAGACTGGCCATTGTGCCATTTTGCTTTGGAACAATGGCAGTCCATTGTTCAACAATACTTAGCTGTGGATCGTTTTCACTCACGTGATCGGTGGCCCCGTTGGGGGTGGTGAAACAATACGAAATTTTGAATGAGAATAGAGTTAAATTCCCATAGGATAAAGATTGTGCACCAACATGGCCGCCATTTCATTGTTTCTGTGCACCAATATTGGCCACCATGAAAACCAAGAATTGTTTTGACAAAATGGCCAGTCCAAAATAATTTTCATTGCGTTGTAAATACTTTTCACTCTTTATTAATTACTACACCTACTATTTGTAGCAAAACTTAAATAGACTGTAAACGATTGGACGTCTGGAAAAATCTCGTTCGTTGGCGCGCTCTGGAAGGAACGTTTTAACGTCACTGACTGTAGTTTGTTTTCTTAGAATTTTCCCAAGAACGAAGAAGAGTCATGCGACTTGCAGTGTGTGTTTAAAGACTTTGGATGTCCATTCCCGGTTAGTTTTGTCTTTAGATTTACAAGTTGTTTTAATGAACGAACGAAAGATATACGAGAAATTGAAACGAGTCTTGACATAGAAATTCTCGTATTTTGAAGAAAATTTCTTAGCCACAAAATTAACAGTGTTAAAATTACAGGACTTTCTGACTTTCACATCATCCTTTCTTTATCAAATTAGCGTATATTGTTTACCGTTTTAATAGTCAAATGTTCCTTACCTTTTTTATCGACAGCTGACAACTTGTTAAACGTTGTTTCATCTTTCATGCGAGTTTACCAAAAAGTTACCAAAAGACAAGCAAAAACAAAATTGTTTTGGCGGGAAAAAAACATCAACTCCTATTCTCGTCACCAGGCCTCTCTCTGTTTCAACATCGAGCAATGACGTCATCAAACTGAATTCCTGGGTCAAAAGGTCGAAAGGTGTATTCTATTAAAACAAATTTTTATCTTTCGGCCACAGTTTTTCGTTTTGACGAGTAAAATCATCTGACGTTAGCCAGAGTAAAATAATAAAAATTGACTTTAGCAGTGAGAATTAATTCGTTATTTTCAGAAGGCCCGGAAGCATTTCGAAAGAGAACTCATTCTCTTGTGTTTTTGTAAAACGTTTTCTATCGTATTTTCCAGGACACAGGATGTGCTTTAGACTTGGAGAATCACATCAAGTCCAACGTTGGAGAGCATTTGAAGTTGGTAAGCACGACAGCCCAGGAACAGAAAGAACAGCTTAAAGACCACAAGTTGTTGCATGAGAAGCAAGGCATACTGATACAACAGCTCACAGCGACTGTTCACAACCTCAAGAGCCTCGTTCAAGAGCAGATAACCAAGCATCAGTCGCAAGAAAAGCTCGTTGTCTCGTTGAAAGACCAGTTAAAAGAACAACGCAAGCAAAGTCAACGTTTTGAGCGCGATATATCGTACCAGTTCCAAACTCTTAGTCAATCAACGTCCACCACCTTACCCACAAGTCCTAGCACGGCGGAATTATTATGGCCTATAAAGAATTTCAAGAAGCGACTTTTGCGGGCTCGTGACGGCGAGGTCGACGATCCAATAATTAGTGAAGCGTTTTATACTGGACCCTATGGTTACAAACTTTCAATATGGGTTTACCTCAATGGCCGGGGAAAGAACGTCGGGTCGCATATCTCGGTATACGCTCGCGTCATGAAGGGAGAACACGATATGATACTCAGCTGGCCAGTGAGACCGGTGTACACGTTCACTCTATTCGACCAATCGGATGGCGAGAAAGAGAACATTGTACGCACGCGCAAAGTGAACGATATCAAACGCGATGGCGGGAAGCATCACGGGATTGATCGACCAGGAGGCGGTGATCGCTCTGTTATTGCGGGATTTGATGACTTCATTGCGCATGACCAATTGGAGAAAAGGAATTACCTGGCAGATGATTGTCTTTACCTCAAGCTTGATGCTAAATTCTTGTGCTAAATAAATCAATTTTTGGACAAAGCATTCTGCACAAGCACACTGGTGACCCGTTGCAGTTCATTACCACATTTTAACGTAAAACTCGAAAATGCACAAACAGTTTTGGAACACATGCACTTTGGCAAGTTTGCCGTCAACTTTACATATTGGAGTACATAAATATAGCATCCTTGTTTATTTATAAAGGTCGAACATATACAATATATTGCAGCATTAGGGCCTTTTATACGGGGCAAAATAGACCGCGGCTTAAATAAGTCCTGAACAGCTAGTATAAACGGTCATGTAATCAATAGGCCATGACTAAAATAAGCCCAGGGTTGAAGCTAGTCCAAAATAAGCCATGGCTTATTCAAGAATTGACCGTTTATACGAGCTGTTCGCGACTTATTTAAAGTGTATATGAAATGAAAATCAAGTTTGTCTAATTTGGAAGAACTCTTGAAATGGTAAAGTCTAATTTGGAAGAACTCTTGAAATGGTGAAGTAACATTCTTCTTATTAAGATTTGTAAATCACACTGTATACGTCACATTGTATAATGAGTTTTTGAGAAATCGTGTATATCATTGATATTTGTATGTTAAATCGCTTGAACCTGTGTTTGTTTAAAATACAAATACACCTACATGCCCAGTTTCGTGTGACTTTGTTCGATAACTTCAACGACATTCCTAATTTTACAACAACTCATGATACAATGTCGTGACGTATGCAGTGTGATCATTTACATAGCAAACAAATAGCAATATGCCAAGAACGAAGTAAGCTATGGAAAAACTGTAGAAGATATTACTTTACCATTTCAAGAGTTCTTCCAAATTAGACTTTACCATTTCAAGAGTTCTTCCAAATTAGACAAACTTAATTTTCATTTCATATACACTTTAAGCCGAGGCTTATTTTGGGCTAATTTTGCCCGGTATAGAAGGCCCTATTATTTTCCAGCCTTGACTAAGGAATATGTTCGAAATAGCTTTAAATCTTAATAAGCTTGAACATTCTAGCAAGCTTTTTTCTTGTTTCATTCGGCGTTGTTTGTTGGGTTTTTACATCTTCGTGTAAAATATTTCTTCTTAGGTTTCAAATTTAAACTTTATCAGTTAAGTTCACATGATGTTTAAGTAGATCTAACACGTTCGTATTTCTAACTTTTGAAATTTATTGAACCTTTTATATTTGCTTCAACCTTGTCCAGGAGAAAAGGATTGTGCAGGGATAATATTATATTCTAGTTCATTGCAATACAATTCTACAGTTGTTCGCTTATATTCTACGAACTTGATACGTTAACTATTAATATATAACTATTAATATAATTATAAACTAAAAACATAAAAAAATGGTCAATAGCGGTGCCCTGACGATTTAGCAGCATTTTATATTCTCCCTGTTTGTTTGTTTGTTTGCTTGGTTTGTTTGTTCGTTCGTTCGTTTGTTTGTTCGTGACGTTTAATAGCAAGCGAAGACGTTTTTAACGCCAAACAGGGCACTGCTCTTTAGCATTGTGTGGTTGGTTATTTGAAACTGGAGGAAGATTTGCCGAAGGACGCTATGAAATTCTTCAAAATATTGAACTCAAATACTCGACATCGAACTTTACCAACATTTCAAAGTCGCTGTTCGTTTATAGTCCGTTTCAGCTTGCTTTTGAAATCCGATACGTATAATTGAAATGAACATTCCGAACTTACGTTGCAATGTTCCGAACTACGTTGCGAGGTAGATACAAATTTAAGTCGGCAATTTGTTTCTGCTTAACCAAGTATCTATTATTATATTCTATACAACAAATAATCTTCTTCTCCGTGATTTTACCAAAGGAATTCAATTCAAAGCTTATTAAATTCGAACTTCACGACGAACTTCACAACGAACTTCCGTACCAAGTTCCCAACCTTCCAACGAATGTTGACAAACGAATTTCAAAAGCAAGCTGAAACTGACTATAATAGGCTTGACAGTTCGTCTTTCAAAAAAACGTTTAGACATTGAAATTCTCGGTAAACTCCACCGTCTCATATTTGAACTATTAAGTTAACTAAGATTAGATGTCCTCAGTCCCCCTTGATTCCCTTTGGCGTAGCTCGAACGAGAAATGAAAGAATCTTGAAGGAAGAAACTAGAAGTCTTAAACTGAAGAATTTGATTGGAGATATTCATTGTCTAAAAATAACTAATCATATGTCACGAAATTTGAACGTCTCCAGAACCTCTCGATTTCTCGCGCGCGATACAAAACAAGAGGGCTTGGGGACGAAAATGTATATTTACTGAACTTGATGATGTCTTAATAAGGTGAGGTAATACGTACGGGCAACATTTTTCTTCAACTTTTAATGCAACTTTGTTGCGTTGCAAGTTGAAAAGCGTTGTTGCACGTATTACCACCCACCTTAAACATTGTCACGTAACAATGATTTTGTTGCAAGTTGAAAAAATTTGTTGAAAAATTACTTGCTGCAACATGCTGATTCAACTTGCAACAAAATCATTGTTTCGCGACAATGTTTAAGGTGGGTGGTAATACGTGTAACAACGCTATTCAACTTGCAACGCAACAATGTTGCAGCAATTTGTTGCTCGTATTACTTCACTTTGGGCTACAATTCTAGATGACGGTTTTCTTCTTGACTTTCACCGGGATACATTGGGTCATGATATTCTCCCATAATTCCTTCTAGCTCGGCCACATCGTTTTCAAACTCCACAAAAGCCTGTAAAGGTACACACCGATCATAAAAAACATGAAAGTAAGGAGAGTTGAATTCGTATTTTTTTTATTTAGACACTAAAGGTTAAAGGGGGATTTCCATTCAGTGCTTTTCATTTCACGTTTTGCGTTTATCACTGTAAAGTGTAAATAAATACCTTGTCATCTATTTCCACAATGTCATTGATGGTCACGACTCCATCTTTATTGACATCTGCCGATTGAAATACCTAAGCCAGGAATAATGTGAAAATAGTATACCATACATTGACTCTTCTATTAACGTTAGCCATGCAATGGAGATGGTGGTAGTGATGATGGTGATTGTGGTGGTAGGTGGTGATAGTGGTAGTGGTTATGGTGGTAGGTGGTGGTGATGGTGGCAGTGGTGATGGTGGTGGTGGTATGTGGTGATGATGATGGTAGTGGTGATGGTGGTGGTGATGATGGTGGTAGTGGTGGTGATGGTGGCAGTGGTGATGATGGTGGTAGGTGGTGGTGATGGCACCTGGTAGTGGTGATGATGGTGGTGGTAGTGGTGTTTGTGGTAGGTGGTGATAATGATGGTAGTGGTGATGGTGGTAGTGGTGATGATGGTGATGATAGTAAAAAAATAAATTAATATCACACAAAACCACTCACATGTCCTATGAAGTCCAGTACATCATGGTCTAATTCTGGTTGGATTTCAGCTGTAACACCCTAAAAGTAAAACATCAAACAAAAAAAATCTGAATAAGTGTACCTGGTTTGGGTTAGGTGACCCATATTGCTTATTACAGTGAAATAAATTATTGAAGTGTATGAACATTGTACCACCACATTGTACAAGTTCACAAATGGTGTAGTCTGACACTCACCTTCCTGAGAAAGGATACAAATTCCTCAAATGATAATTCTTTACCACCTTTAAGAATTTTTGCTAAATTTTCTCTGACAAGAAAAAAATAGTGATCAATAAGGATGGGGATAGAAATGGTGATAGAGATGGTGCTAATAGAGATGGTGATAGGGATGGTGAAAGAGATGGTGATAGGGTTGGTGATAGGGATGGTGATAGAGATGGTGATAGGGATGGTGATAGAGATGGTGATAGGGATGATGATAGAGATGGTGATAGGGATTGTGATAGAGATAGGGATCAGGTGATAGGGATGATAATAGAGATGGTGATAGGGATGGTGATAGAGATGGTGAAAGAGATGGTGATAGCTATTGTGATAGGGTTGGTGATAGAGATGGTGATAGAGATGGTGATAGGGATGGTGATAGAGATGGTGATAGAGATGGTGATAGGGATTGTGATAGGGATGATGATAGAGATAGGGATTGTGATAGAGATAGGGATCAGGTGATAGGGATGATAATAGAGATGGTGATAGGGATGGTGATAGAGATGGTGAAAGAGATGGTGATAGCTATTGTGATAGGGTTGGTGATAGAGATGTTGATAGAGATGATAATAGAGATGGTGATAGGGATGGTGTTAAGGGATGGTGTTTAGGATGGTAATAGGGATAGTGATGAGGATGGTGATAGGAATGGTCATATAGGGTGATTGAGAGACTATAACTAGCATAGTGAAACAGCTCTCACATACAACAAAAATGTCCCAGTCTTTCACTTACAGTATTCCTTCTGGTTCCTCTTCCCCTTCCTCCACCCCTTCGTCTAGTTTCTCTAGAGTTTGAAAATGAAATTTATCCAGGGTTGCCCCCTTTTCCATGTTCTCACAATTCTTAGGAATGAAAGAGGGAAGATGTTTCCACCAAATATTCACAGCAATATTTCGACCACTTGAAGTGACTTGATGGAACCTGTTGGACAAAAAAACAACTGCTAAAACAAGGACAAACAAACATACAAACTAATAATTTAGTAAAACTAACAATTTAGTAAAACAAACAAACAAACAAACAAACAAACAAACAAACAAACAAACAAACAAACAAACACAAATGCACATACCACTTATAAGGAATAAAGAGGCAATCTCCACTTTGCATTTCTGCCTGATGAAACTCCACATCATGAAATATAGGATATTTTGTAAAATTAACACTGCAGAAAAACAGAACCAAAGAAGATATTTAAGTCATACCTTTCCAGTATGCTTATTACATGTAATTCAAAATTCCCTAAAAAATTTCAGATATAGACTTACTGGTCAATATCAACGCCAGAAAATCCTCCCCAAGCATTGTCTAGATGCAACTAAAAAATGTCATGTCATTGAATGTAACACTAAAAGTGAGTTCACTGTACTTATTTTGTACTGTACTTTTAATAGTTATTCTTACCTTACTTCTGTATTTTTGATATTCTACAAACAATAAAGTCTTTGAGCCACTGTACAGACAGTTTATGTTCTCCACATCATCATGGTGAAAAACAGATTTTGTTCCCCCACTGCTAAACCACATCACCTGTAGTGAACACAATGAATGAATGAATCTGAATAATCAGACATTGCCAAAAATTGTTAAAAATTCAGTTCTGATCTGTGGACACAAACAACCAATCTAAAACACTAGATTATTGTCTTCTTGTCTCTAAATTTCTTTTTTATTTTCTCTATTATGAAAGCTTCAGTTTAAATTCATCTCCGAAACTTACTGTATCAACAAGGTAAGGTCCCAGATCTTCACACAACAGAGAAGGGGGCAAGACGATATCTTTTCTATAATATAAAGAAAATTTAAAGCTTAATGTAAACCAATCACAGTGAGTGTAGATATAACTAATTTAATAAAATTATTTATGGTTGGCCAGGTATTGGTAGACATATTTTGCTGACCTTTGGCTATACAGGAACATGCTGTTTGACAGAAACAGGCTCCAGGCTCTAACAATGCTAATTATTTGGATTGATACCTGTAGGCTGTATTTCTATCTTCTAGTCTGAAGCAGAGTACCATAAATATACAATTCCCTAGTCAACCTCATCCCCAGGGTGTTTGAGGAAGGGAGCGAGCAGGCCGATCAAACGCCCTGGCAAAGGCTGGATTCCAATATATTTGGAACATTTTCCCGCCAGATTGACCATCAGGCTTCTGGTCTATGTACATCAGCTTAAATATTTGAATGAACTGAATCATTAAATAAGCCGTTCTACAAGTCAATACAATATATTGTCTCTACGAGAAATCCAACATGCTAAAATAGCTCAAAATAACCTTAACACACTGAAATAAACAAAATACACTTGCCTGGGTTGTTGTTTGCAGCGAATTTGCGATATGTTGGTTTGAAGAGTTTCGTGATTGCTGCAGACCAACCCGTAATAATAATATTGACGGGTTGTTATTCTGGAGCAATCACGAAACTTAACAAAGTATATAAAAATATAGGAACTATTTAAATAAAATATATATTTTTCTAAACATTTCTATTTTTCTAAATATTTATATTTTTCTAAAATATTTACATTTTTCTAATTACTAAATTTCTAAATACTTCCATTTGTTTATCGAAAATAATAAATCAAATCTAAAATAAATAATAACTTAAGTACTTACTGTAAGATATCAGGAACGCCATTCACCATATAAATATCCGTGTGGTTGTATTTCAGTACAAAATCTTTGAAACTTGTGTCCCTTCCAGGAAAAGTTCTATTTTCCTTCTTGCCTTGTTCGACAAATACTGTAGTGTTTTCAGAACCAGCAAGAGAAAGGAAGTACTCATCTGTCCAGAGTTCAAATGCTGGTGATATTTTCGCTCCATTCTTTATCAATAAAGGTTTACTTGGTCCAACGTAATCACGAAAGAATTCTTGTGGTGCAGGAAATTGATCTAGTGATGGAACTCTGTGTTTTATGTTTCTGGAACCAAGAGCTTCCATATGACCAAGCCAAGTTGATGGATCTTCGGTTTTTGGATCATCTTCTGTGTTTACGAGTTTCACAAATTGCATAAAACCAGTCATAGTGAGAACGAAGTAGGACACGAATAAAACTTGTTTAGCCATTTGAAACAGCGACGATTAAATAGGATTAAAATACGAATACGTGGCTATAACTATGCACATTGCTTCAATTAATGGCAAGCTGAATGTGCATGCCCCCTCCTGGAAACAATATATGCCTTTGATACAACACCCCCCTGATTAGAGAGCAAGATCTGTGATCTGTGTCTACGGTCTGACTTCGTTTAATAATACCTTTTATTGCCAAAACCTTAAAGGGGATTGGCATTAAAAATTAAGTTTGTCTAATTTGAGAGAACTCATAAAATTGTAATAGAAGATCCTTTACAACTTTTTCGTATCTTTCTGCGTTTTCAAGATACATGTATTTCAATTTGTTTGATATGTAAATTAGATGGTCTCTGACGTCAAGAGTGGGGTAAAATATTTTCATTCAGAGCAAAATCACTTACATATCTAACATGAAATGTTCAGCGTCGCAAGGAGTTTTTATGTGCACAGTTTCAAATGATTTCGCTGAACAAACTTGGAGATATAACTGGTTTTGCTACATGTGAAAATATTTTACCCCACACCTGACGTCAGAGACCATCTCATTTACATATCAAACAAATTGAAATATCTTGAAAACGAAGAGAGATACGAAATAGTTGTAAAGGATCTTCTATTACAATTTTATGAGTTCTTTCAAATTAGACAAACTTAATTTTTAGTGCTATTGCCCTTTAAACTCTTCTGAGCTGGTGCGGATAATTTTTTTGACGATTTGTGATTTAGATGCATGTTATATAGGTATTAAATAAAGAGCAGTGAAAGGGACATATACTGAACCGTTCGTTCGTTTGTTAACTTCATACATCTTAACCAGACCGTTTTGATTGGTCAAATCATTACACGACAGCCAATCAAATTCAAAAGTTGTTCAACAAACGTCATCAAATAAATTTTAGCCTAAATTTCGGTTATTTTCTTTTCGGAACTCTTTGTTGTCACGGTTATAAGATATAATTATGAACTATGTGTCTGCTAAAGCATGTTTGCCTCCACGGTGATTACGACAACCATTATGAAAATGAGTGGAATTACACGATTTCTTTTAAATATCATGTTCTATCATTCTCTCCAATCTTCTTGTAACAGTTGAGTCGAACAAAAACAAACCAAACCAAACTTGAATTGAATACTAAAATTCTTCCATATGCTGTTTTCCAGATTCGCCAAGACTTTCCAAGAGGGCTCTAAATGACGCTCTAAAAGATAGATACACTTTAATTAAATTAATTTGAGATAGGTTGGTGGATACAATTTATTTGCTTAGATTTCAACCTGTTGGCGTAAGCCTAATGCACCAGTCAATATAAACCCCCGCAACCCCCGGCCGGGACATAGCGGGGCATTTGACTTGCACACAGGTCAAATATCGTCTAATGCCCCGCATCCCAGGGCAGTTTCTTTATTCTAATAGCATAAAAAGCCCCGGTCAAATGCCCCCGCCCTTTAAAACACAACACAACATTTAAAACAACATTTTAATGAAAACTGTTTTAGCTTTTCATGAAAGGGCTCTGGGGACGAGAATGGAGACAGTCCGGAAATTTCCATACCAGTCTTTTCTCCGTCAGGGTAAAATGCCCCGGTCTTGTCCCCCGCTGATTGTTTGTATACAGTACAAAAGCAGTAAAATACCCCGGTATGCGCGGACGTTTTTCCTATCAAATCACAGGAAATTCCCCGGTAATGCCCCGCTATGTCCTGGCCGGGGGGGGGGGGGGGTGCGGGGGTTTATATTGACTGGTGCATAATTTATATAACCTGCGTCGCAGCCGGACGTGTTTTGAAATTGAAACCCGATATAGTCCGTCTGCGGACCAGCGACCAAATTCGTGTTCTGACTCTCTGCGAGTTTGCAAGGTTTTTTGTATCTGCGCAACGCGCGGATATATTGCTATCGTGTTGTGTGTATGTGTGTGTGTGTGTTAACTTTTTTGTGTAGCTGTAAACAATGCGCGACAAGTGAATCGGGCATGATCGGGGACAATCGAAGCTCAGAAGTTTTTGGCGTCAACCTACGAGCTGTCAGTTTGAACGATGGAAACAAGTATTTTTAATCCGATCGTGTTTACAATATTTCGTTCGCCATATCACGAAGTCCTCCGAAGCGACAAAGTTTTGGATTAAAATACTACAATTTTCAGGGTTCTATTCTATACGATTTTTTCAAATTCCCATATCTTGTACATAATTTAACGTTCTATCTAACTGTACGAGTTTCGTTAATGGCACAAGCCTACAGACGATTCAGGGATACTTTAAAATGATTGCGTTTGACCGTACGCCAAGTGATAGCATAATAATGCAATTCGATATTTGCGCTCATCTCAGTTCAAATAGATTTTTCTCCGTTGCTATTCTATACGATTTGTTCTAATTCACATACGTTGTACAGAATTTAACGTTCTATCTAACCGTGCAAGTTTCCCAAATGGCACAAACCTACAAACGATTCAGGGATTTACTTTAAATATGACCGCGTTTGACCGTACGCCAAGTAAATAGCGTAATAATGCAATTTGATATTTGCGCTCATGACAGTTCAAATAGCCTTTTCTCCGTTTCTATTCTATACCATGTTTTCTAATTCACATATGTCGTACAGAATTTAACGCTCTATCTAACTGTAGAAGTTTCGTGAATGGCACAAACCTACAGACGATTCAGGGGTATACTTTATACACGAGGTATCCGGTGGCTCAACTGCAATGAAGATATATCCAGCTAATACGGCTGTTAGCCGTTAAATTCTATATTTCCGACAAAGTTTTTGACTAAAACACTATGATTTTTCAGGGTTCTATTCTATACGATTTTTTCTAATTCACATATGTTGTAGAGTGTTTAACGCTCTATCTAACTGTACAAGTTTCGTGAATGGCACAAACCTATAGACGATTCAGAGATACTTTAAATATGACTGATTGCGTTTGACCCGATAATTGCCATTTGATATTTGACGCACATCTCAGTTCAAATATATTTTGCTCCGTTGCTATTCTATTTTTTCTAATTCATATTTGTTGTCCAGAATTAACGCTCTATCTAACGGTATAAGTTTCCAAAATGGCACAAACCTACAGACGATTCAGGGGTATACTTTAGACCCGCGGTGTCCGGCTCAACAGCCGTATTGGCATATATCTTCATGCAGTTAGCCGTTAAATGATATATTTCCGACAAAGCTTTGCACTAAAACATTTCGGAGACAGGGGATATTGCTGATAAAACTGGTAAGTATTTTTAACGTGACGTATAGTAAACTTGTGAGTGTGATCTACCACAGTTTTTGTGAGTCGTGATAAAAAATTATTTTGGTCAGGTACTTTCTCTTTAATTATCTAATAAGATCTCGCTAAAATCTTATAAGATCTACGTGTAAAAATCTTATAAGATTTTTCTTAAGATCTTACAAGATTTTCCAAGATCACACAAGATCTTGACAAGATTCTCACAGTGGTGGGTTTGGCGCAGATACATGTACGCTTAGCGGACCTTTTTTTATAATCGCTTGTATAATTGGCGCTTGTCGTCAGTTGTTGTTATACGGCGCAACGTGATTGGTCAAGCGACATGTAATGTATATTTTAAAAGGATTAAAATAGATTCACGAGTCTCGCGTTTAATTTAAGGCGTATGAGTTGTTTCATCTGTCGTATTTGTATTCAGAAGCTGGCATTGCTAATCCAAACGTGCAGGCGTCCAGAACACGAATTTGGTCGCTGGTCATCAGACGGACTATATCGGGTTTCAATTTCAAAACACGTCCGGCTGCGACGCAGGCTAAATTTATATTGCTCTGATGTAAAGAATAATATTTTCTGCAAAGATCTTGGTCAAGATTTCATCTAATTATATTATCAATAGAGAAACTAGAACTACCTTAACCGTGTGTCGTTTCCAACGCCTCTTTTTCTCTCCGTTGCAACAATGGCTTCCTTTGAAGCTGGAACAAGTGCCAGAACCAAATCGGAATCAAACTTTGCTACCGTTGTAAACACTTTAAAAATTGTTCCCTAAAGAGTTGAACAAAATCTCAGATTAACGACATGCAGCCTCCATAAAATGAAGTCGTCGAATTTTAAATCTCAAACTGAAAAGAAAGTAGCGCAATTATACCTGTACTTGATTTAAATTTGAAATCATAAATTCTCTTAACAGTGAAAGAATGACATCCCTTTTAAAGATATAAGAACAAAGACATTGGACACTGGTAAATTACATTAAAATATCATTAATAATTCATGACGAAAACGCAAGAGAAATCAATACCGCAGCAGTGGTTGTAAATCGGATACAGCATCGTCCTGATTTACATGAACTTTAGCTTCGATTTTCTCGGCTAAAACAGACCGTATCCCCAAAATAGTTGGTGAACTTGTTACTTAGATGCATTTGTATTTTAAGAAAGATACAGCATGCGCATCCGAGCTGTATCTGATTTACTACGGCTCGCTTGCAGCTCGCCTTGTAAATCAGATACAGCTCGGCTGCGCATGCTGTATCTATTACAAAAAAAACAATGACAAACGCACGAGCTGTTTGTGGCTTATTTTCTCCAGTATAAACGGGTATATTAGCTACTTACCTACTGGTAACATCGGGAGCTTTTCGGACACTGCCTAACATCTGTTCTAAGATAGTCGTAGCTATTAAAAAAACCAACATACATGTTCGTATAAAGCAGTTGCGACACCATTCATATTTAATCTCATGGAAAAGACAGATATTATTTTATACACCTCCCCCAACCAAAACAAATACAACAACAACGACGACTACACCTTCTTTACGGATATGTGGTGGTTCTGTTCCAGGATTGCTGGTGTCACAGGCCAAAAGACAACGAAGGACATTGTTGATTATTAATGGCGTATTTCTAGATTATAGTATAGATAAATAAAGATGATAGTGGTGGGCATAGCAACATAGTTGGTGCATATATAGCAATAGTGGTACTGCATGGTAGTTTTGTGGTAGTGTTAAATAGTGGTAGTAGTGTTGTATGGTGGACTGGTGGTGGTACTGTATGGTAGTGGTGGTATTAGATGGTAGTGATTTGATATTGTGGTGCATGCATGATGAATTGATGACACTGCATGGTGGTAGTTTTACATGGTAGTGGTGGTACTGTATGGTAAAGAAGTGGAGAAGCAACTTTCCACCTTGAAAACGGAATTAGATATTAATTCGTTGATACCTTGCCGTCTCTTTCGGTAAGACAGTTCTTTTAAAAAGGTCAACCAGAAAAAATAACGTCTGCAATCGTATAAAATAAGACTGGTTAAATTATCGGAAAATAATAAAGACTTCTGCTGTTGAGTACTGAGATATACAGTAGAAGACAATCTTTTTTTTAACTTCACAAGTTCTTTCAAAAAAGAGCAGAGTAACCTCCTTGTATCTTTAATATATTGTAACTTACTGGTGTAAGCTCCTGAGGGGCCAATCCAGGAATGACGAGATGACATTCTTTGATGATACTTATAACGTGTTGACGGAAATCACTAGAATGAAAGTTAAACAATTTTAATAACTGTTGACGTGATGGAATGTAATGTAATGCAATGTAACGTAATGCAATGTAACGTAATGCAATGTAATGCAATATATAATGTAATGTAATGCAATACAATGCAATGTAACGTAATGTAATATATGTAATGTAATGCAATGTAACGTAATGTAATGCAATATATAATGTAAGTAATGCACTAATGCAATGTAATGCAATGCAATGCAATGTAATGCAATGTAATGCAATGTAATGCAATGCAATGCAATGTAATGCAATATATAATGTAATGTAATGCAATACAATGCAATGTAATGTAATATATAATGTAATGCAATGCAATGTAATGTAATGTAATGCAATATATAATGTAATGCAATGCACTAATGCAATGCAATGTAATGCAATGCAATGTAA
Source organism: Paragorgia papillata (assembly GCA_035771165.1). Classification (NCBI taxonomy): domain Eukaryota; kingdom Metazoa; phylum Cnidaria; class Anthozoa; order Scleralcyonacea; family Coralliidae; genus Paragorgia; species Paragorgia papillata. Next base: position 1,589,389 of record JAWNZC010000401.1, read on the forward strand.
CGCAATGTAAAGCAATGTAATGCAATATATAATGTAATGTAATGTAATGCAATCAGACAAACCTTGCATCTTGTGACGGGTTAGTTGTGAAAGTTCCCTTCAAAACTTCCTATATAAATATGAAAAAGAACTCACTCGGCGATTGCCTCTGTGGTGCGTAAAACACACTTTTACCAAAGTAGGCCAATAAAAGTTGATAATAATTTCGAACAACGTACAAGGAAAGGGTTTTTGACGGCTGCTGCATTGGATGGTGAACCATAACATCTCTAGATTAAATATATAAATAACTGATAATTAAAACAAAATAGAACGACTTTCAATTGGAATGAACTGATGCACATTGACCATAGTAAATGCGTTTTAATTCAAGCGTAATTCTAACATGGACACATACAAGGAATTGAATATTAAAAAAAGTAGATTACTAACTTGATTGGAAGAATGAAAATACGTCGCAAAAATTTGCTTGATTTTGCGTTTAATAAACTCATCTCTCCTGAAGTCCAAAGAAGTCAAGCCTTCAAGAAACTATAAGAGTAGGAAATGAAGACAACATCTCAAATAATTTCTCATTTGAAAATAGTTTTACAATTTACATAAAAGAAATGAATACTGCTATTAAAATGAATACTATTTAAATGAATACTGCTATTAAAAATATATTAATGAATTATTAATGAGTTTTAGAATAAATAGTTAAAATCAATATTTGTAAATCGAATAAAGTATCATGCTGCATGACTTTACTTTTCGTTCAATTTTCAGCTTAAACAATTTTTGTCTGACTGTTGAAAACGACTAAACAACTAGATGTGTAAATTTAATAAGCTATAAAATTATCTGATACACAAACTAGCAATTTTCTTTTTTATACCTCAGACAAGTTAAGCTTTATACACTGCGCGATGGAGGGAGGAAGTTTTTTCTTTGCGTTTAACGGCAATATCAGTTGATCAATGATTTGTGGTAGAATACAGTCGTGTTGAGTCTGGAAGATTTCAGGGAAATAAGAAAAAAATTCTTGTAAGTTATGAAAGAGAGTTCGTTTAATTAACCAGAATAGTAGCTACTATATTAACAATTAAAAACATACGGACCTTTTTGTAGATGATTTTCGGACAATCTTTGACCAAAGACGCAGCAACTTTATACGATAATCTTAAGTTAATTTGGAACATGAAAACTTCTGCAGCTTTTCTATTTTCCTTCTTTTTCTCTCTCTTCCTGTCTTCCTTTTCTATTCCTATCCTCATCCTCTCTTCTCGTCTCTTCTCTTCTCGTCTCTTTTCTTCTCTTCTCTTCTCTTCTCTTCTCTTCTCTTCTCTTCTCGTCCCGTCCCGTCCCTCCTCTTCTATTCTCTTCCCTTCCCTTCCCTCCTCTTCTCTTCTTCTCATCTCTTCTTCACCTTAACAGATCAGGGGGTCCAGCTTGTTTCAAAAAACTCTCCATATATTTCAAAACATCCCCAATATACACAAGAGCCTTCTGCCGAAAAGCAATAGTCTCCGTCAACAATTCCTGGAGAAAGCAAAGGCATAGTTAATACACGTTTATATTCTAGATCACAGTATTTTATGACTATTCTACTAGTTATTATTACAAACGAACTCACCAAAGATGAAAACTTATCACCGAGACTTCTAATAAAAGTTGATAATGCCGTCTCAACGTTTCCAGCGGCAACAGATCTCTATAATGAAATTAATTATTTAAATGTTTGCATGGTCACTAATTGTAATAGAAGTAACACCACGTTTATTATTTATTGCTTCTATTACAAAATTGTCTTTCAAATGCCGTTCATGTATAATTTGATATCTCTGTAAACATTGATAAAAATACCTGCGCTTTAATTAAGTTGCTAACTTCTGGAAGCTTTAGAAAAACTATTCTGCAAGAAATTGTTAAAGTGATTCATGAAGTCATCAAAACTCAATTTTGGAATGATCGTAAGGATTCGATAGAGGGTCAAAGATGGGGGTTCCAGGTTGAGAAACTTTGGGGACGGGGTCGATCACATATTTGAAATATTGTAATAAGGAGTCGGTGACGGTCATATTATACCTGGTCAGTTCTCGAAGATGTTGATTTTGGGAAGAAATTTGAAGGCAACATCTAAACCAAGCATGTATTATGTCTGTCTGATAGTTGCATGACTGAATGAGCTCTAAAGCTTGTGGTGAGGCCAGCAATGATCCAAGGAATTGACAACTGATACTAAAAACATGGAGAGATTTAAAAAATTGTTTTGAGACCTTATTAGACTTGATTACAAGCTGTCTTCTGGGTCGGCTCGAACCTTGGACGAGAAAAAAACAAACTAGTCCAATTAGGAAATGATTAGTGCTGTAATCGAGCCTAATAGCGGCTATATGTTACTGTAAATGGTCACACTAGAAGTAAACAATGAACCAATTTCTTTCCGAGCAGATTTGAATTTTGTTACATGCAAAGTGGGATGAGTTATCCCTTTTATAGCGGAACCTCTTGTTTGAAGTAAAATTAAAACACAAGTTAACGTTTTAGCTGAAATAAAAGTAGCGTGCCGCGTATAGGCAGTGTTGAAACAACAATCGAAATATAGTAAGGTTAGATATATACTCTCGAAACAGCGAACGTAGGAGTCTAACGTTTCGAGCGAAGGCCCTTCGTCAGAGAGAAAACGTTTCTCTCTGACGAAGGGCCTTCGCTCGAAACGTTAGACTTCTACGTTCTCTGTTTCGGCAGTATATCTAACCTTACTATATTTCGTTTGTACATTTTAGCTCACCTTGCGACGATTGTGTCTTTTGTACCAATTTGTTGAACAAGATTATGAAACGTATCGAGGGTTTTACCGGATGACATTGTTGGTGGGCTAGAGTAGAAAATAAATATACAATAAACAAAATGTTTTCGCTTGAAGAGACTCTGGGATTATTGTAGTCACATCGCTGTTTATATACTAACATGTGAATTGACAACAATGTGAAGCTAACCACCAAATTTGTCATCTGGCTTGAACACACATGAGAAGTGAATGGATCGATAATACGTTGTCGGATATGAGGAAAAATATGTTGCCATAACGCCTGAGGAAGAGCTGAGAAAGAAAAGCAACAAGAAAAGTCATTACGTAGACATGTACATTACAGATGGAAGACAATTTGTTAAAACGGTGTTAGCAAACTTCATACTTTCTATTTTAAAGTTTTAAACAATGTTATTGTAATTAAAGCGACAGCTTTACCTGATGAAGAAATGTTTGGCTCTTGACGTTCGTTGCTATATAGTCGAAAAAAAATTAAATCAGAATACTAGTTAGTTTAATAAGTCAAACAAAACGAGTGAAATTCTCCTTTACCTCACAATAAGCAGCAACGACTGAATAAAATTTGCCACTGATTGCAACTCTTTCTCGCCACAAATTGGTAACAGGATGCTGACACCTTCACCTGAAAGAAAATTAATCATCACCATCATTAAAATTATCTACATACTCACCATCATCATCATCAGTACCATCACCACCACAACCATCACCACCACGATCACCACTACCACCACCACACGATCATCACCACCATCACTATCACCCCCACCACCATCACTACCACTATCACCACCAACATCATCACTACCACTATCACCACCAACATCACCACTATCATCACCACCACCATCATTATTATTACAACGACCACGACCATCACAACCACCACAATTATCATAATTACCATCACCACCACCATCATTACCCCACACCATCATGATCATCATCATCATCATGACCACCGCCACCACCACCACCACCACCAACATCACCATCACCCAGCTACATTTACCTATAAGTCGATCGTCATTTAGACGTTCAAGGCTCTCAAACTCCAGCACTTCTTGAGTAGATTCTAAGTAGACTGAAATGAAACTCCACAAGTTATGTCTTTGGTTTTTATCATTGTAGAATTCTCTATAATCCCTTAAAAAAGTTAAATATGATTAGATTAAATTAAGCTGGATTTGAGTTGTGCTAGCACCAGAAATTGGAAAGAGTAATATAACAGAAAAACAAGCACATTTCCTGTACCTACAAATCTCCGTGATAATGGCGGAAACTCTTTGCGCTATAAATTCTACATTGGTTTTCTTGCTTTTGTATAAAAGGAGTAAAACAAAATAACCTAAATAAGATTAAAAACAGTTTGTTAATGTATATGTAAGCATACTTATCTAACTCATTAATAATTCACGAGAAAAATTGAAAAGATATTGTTTCAAAAGCTCTGTACATGTATCTGTAAGTGCTAATACAATATTGTTTAACACTTTGAAGCCTGAAGACGAGTCCTTTAGTATTTTATTCTGGCTAAATGCCAGACGATTTTATTCAGCACATGTAGAGGTCCAGGCCTCAAAGTGTTAAAACCTAACTGTTTAACAAAACATCTCAAACTCATTAATAATTCATGAAGAAAACACAAAGGAAATCAGTACCGTGTCTGTGGTTTGGATATCGGAGGAAGAAATTACATAAATTAAGCAAACTTTCATCTTGATTTTCTCTTAAAATACTGATTTGTTTGAGATGCTATATCATACACTCGGAGGAGTGTTTCATCAGGAAATCCAAACACCTCGAAGTTTGTTCAAAAACCTCGGCTTCGCCTCGGTTTTCAACAAACGTCTCGGTGTTTGGATATCCTGATGAAACACTCCTCCTCGTGTATGGTATATTACATGTACATCAATGTCGTATCGAAATTTATCTGTAATAATTTTTGTATCAACTATCAAGCACATATACCTTTCCAGATACATAATTGCTTCCAAAAGTCTAACGATTTAAAATCCAGCAGATCCAAAAATGATACCATTTTATTAGACTTTGATAAAAAAAAATGTAAATACGATAAGATACCAGACAGTACATGATAAAATGTAGTTGCATTGCTATATGTCACTTACCGCATCTTCTAGCTCACCAACATAAGCCAGAGTAAAGAATAAATTAAAAAAACTCAGTAATCCTTGTTCTGATAGTTCCTCCATTCGCTTTTTGTGAAATTTTGAGTAAAACCTACGGGAAAAAGACACAAGTTCTTTCGCAATAAATTAACTAGTTTACTGCATAAGGCCTTAGTTTTTCTTATTTGATCAGTAAACAATCTCGTGGAAGAACCGTTTACCTTCCTTTGAGCTGTTTCCATCTTTGTGAAGGTTTTGTTATTTTCAATTTTGTTAAATGCAATGCCAGAATTCTCAAAAACAAGCGATAACTAGTTTCATTATCGTTGCTTAAAAATAAAAATTAATGAAATGTAAAAATGACAAACTAGCAAACTGTCTGTCTGTCCGTCCGTCCGTCCGTCCGTCCGTCTGTCTGTCTGTCTGTCTGTCTGTCTGTCTGTCTGTCTGTCTGTCTGTCTGTCTGTCTGTCTGTGTATCTGTCCTCTTGGCTGCTGTATCATTGATCATACCTAAAACGAGGGTCTTTACATCTGTCCAAAACATTCTCAAACCACTGGTAAGGCATATCCCTAATCGTGAAAAACAAAACAAACGACGAAAGAACGTAATGCCATTTTAAAATAACAACTTGGAAACTTGATGATCATTAGCTGAGAGGAAACAGTTATAAGTATTTGTGTTTACCTAACGCAAGCCATGCCTTGGAGTCGTTGTTCAGTAACATGAAATGTATCATTCTAAAACACGAAAAGAGAAACACAATCAGTACGACAGTACTTCTTTAGTAGACTTTAGGTAGACTGAAATAAACTTTTAGCTATTTTCAAAAACGTTTCCTACCATTTTCTTGTGAAAGTAGTCCCACAACAATAAGACAATGTCATTATTTGGATGCCAGTGTTGAGAAATCTGTAAGCAACAACTCAAATAGCATCGGGATAAATCTTCTTGGATTTTCACCTCCTGTAATAAAAGAAAATAATAAATTCATTCAGGTATTAAACCCATATATCGTATCAAATTTCTCGAATTTATTTCATTATATACTTCAAGATAAAGCAAAGTTGTATGTTGGGCAACGTTTGAAGACTTGTTTAAACAGAAAAGAAGTAAACCAATTAATATATTCACTGTAGCTCTTCCAGTACCAACCTTTGTAAGAAATGATAATCTTAATAAATCTTGCACCAGTATCCAATTGCCAGGAACACTTGCCTTTTAGTAGAAAGAATTGTATTTGGTTAGTATTTCCCAATCACTTTTCCGATGGCGTATTAAAATACTCTAGACCATCGCGAGACAAAAATTTCGATTTTTTTTTTGTTTTTAGCATTTTTGTTTAAATAGCGGCTTATAATTACTAAATCTTTCGTGTGGTAAATTGTTTCATTTTTTAGTAAAAACGGCATTGTCTTTTGCACTGATAATGTTTTCGGTTAAAGTAGAAAGTTTTTAAAATTAAAAAAAAAATAATTTAAGTCGTGTCATACACATTGTCTTGTAGTCAATTACATAAGTTCTCCAGCACGAAGCGCTATGTTGTATTTTCCTGCTCAAAGAAAATCTAGGTGTTATGAAGTGTATATACAAAACAATAAACAAGCTTACATTTGCTTTCACTAAATATTCGCCTTTGTCATTGTACCAGTATAACTGAGAGACATGGACCAAAAGCCACCAACAGAATTGAACTGGATTTTTACACGTTATTTCAGCTACTACATGTTGTAAAGAATTTTAGAGTTAGTGCCATACACACAAGTATAGATGATTAGAACGGGAATGGTGTGGAGAGGGAAGCAGACATACACACGCACACAGACACACAGACAGACAAACAAACACACAGACAGACATGCACAGGCGGAAAAACACACACTCACAGAAATAGACAAAGATACAGACACACGAAAAAACAGAGACTCGTTGACAAAACAGAGGGTAAGACATATGAATTGACAAAAGAACTGATGGACTCGCAAAGATAAGGACATGTTAACGGGGTGACAATGCTTTAAGGTGACCACCAGCGCAAAATAATCTAAAATATCTGGACTTTTTCCAGTCCGGCTTTCCAGTGCCAGTAAATCTATTCCAGTATTCTTACAACTGTTATTCTTACGACATAAAAAACAGGTACACATAGACATACAGTACCATTAAAAAGAAGCTCTCTTGTTGGGTCCTTGTCTGGTTGCAAAAGGTCAGTTAAAACAGTGGTGAGATTCGACCAAAAACTCTACACGTAAAAAGGAAATCCAAATCATACACGGTGTAAAATCATATGCGATAAATGGAAAACTCGTGTAAAATATTAAAAAAGAATCGGGAGAGTTGTAATTAACATGAAAAATTGCAATGGTTCAGCTCTACCTTGATACCGTAACTTGCTGAATGGAAATCCAAAAAATGAATCATTATAACCCAAAGTTCTTTAACACAAAGGCAGAGAAATGGTGAAACCTTTAGCGCTGTACTGGCCAACATAACCTGCAATAAAATACAGCATAACTAGAAGTCTAGAAGCCGTAACGAAGATACGTAATGCTAGGGAATCTGAATTAACCCATTCCTGCCTGTGAAATAAAAGTAGCGTGCTGCGTAGGCAGTGTTGAACAACAATCGAAATACAGTAAGGTTTGATATACTGCCGAAACAGAGAACGTAGGAGTCTAACGTTTCGAGGGAAGACCCTTCGTCAGAGAGAAACGTTTTATAAATTTTCTCTCTCTGACGAAGGGCCGTCGCTCGAAACGTTAGACTCCTACGTTCTCTGTTTCGGCAGTATACCAAACCCTACTATATTCGGATTCCTGCCTGAGTCGGTCCCTTTACTCTTTTACTGTCTACGGTCAGCAATTAGTAAATGGTTAACATGTTCACAAAAGGGTTTTTTTCTCGTTTGTTTTTGCTGCACAGGCTGTCGTAAGTTTAACTCAGAGAAGAAAAAACAAAAAAACTTACGACAGCCTGAACAGCAAAAACAAACGAAAAAAACTTTACCAACTTCAAGCTGAAAACACTACTAACATGTTCACAAAAATTGGCACTTGCCTTGCCGGTAGAAAAGTGTACATGTGTGGAAATATGAACGAGATCCATCATCAGAGCAAGCGACTTTTCTTCAATTTCAGTTAGCTGGTCAACGCATTTCATGCCTAGAAACAACCATGTGCATGAAGTTTTGACAGAACATAAAATAAGTGGGTAGGTGAAGGATGGGTGTGTAGGTGATTGAATGATGGGTGAGTGAGAGTAGGTCAACGAGTGGATGGGTGAGTGGGTGGATAAATAAGTGGATGGATGGGTGGGTGAGTGCGTGGATGATCTAGGTAGGTGGAGGATGAGTGCGTGAATGAATATGGTGGGTGGGTGATTGAGTAAATGGGTGTGCGAGTAGGTGATAGGTGGGTGAATGGTGTCAGTAAGTAGGGGGGGGGGGGGGGGGTGGATGATAGGTGGGTCGAGGATGGGTGGATATGGGTGAGTGAGTGAATATGATGGTTGAGTAGGTAAATGAGTGGGTGGGTAGATGATGGGTGGATGAATGATGAGCAAGTGGGTGGGTAAGTGGGTAAATGAGTGGATGGATGGGTGGGTAAGTGGGTGATGACTACAAACAGTAACATCTTTTATCTATCTATCTATCTATCTATCTATCTATCTATCTATCTATCTATCTATCTATCTATCTATCTATCTATCTATCTATCTATCTATCTATCTATCTATCTATCTATCTATCTATCTATCTATCTATCTATCTATCTATCTATCTATCTATCTATCTATCTATCTATCTATCTATCTATCTATCTATCTATCTATCTATCTATCTATCTATCTATCTATCTATATGTGTGCTCATCTGCAATCCAAATGGATTGAAAACTGTATATATAATACTTCAGCCTTAAATCCTGTAGATATTTATTCAACCATTTCACTAACTTAACACCATACCCTGTGTGTTATACAATCTACTGAGTACTTCAAGTATTCCCCACTTTAATTCCAAATGCAGGTGAAGCCATTGAGCACCAGGAGATAGGTGCTTGGTCAAAACACTTGTCTCTTCAAGTCTTACAAAAGAAGAGTTTGGCAAAGTGTTGATTGGACCAAGAAACAACCAGAGATTGTTCATGTCCTTTTTTAAAACAGAGGGAAGTGATTTCCAGGATTGAATGTATGGATCATTCTGTTCTCCAAAATCCAAAACAGTTAGGTTCCTTTGAAGAAAAAAACAATAAACTTTGATCATAATATATTGAAGCCATTTTCAATTTTCTGTCTGTCTGTCTGTCTGTCTGTCTGTCTGTCTGTCTGTCTGTCTGTCTGTCTGTCTGTCTGTCTGTGTGTCTGTCTGTGTGTGTGTGTGTGTGTGTGTGTCTGTCTGTCTGTCTGTCTGTCTGTTTTTCTCTGTCTGTCTGTTTATTTGTCTGTTTGTTTGTTTGTTTGTTTGTTTGTTTGTTTGTTTGTTTGTTTGTTTGTTTGTTTGTTTGTTTATTTGTCTGTCTCTGTCTGTCTGTCTGTCTGTCTGTCTGTCTTTCTCTGTCTGTCTGTTTATTTGTTTGTCTGTCTGTCTGTCTGTTTGTTTGTTTGTTTGTCTGTCTTTTTCTGTCTGTCTTTCTCTGTCTGTTTGTTTATTTGTTTGTTTGTCTGCAAAATATCTCAAAATGTACATGTATTGGATAAATTTTCATTTTATTTTTTTCTATTTAAAGAACTGATTCAAAGTTATGGAGAGCTAAGGTCAAAATATCTGAGAGAGTTCAGGATACCCCCCCATATTCATCAATTGTCAGGTTAACAGTGAGTATAATATTATCTATATGTGGACTTGCCTGAGTATAAATGTAATAATATATAGCATAAAACAGGAACACTGTTTTCTAATATGTACATACATCCAGCAGTTTTCTAAAAAAATCATAATTGATAAAATTAATCAACAACAGCTTTGGCACTCTGGACAAAAAATTAACACAATACACTGTATGTGTTATTTTAAAATTCAGAACTTTTGTACACTTGGCACAACTACCAAGCACACAAAATTTTCAGGATTTGTGTACCACTGCATTTAGAAAATCTCCTAGTAACATACCTCCAGCCTGTGGTATATAGTTTGATAGTCCATGATCTGTTTGTTTACTTTCAAACTCAGTAATTTTTTGTCTATAACAATCAAAACTTTGACTGTTGTTGTATCATATAATATACTGTTTGCCATTTTGGTAAAATTAAGGCAGCTACCAATTAATAATTAACAAATTATGTATAATATACACCTGGGATAATGCTCTACAAGTATACAGTATTTTATACAAACCTAAGTAAGTATAATAGTTTCTGTCTTTGTTCCAGCAAGGCAGTTGCAGAAATAAACTTGAAATCAAACAGTGTAATAATGGCCTTCTTAAATAATCCTTTGTGAGGTTCCTGGTTATGTAAAAGCCTAGCAAAACAACATTATACAGGCACAAATATCAAAACTATCCATCTAAAGGTATTCGACCCCTTAGAATCACCTTCATGCCCCTGTTTTCTGGAAGCCTGGATTCTCTTCTGTGACTATAATTATTATTAATAAAATGTTAGCTAAATCTAATTAATTATATTATTTTCTTTGTCAATGCTCACTTCTACATGTAACTACCTCATCAAATACTACAACTTGTAGGTGCCCAGTCCAGCAACTGTGGTCCAGCAGAGTAGCCAAAGAAAATCACTGGTTGACAGTGTTTCTACTATAAGAGAATTCTGCACATTGTACGTAATTCTTATACTGCATGTATGGTACCTAAAAAGAAATCCATGTTTGATGTAGCCTGCTGTGAGTTTAGTTGAGTGATGTTGCCTGTTTGTGTCTCCATCTGATTTTGGACGCACAACCACTGAACAGAGGAGTAAATTCTGAAAGTGAAGACATTGACAGTGTCCTTAAAATGAATTATAGCTGTTTTGGTTGTGTTGAGCACAAACCACTGGGTCAAGGTTACCCCATTTCATACAAGTAACATACTGGTAATTATAAATGTATTAGCAGACTATAGAACTCAGCGGTATGAAATAAGCCAAAGTTTATCCTGCTCTTCACCTCTTGCCCCCCCCCCCCCCCCCACCCCGCAACCCCAAAAGACAATTCAGGTCATGTTCACATGGAGGTTGAAAAACTTCTAGCCTTATGCATCAGTCAATTCCAGCATTGCCCATCCCCCCCCCCCCCCGGGACAATGCTAGGCATTTGCAGGTTTTTTTTGCACGGGGGTGGGGCATTTGTTCTCTCAGTATTTCCCTGGGGCCAGCCATTAGTCTACCCCCAGGCATTGGGCTGGGTATTTGTCACGACCAAAGAGGATTGTGGTTGCTGCTACACACGCTTTGTATGTGTATGTATATGCAAATACCAGGTGGTTGGCCCAGGGGGGGGGGGATGGGCAATACTGGAATTGACTGATGCATTAGGGTTACACTATTGTTTAGACTGAATTATCCCTATATGTACCTTCGAGTTATCTTAACCATCTCCCCTTAAACTCATCCCCTCAAGTTCCCAATAGGTAGTAAAGGACAGAAAAGCTAGTCTGATAGACAATTTGGGACTGACTTGTTTGACTGATTTTCAAGTGTTAGGGGGGTCTCTCCCCCCCCCCCCCCCCCAAACACCCACCCCCTCTAATGTGCCACCCCTGCTTGCTTGTAGGCTAGTGGGGTTGTGATAACCTTACTCTCTGAGTTAGCAATCATATGAATAGGCCCTGTAAACATCGCCTACTCTCACCTAGCTTGCTTCCAGCCACAGAAGTTTGAAACAGTACTTACTCGTCTCATCACAATCGTCTATCTTTCTTCTTTTCGCCTCAGATTTGTCTATAAAATCTTCCTCAAAATTCAAGACTTCTTCGTCTAAATCTAGTTCGTCCCATTCTCGTTCAAGCTCAGCTAATGGTGGAGGCAACGAACCAGGATGATCACTCCACCGACTGACACTGGACATTTTTTGAACATCTTCAAATGATCATTTCATAATAAAACAAAACATATTCCTCTTCAGTTTCCCGCCATATCTTTCAGGAAAGACTGGGGAAAGCGGAAGTTAACGCGAATGATCAACGTTTCTGACGTCACTTTACTCCAAATTTCTCGGAATTCTACGCAGAATAGCGCACGCGGAGAGGCGCACGTTCATTGCGCTGTGGTTTATATCAGGACGCCTCCACATTCATTATAAGTGCCACTGGTAGTGAGCAGGTAGCCTCCGCTGCAGACGTTTTCTTGTCTGTCCCTTCTGATCTCCCACAACTTGCAAACGTTTTAGAAACAAAACGTCGGCAACGAATGCTGGGAGAGCAATAGCGCTGCAGAGCCTTTTCGCTTGCATCTAGCTGCGCGTAAAAAAATAATTACCGTACAATCGCTGGTCACCTTCGCAGGCATTACATGTAATTGGTTACACAAAAACACACACAAATTTCGTTTGCAATTGAACTTTTATTTCATTCCAAGGGAAGTACTTACATAATAGCTCATCTCTTCACTATTCACATTTGTGCAAATTTGAAGGTCAGTCTATAGAACATGAACTAATTGTTCGTCTTCACGCTTTCACATATTCAAGAACGATTAGTCCACTTTCCAAGAATCAACCCCAACTAAATAATGAAAGTTTATACACAACACAAACACTAAAAAATCCCCAGAACACGTAGTTTAATACAGTTGAATGCCAATTACTTGAATAATTATTAAAATTAACTTTTTTTTAATTAACTAAACTGTCCAAAATCAAGAGTTGCCGCTCTTTTGGGTGGAAATCATTCAAGCACTTGACACCGACTAACAGTAAATCATTTGCAGTTTTTTTTGAAGTCCAATTGAACGAAAAAAACAAACTTCAAAAATATTTCTGAAAGGGGAACCGAAGGTATCACAACACCATACAACTATATTTGACCAATAGGTTAGTTTCTTCACCATCGTATATTGCGTGTTATACGGACCAATCGCACCTATTGTGCGGTATATCTCACCCAGTTGACAAATACAAACCAAATCCAGGATAACTTAGTCAACATAATTTGTTCAAGGAATCAATTAGATAAACACATCAATTTCTGTAATTTAAACAGCTCGATTTTTGCCCAAAATTTATGCAAGGCACCCCTCACTTTTAAAACACTTTATCAGCTTACAATGGTCGACCAAATCAACCCAACCATATTCTCAACAATAGAATCATCTTTTTCATGCAAAATTTTGTAACAAAAATACTGAGTCAAAGCAGTCCCAACTCGAAGTAAATTGCAATAGGGGTTATATACGTTAGTCGGTCCCACCATCAACACATCACATAAAAAAAAAATTTGATTTTTGGTTCAATTACTTCATTAGTTCATGCAAAGTGAAAGAATCGTAGATTTCAGTTGTCCCACAAGTTACCTCAAACAAAATCTTGCCATTAGGCAGATATGCCCAACCTCACCTAGTATGGCACCAGTCATTTTACTCAAATACAAGAGGATTTACTCAAAAGAACACCCCCTCCCCCCTCCCCCCTAAAAGCAGCAATGGGGTTATACTTTTCTTTCTATATTAAAATTTGGTTCATCCTTTTTTGCAAAACATGCACAAAAGGGTTATTGTAAACACATAAACTTTGGCACATATTTCCACTGTACAAATATATTTTCACAACATGCTATCAGAGTTTTCACTCAATTTCAACCGAAACAATCCAGTGTCTAATTTCTTTCATAAAGAAACTTCGAATCCAACTAAATATTAACAAAATACCCCCCACCCCCCATCAGACATTCAAGACAACAGTTATTATACTTACCTCCAGAAACAGCAACAAATAATTTTCATTATTTTTTTTTCAATTTCTTTTTGCAAATTTTGACTCATTTTGCCACTTTGGCAAGTTACGTTCAATTTTCATTTCTACAACAAGTTTTTTTTTAATATTTTTTTTTCATTTAACTGGTTAGTTTTATTATTTTTATAACTAGAATGAAAGGATTAGGAAACAAAATAAAGACCCAAAACTTTAGTTTTGGCACATTAAACTCATCACAAACAGATTTTGCTTATTTACACATGACAAACATTGACAAGAAAATTAAAAGTGTTAAAAGAATTCCACAAAATTCCGCTAAAAGAAACCCACAAAAAATTTTTCGAAGGTTTTTGTTGGTCTTGGTTCTTGGATTTTCTTCTCGTGCTTTTATTTACAGCAAAAAAAATTTCCGTTCACGTGCTAAAAACAGTTTTAAAAACAGAAAAACAGCTTGTACCACTCCAGATATTTCCTTGAAAAAGCAATCTCAAGCCAAAAAAAAGTTGGATAGAAATTTTCTGTGCAGAATATTGGCCAAGTAAACTGTGAAAAAACATTCAGAAAACTTTAAGCCAAATAAGTAAGAAAATTCAGGAAAAGATACCAAGTTAGAATGACCATTGTAGGTCAACTTGGTGTGTTAATTTAGCTCCACTGTTGGTAGGAGGTGTCTTGGTACCACTGATTACTCTGGTCATATCCACCATAACTTTGGTTATTCTGTTCAAGTGGCTGCTGGGCAATTGGTTGAGATCCAGGTTGGTTGAATCGTCTCTTGGGTTCAGGGTAACTAACATTACCACCACCACTGCCACCACCACCGCCGCCACCTCCAGAGCCACCTTCAAACTTCCTCTTTCCCTGCATACCACCACCAGCTCCACCTCTGCCTCCTCTTCCCCGACTGCCACCACGTGGAGGACCACCTCTCCCTCGTCCACCTCCACGTTGACCACCACCTGCACCAGAACCTCCTCTTCCACGACCACCCCCTCTGGGACCACCACCACTACTACTACCACCTCTCCCTCTTCCACCATACCCACCACCACCACCTCTCCCTCCACCTCCAGATCCACCACCATAACCTCCTCCATAACTACCACCACCAGACCCACCACCACCATTACCATTACCAGACCCTCCATAACTATCATAGCCACCACCATAATTATTTTCATATCCTTCATTATAGTTATAACCATCATTATAACTATCACCACCACCACTATATCCATCACCATAATATTCATCATAATACCCACCACCACTGCCGCCACCATAATAATCATCATACCCATCATTACCACCGTAACCTCCACCATATCCACCTCTCCCCCTTCCACGTGGGCCACCTCTACCTGGAGGACCACCACCTCCTCTACCCCCCCTTGCTCCTGGTGGTGCTTTGCCTGGAGCATTCAAAGCACCAAAACCAGACTGTCCATGACGCCTTTCTTTGCTCTGTTGAGGTTTGGCAAGAGAAACCTCAAGTTGAAGTCCATCAAAAACTTTTCCATTCATTTCATCGATGGCTCTCACAGCAGACTCTCGGTCTTTGTAATGGACAAATGCATAACTTTTCAGCTTCTTGACTCGCTCCACTTCACCAAATTCACCAAACTGGGTTTTAATGCCATCTTCAGTGACATTGGGAGAAACATTTCGCACATGCACAACTCGCACCTAAAACAAATGACATAAACAAAACAAACTAACTAGGGCTGTGTGTTTACATGCAAGTTTTAAAAACAAACTTTATAGCTTAGTTTAGACTTAAAGAGGATAACACTAGACAGTAAGATAACTGATAAATCTGTGGTCCTCAAATTAATACTCAAATCAGTAGAGCGAGACATGGATGATTTTTTATCACTTCTGAAGTGTCAGTTTTATTAACCACGGATCAATTTCAAAGCAATCACGAGGGGTATTCTCATGTACCATGTGATAAACATGGTATATAATACACCTCGTGATTGCTTTGAAATTGATCTGTGGTTAATGAAACTGTTGTTTTGGAAGTGATGAAAACATTGGCTATGTCTCACTCTACTGATTTGAGTAGTATACGAGTTTGATAAACCACCGAGACATCTGACATTAGATAATGGTTCAGTGAAAATTGAAATACCTTCCCCCACTTCTGTAGTTTGTTGTGTTTACTGTATTTCTGTAGTCGATACTGAAGCACGAGGAAAATTTTTTGTCAAAAAATGTGAATCAAAAAATGTGAATAAAAAGTATAATTAAGCTTTCATGGAATTTAATGTTTCTCCCAAATTGATACCAACAAATATAAATCAAGAATAAGCAACTTTTATCTACAGTAATACACAACAAACTACAGAAGGAGAGGTGGGCAGGTATTTCCATTTTGACTGTAAAATTGAAAATATACCTTTGACATTGTCTCCGAGTCTGGTTCTTCAATTGGATCTGCCCAATCTACAGATGGTATAATGTTCCCCCACACCTTAACACGTCCACTCATCAGCCTTCGCCTGGCGAGGGCAGCAGCTTTATGGGTGTCGTACTCCAAAAAGGCAAAGCCACGATTCTTATATTTATCTTCTGCTGATATATAGACAATGACATCCTTCAGGTTATCTGTGTGTTGACGGAACTCTTCAAGGATATCGTGCTTGCTTTTGGTCTTTGGGATAGAGCCTACAAACAGTCTGTCATTAGCAATCGAGATACATACACCAAGGCGACGATTGTTTCTGATCTCAGTGTTGTCCAGGCCTTTACAAGCACTCGTGGCAGAGTCACGGTCAGCGAAGGTACAGAAGCCATAGCCTTTGTTCTGACCAGTGTGGGCATCCATCATCAGACGGAAGTCGTAAATTCTACCATACTTTTCAAATGGAGGAATTAATTCATCTTCATACATATCACGTGGGATTTTGCCAACAAAAACCTGACAACAACCCTGCAAATAAAATTGAAAATAAAGTTAGCTAGAGTTCTCATAATTAACAATTTGGGTCTACTTAATAGACTTAAAGTTTTGAATTAAATACACAAGAAACAAGGGTTTTCAGGATTGCAATTACTTGGAATTTTGGTATGGTGTTTCAGTAAAATATTATTTTTTTGGGGACAAATATTATAGTTTTGTCTATTTCAGTACTCCAATTTTTAACATACTTTTCAATGATTTTTTCATGGTAAAGCAGTTTGAGGCACCTCAATAACCCCCCCCCCCCCCCCTCATAAAATGCAGAAGGAACTTACAAAGATTATAGCAAAATATAAGCTTTGCTGGGGGTCGTCTTTTTCAACTATATTTTATAGGCCTTTTACAGTAAATACAGCTGGTACACTATTAATTCTGGAAAAAATAGCAAATGACCCTTGCAGAATCAAACTTTTGCGGTGTTACATGTAATGTTATGGAGAAAATAAGAAAACGAAATCAACGATTAAATCATCCATCTTCTACAAGTTGGGCATTGTTTCCGATAGAAACGACGCCAACGCAAGGACCACGTGTGGAAGGCAATTTTTTCTTTTTAAAAATTAATCCCTTCTTTTCCTTCTTTGCTTCGATTAAAGTGAAACTATCGAATAATAGCGCCATTCTACTTTTGATCTACTATTTTAATCCGAAATCGATAAACACTACGGGTTTAAAAATGAGCAAAGTTAGGTTGTGACTTTGGTGCCTTCGGGTGGCAACTACGATACCGCATTTCATGAACTTATGGCATAAATATTTTGATGTCGGAAAGATTTCTTACCATTGATCCTGTGGCTGGTGGAGGGCCATCCCAACCAGGAGGTGGACCACCGTATTTCCTTTGCCCCATCGTAATGTCCAAACTGTAGCCTGTTCTTTCAAGAAGAGCTTTGATCTGCTCTTCATTCGGGCCCTTCATTTCACTGTCTTCGGCATTTTGACCGAACTGCTCTTGCCGCTTCTTCTCGCGATGAGTCTTCATAATGCCGCAAAGAAAAGCGCTCTTATTCTGAACGTGTGATAAATCGCTGCTGGCGAACTGATCTAGGACTCCCAAAGCGCCTTCTTCGTTGAGTTCTTTCAAAGCGTCAAACGCACGCTCATCGAGTTCGTTCAGTTCAAGTTGACCCATCGCGCACACACTTTCCAATCGACTAGCAACAGAATCAGTAAGACTACGTCCTTTAAATTGCTCCATGGCAAAAAGCCTTTATTTTGACTATTGGTTCAAAGTAAGTGCGTGGAACAAGATCGCTTTCTGAATGGCGCAAAACGTTTTTAAAACCTTCGACGCTCCTTGGAAGAGAGAGGAAAGAACCAGGCAGACAACGTGTTTTTACTTTATACGTAAACGGGAGGGACAATCAAGTTATTCCAGGGGCAAAATATCAACCAATCACGTTTCAATAATAAACATCACCCAACCAATAGTGTCATAGAACCGTGTCATACTAATTAATACAGCCATACCCGACAAATAACCCCGATACTGAGTGACCACCGGGCATAGGCCATTCGGACCAGAAATTCGGCCAGTGAGAATCGAAAAATAATGGCCCAGGTTAGATAAAATTTACTGTGTCACCAATACATTTAAAAATATTTTAATCAATTCTTAAAAAGATGGCAGCCTTTCACGTTTAAACAAGGGAGCACGTTAGAATGTGATAGCGACAAAAAGTATTCGGCTCGTTCGTCGGGGGCTCATATTATCAGCGGTTTTGTCGAACTCGGCGAATGACTTAGGTAAGTAAAGTTTAGTTTATTTATAAGAACTATCACATTCTAACGTGCTCCCTTGGTTTAAACACAATACTCGAAATACTTTCTTTTGTGGTTTTAATAATGAACTTTACATTTTAACGTGCCCAACATTCCTCTCAGTTGCGCAAAGTCAGGAACAGGGTTCGTAAATTGTAATGTCTGGCGAGCCAGCACCAAGCAGGTCCGAATGGTTTGGCGTTGGCAGTTTCCATGAAAGTACTTTGTTCACACACGTGGTGACGTCATCCGACGTAACAGTTCAGTTGGCAGCGTTGAAGTTACGGTTTTTAATTACTTAACTCCCGTCGCTCGCTGACTTGACACTTTCTGCCTTGTCCAGAGCATGGATTTGCATCAACATTGAAATTACTTTCTTAATGCTGCTCCTAAAGAAAATTAAAAAAAAATGCTCAGCTCTCATAATTTCACGTAGACTCAAATGTGGAAAAAAAATATAATATATTCATTGCGTCCGTTCTCGTCGTAAATACTTTCAAGATTTATGCTTTATACAGTGTGTTAAAAAATGTGTTTGTTTACCATCGTCTAATCGTGCTCAGTACAAATTGCGACAAACCTTGCTTTCTTCTTTTCTTGCGGTGTGGAACCTTCAGCTCGCATTTTCAAAACATTAGCCAGGCTTTCCAAGTATCGGGAGAAAGAACCCAGACAATTCAAAGTTGTTCTTCCCAAGCCTTGGAACCATTCTCTTGGCAGCACGGTTACAATCTACACAAGCATAAGTTATCGATAGAGATCACGCTGAATCTAAGAGGGTGTTTACACGAGGCTGGTCCGAACTCAGGTCGGACTGACTTCGGGTTGGTTGTAGTGTTTTTACTACAGATCGTTTTCATGAGTCCAGCCTGAGATTCAGTTCACGCTGGCCTAATCTCAGGTCGCCTGTTTGACTGAACTGAAGCACTTTCACCTCTCAAACTCAATACGTTATTTTAAATGAGATTGGTGTCAAATCCACATAAAATAACGATTCTCTGGCGGTCACGAGCTGTAAGGCAATTGACACAACTCTTGAAGTAACAGCGAAACCAAGCCCACAGGGAGCCCATCTTGGCAGCGCGTGGGCACCCTGTGGCGGACTCGAAAGACGCGCGGGGGACTGTGGCACACTCGATCGTGGTGTCTCTCCCTCCCCCCTTCCCCCCCGTTTTTCCCTTTTTTCCGCCTTTTTCCCCGCTTCCAGTAACCGTTTTTCGTTTTTTCAAATCCCCTGCTACAGTCCCCCGTGCGTCTTTCGAGTCCGCCACAGGGTGCCCACGCGCTGCCAAGATGGGCTCCCTGTGCCAAGCCTATATAGTTTCAAGGCCATACTATATATACTTACAGCCTGACATTTAGTCAAGTTTTCATAAGGTTTGCTTGAAGCATGTTGAAGAGCCAGTAATAGATAGCGATTGAGAAGGCCATCGCTGCCTAGCTCCTGCAACTTGGGTGAAGAGATCAAGCCATGCCAAAGAAATATGTTACCTAATAACTATAACGTGATATATGTAACATGGTTAGAACACACATGGAGACCAGTACGTTGTTGATGTTGTTGTTGTCAATGATGATGTTGTTGTTGTTGTTGTCGATGTTGTTGTTGATGATGATGATGTTGTTGTTGCCGTCGATGATGTTGTTGTTGTTGTTGTCGATGATGTTGTTGATGACGTTGTTGTTGTCGATGATGATGTTGTTGTTGTTGTCGATGATGTTGTTGTTGTTGTCGATGATGTTGATGTTGTTGTTGTTGATAATGATGCTGATGATAACAGACGTTTTATTTGGACGTTCGTCAAGCTCAATTACACAGAAAAGATTTCTGAGCCCCAAACAAGGTTCGAACATGCAATCAGAAATCTTGTCTGAACTTGACTTGTCGAGCTTGACGAACGTCCGGTCCGACAAATGTCTGTTACATTACACCAAGCTCGCAAATGTCCCACATGCACTACATGCAACTTATACATACAACTTATCAGATGCTGATGATGTTGATGTTGTTGACGTTATTGTTGTTGTTGTTGTTAATTCCACAACTTTGAGAGTACTGCAGTATGAAAAAAACCCTGAAGTAGTGTGCCTCCTCAGTTCAAACAAAGCTCCGTTATCCGTCAGTTAAATGTCGATAACACTCTACCGATGCAGCACTTGACATTATTTGTCCTGACGACATGACAGATGACAAACCTTTAGACAGCTCCAAAATTGTCTTTCAACAAAGGCCTCCACTCCCAGCGACTTCTTCTCAAGCAACCTTATTAATAAAAACAAGTGTCAACACTGTACACACCAGCATGATTATGATAATTTTAAATTAGTAAGCATTGACTTACGATTTGGGGTACAGTGGAACATAGACATCGTCATTCATACACTTTTTTATTCTGGTGATAACAGTGTTGAACAACTCCTGAAAGACATGAAACACGTTTAATAATGACGACAACCATGATAACAGTAGTGTACAGTACGTGTACGGGCTTGGTGTAAAACTTTTCGTATACCTTCGCGAAGGTTAAATACTGAGAAAATGTTGAGCCCCAGACAAAGATTGAACTTGCAATTGACCGTAAAGAAAAAGATGGCGATTTACACATTTAACCACAATTCTTTGCGTGCAGTAAATATTGTTTGTTGCAGATTAAAAAGATCAACTTTGGTAGGAATGAGGTTCTTGCTTGCTTAATCCATCTTAGCATGATAAACAATGTTTTGTTGTTATTTGAGCTAATTTGAGATCGCAAAATACAGCCGCCATCTTTTTCGGTACGGTCAATTGATGCTGTACTCCATTGTATCAGGGCATTACGGTTACACACTCCTTAATACGAATGTGAAGACTGTTAGCTCTGACTTACTCTAGCAATACTATTTACCAAACAATCAATCTTGTTAATGACAGCTTGGAGATTGTATATTGCACAATGCAGTGAATGCACAAGGCAGGCATCAAGGTGGATCCCCTGCGGATACATCGGCTATATATATACGGGGATGTGCTGCTCAACAGGGTTGGATTTTTGCCTAAGTTTAGTCTGGAACAGGGCATATAAATTACGGTTTTAAGTCTGGAACAGGGTCTGTTTTTTAAGGATGCCAGGTATTTAGTCTGGCACAGGAAGCGTTTTTCTTTCTTTTAATCTGGACTAGGGTACTATTTTTTCCCGTTTCGTCTGGAACAGGGTCGCCAAAATATTCAATTCTTTAGTCTGGAACAGGAGGAGGCTTTCAGACGTTCAGTGGTACCCCTTACCCAAGAGAGTACTCTCCCCAGGGTGAATCTACACTATCCAAACCTCAACATCTATTATATCACAAAAGAGCAGACACCCTATATATAACTGGGCAGACATATTTTTTTGCATTATACAATGTATATCTAATCCTAAATTGTTAAAAATAAGTGTGATTGACCATACAAATATCGGAGTGCAAATTTGTGTAAAATGTGGCATGGAGCAAAGTACAGTAGGTTACAAATAGTAATAATTTATTGATCTTACTTGGGTAGATTTCTTGTCTGCAGAAACTGTTGGGTAGTCAAGCACCAGACGCTTGACAAGATTCACAGCTAAAATGGTCTGTTGTAATGAGAGCGGATCCCACACATTCTCAAGTAGACCTAAAATTGACAGTTGAACCATACTTCAAACACACAACTCAGAATTCACAAAATAAACCACGTTCTCTGTTTCGGCAGTATATCAAACCTTACTATATTTCGATTGTTCAATCAAAAACCTGTTAGTTTAGGAAGAAGAGCCTTCTCTGCTAAACGTGGAATAAGATTGGTATCTTCATCATCTGGATCGTAAGAATTGTCATGAAAACCATAAAACATAAGACTCTCAAACCATTTCATTTCCTCAAAATCCTTACATCCCTTCTGTTAAAAAAAAATCAAAAAATTTTACTAGTCAAGTACAAGCCTCTAGGAGGAAATGGGTTACAACCAAAATGGAAATACCTTCCCACTTCTGCTTCTGTAGTTTGTGTGTTGCTGTATTTCTGTAGCCGCTACAGAAACGTGAGAAAAATCTAGCCATAAAAGTCGCTTATTCTAGATTTATATTTGTTTGTTGGTATCGATTTGGGAGAAACATTCGTTAAATTATCATTAAATTCTATGAAAGCTAAATTATACTTTTTATTCACATTTTTCCACAAAAAAATTTCCTCACGCTTCAGTAGCGACTACAGTAATACACAACAAACTACAGAAGTGGAAGAAGTGGGAAGGTATTTCCATTTTGACTGTAATGTGATAATTATTTTCAAAAAAGCTTTACCATTAATGGGTTCCAGTCTAACAGTTCTATTTTGACAAAGGGTACTACAAGCTTTGGTAAGCACAAGTGAATGAATGCCTGTTTGTAGGTTTCCGGAAAGCCGTATTTCCATTGTTGAAATCTTGTTTTCATTGAATCAATACTGCTGAAATCTTCCAAAACATCTTCAAATATTCCTTCAGATTCCTTTAGTATTTTCTCTGAAAATTAACAAACATTAAAAAAGCAACATTATGGCCCATGGCCTTATAATTTCTTAGAAGTGCGCAGAACATCGCTTGCCATATTAAAGTCACGTGCGCTATTTCCTAGGCTATATTAGGCCCTGTTCACGTGAAGTGGATTGAGTGTTCAAGTCAAATATCGATCGCATGTTGTTTCTCCTTGTTGTGTTTACATGAAGAAGATTGAAAGTTTTCAACATGATCGAAACGGATGGCTGAAGTCAATCCACGCAGTGGAGTGGATTGACTTGAGATTCAAGCAAGGATCGACTTGAATGTCTCCAATCTGATTCATCTAAACACGGTTTGACTTGAAAATGACTTGATACGCATGAGTGAAGTTGGTGCGTGTCGTGCTAAATGGCAGACATTGAGGGAAGCACAGAAAATAGTGTTCCAAAACCGAAAACAATGTTCCAAGCAGATCGGATTCTCCATGTAAACATGTGCCCAGATTGACTTCATGATCACTCGCGTTTTTCGATCCCATACATCAAAAGACATTGCGCTACATTGTAAGACGTTACGCTCCGTTGTAAGACGTTACGCTGCATTAAAAGACATTCCACTACTACAGTATGTTAAGATATCTCATAAGACATTGTATAACACGTTCTGCTACGCTATAAAACGTTCCGTTACGTTGTAAGATATTCCGCTACAGTACGTTGTTAGACATCATGCTACGTTATAAGACGTTCTTCTGCTACAATGTTACGTCATAAGACATTACGCTACGTTGTAACACGTTCCGCTATTCTATAAAACGTTCCGTTACGTTGTAAGATGTTCCGCTACAGTACGTTGTTAGACATTACGCTAAAAGGCGTTACGCTTCACTCAAGGAACGTTTTTTGAACATTTTCTCCAAACTGGCACGTGATGTCACAACAAACGAAGCGTGTGGCAAAATGCGCATTTCAAAAAACCCAAGGCACGTAACGAAGCGCGCCTCAAACAGCCAGGCATGGCCATTTGTTGCAAGTTCTATACTGTAGGGGAAATTATGATCAGTAATGACTCCAGTTTAAGAATGCACACAGCGTCGCCACAAACTCTTGGGAAAAGGGGAAGCACAAATCTTATGAAAAAATATCATTGGCTGAAAAAAGCACATCACAGCTACCTGATTCAGTTTGAAACCTAAGAACATCACCACTTCCTTCTTCATCATCAGATGATAACCCTTCGTGATATGACTTTCCATCATCCTCGTCCTTTCTTGCTGCTTCTCTTTGTCTTTTACGTCTATTTCTTCTTGCATCTCTTTCAACAACCCTCCTTTGCTTTGCTTGATCCATGCACATTGATTTATCACGACCAAACTCATCAAACTCCACCTTTGGTTGAGCTGGCTTTCCTAAAACAACGCCTCCATTTAGTATTTTAACATTTCAAAACTTCATCGCGAAAATATTTTGTCGAAAAACGTAGGGGGCTGGGACTAATCCCCCCCACCCCCCCCCCCCCCCCCCCCAGTTTCGATTTTCGCTTTCGCTTCGTTATTTCAGAAAGAAGCGGCGTTGGAGTTCTGGATTAGACTAGAATTCGAAACGCCGCGGGGGAAAAACAACGCATTTATTTAAGCTTGTTTCAAACGTCAAACTCATCAGTGTGTAATTCGAACCTTTCCAAGCATTTTCCTCAACAACTGTAATGACATGTGTTTGTTTTATTTTTGCGCTCAAAATCTCACTGAATTATGAAGGATAAATTTACAGTAGTAGTGTTTCAGTTTCACGAGGTTTTTTTATTGTTATGATGCGATGTAACGTGAGAACTATCCAAGGCTGTTGTTTTGTTTTGTAATAAACCAAAACACGCAGCAAAGAAGTTATTGGAAGGCACTCAGCGGTTACTTTGCATCGCGATTTGGGAGTTTTTATGTTTGTTTTGGATGGCATATTTTGCGAATCGCGATATGTTAATTTGAACCCTTATTTTACTCATAAAAGAAGGAATCCTACATTTGGTTCAGATTTTTTTTTATTTCAGAAGTACTGTAGTTAGATTTCAACGAAGAAGTGGTATGTACCTGTTTGAGCAGTGGCAAAGTCTTCTGCTTGATCTCTGACATCTAGTTGTCGTCTTTCAACCAATCTTTCTGTCCTTTGTTTCAGCAATAGATGCATTTTATTTTCTAGCTCATCTATCACAGCAACCTGTAATTATGTGAATATTATGAAAAGCTGCATTAATATCAAATAAATGTTTTTTCATGGAGAGAAAAAATAGATTCCACCAACTGCTTACCAGAACATTTCACAATTGTTTTCCAACATTCAAACATTGCAAAAGCAATTTTTTTTTGCCAAGGTTTTTTTCAGTAGAAGTTAAAATAGAATGTTGATGTATGCATTCTTCAATTTATGGAAGTACAATGTATAAGTACAGTATAACTAATTTAGACCTACAGTATGGTACGTATGGCCCCTAGCAACCATCACATGGCCCCTAGCAACCATCCATTATAGCCCCTAGTAACCATCATATGGCCCCTGGCAACCAACGAATGACATTATACTGACGCACCTTTTCATTAAGACATTCAATCAAGTCCCTGACATACCCCCTCATCTCCTGAAAGAACCCAAAACGTCTCTCGGCATCCCCCATCTGCTTTTCAAGAGAAGTAATACTGGTGTCACAGGATTCCAACTGGGACGAAATTTTATCCTTTTCAAGTCGACGACCTCGGTGAACCTCTTGCAATGAGACAATCCGATTGTTCATTTTCTCCCATATCATGTCCATCGTCACTGTATTGAGAGAAAATGGAGGATAACTTGGTTGATGAAATCCAGTAACAGGTATGCTTTGATCTACAAACTGGCTGCCACTTCCTTGGGAGTAGTTTAAATCAATCCCATTATCTTGTAATTGCTTTTGTTGTACATACATATTATATGCCAAGTCGTCTTCCTGTTGAGCTTGCGGAATCGATACTCCTTTACGAATTTGTTCTTCTTCAAATTTCCTCAAGCCATCATCTTCTTCCTCACTATTCTCCTCATCATCACTCTCTTTTGCAAGAGCTTGTTCCACCTCAAGTCGACGCTGAAAACTAGGAATGGTGTTTGATTTTCTAGTTCCAAATCCTAATGGTGCATCATGTTCTTCATCACTATGATCATTATCGTCTTCACGTATTAACCTGGATTTTTCAGCAGTTTCAAATCTTCCAGTATATCTACTGGTGTCATCCACTGGAATATAGTCACCACCCAGTTGGCGAGCCATTTCCCTAGATTTTCGAGCTGCGTGAATTGCAGCAGCATCTGGGATATGAAATGATTGTCCTTTATTACTAACAGCACCCACACTTCGCGACTTGATTCCATCATTCAAAGGAGTTCGAAATTCTGTCCTTTTTACTTCCAATTCTTCACCTTGATCCGATTTTTCCTCTTCCTCTTCTTCTTCCTCTCCTCCTAAATTGGATAGCTCTTCTCGCAAATTCTCTAACTTTTGATCAGCATCTTCGCTCTCCGAAGGAATCTTTTGTTCAAGTTTCTCAACTTTTGTTTTCTTTACTTTGCCACGTTGTTTGGATAACTTACGACTTTCCTTGGACTTCTTTACTTTGAAAACTTCACCCTGTTCGTCATCTCCATGGTCAAAACTAAGCAAGGTGGATGGGGCGGATTTGGCGGGCTTTTTTTCTCGTTTCTCAGCATTTTTTACTTCAGTTGCTTGGTCGAGTTCGCCTTCTTCTTCGTTGTCTTCGTTAAGGTTCTTTCGACGAAAGTTACGCCGTGTTTTTTTCTTAAAAACGATAGACTCAGACATATCCAAATTTCAAAATGGCGCATTTTTCCAGACCATGTGCATTGAGCGGCAATACGTCGGAGAAAATTTTGACGAAATTTACAATCGAAAAAAATAACGATGGGGACACTTGTTTCTAACTGTGAAACTGACATTTTATCAAAAAGTGCCATTAACAAATTGCAAATACAAATCCTTACTCTAACCAAAAACCTAATCCTAAACACAAAACTAACGCTGCGACCCCAAGAAACACTAATCCTAACTCTAAAAGAAGAAAAAAGGCAAGACGTCTGTCAGTTTGATAGATGGAAACAAGTCTGGCGAAAAGTAACGAGGATCTCCGATAGGTTACGGCATGGACCGAGTAAAGCCCGAGAAGTCATAAACAAGAGATCAAGAACAAAGATGGACTTCTCTGCTTCGGGAAAGAGAGGTTTTTATCCATCAAAAGCGAATTATCAACCGAATATCGATGCAGGTTTACTTGCTCATGTACGAGAAGAGGTACTTAGGAGAGAAGAGGAACAAAAAAGAGAACAGGAGAAAGAAGAAGAAAGGAGAGAAGAGGACAGAAAGAGAGGGCGCCTTGTCACTCAGATCCAGTCCATTGTATTAAAAACTTTGCCAAAGTACGAAAAAAGGATAGATCTTAATTTATTTTTCTGGAGAAAATGTAACTCTAGGTTAAAAATAATGTATTGGCAATTAAGTTAGTACAGTATCTAAAATACAGAAAAAAATGTAAAAATCTATGATTGGCCAGGTACCATGTTTATATCAGTGAGCTCTATATAACTGGAGTGATGTGACTGATATTTTCTGGTCATTGACCAGGGCAAAGATTGAAGTCAAACATGGTGGACATGTAGGCCTGAAGTACGTATAGTTCCAGTCTCCTACACGGTCTTTTGACCAAATCAGACTTGACCAGACTGGAACTATAGAGCGTTTTCACTCACTTGATCGGTGGCCCCATTGGGGTGGTGAAACAATACGAAATATTTGAATAAGAAAGAGCTAATTCAGAGCCACCACCATTTCATTGTTTTGGTACACCAATATGGCTGCCGTGACGTCAGATGAAAACACTCTATACTTACTTCAGGCGGAGGCCTATATGCCCACATATATAACATGTGATGGTATACTATGTGTGGTATACTCTCATGGTTATGACATCACAGGCTATACAAAAGTGGTTATGTCTTATTGTATGCCTTGTATTTATATAACCCGATGCATACACTTAAGTCATAGTCAGTGAGGGTCTGTTTGTGTTCACATAAAAATTTGACACTTATCTGCTACTGTTTACATATCTTGTGTGTCCCAGGCTTAATTTATAGTGACTGCCCATGTTTCATATAGCCCGATGCAAACACAAGAGTGGGGAAAACTTGAAAGTGCATGTGAATTATTTTAATTCTCCCAAACTCAGCTTCAGTGTTTGCATCAAGGTATATAAACACAGGGCATCCATTTCTTTTACTAAGTATACCTACATTACCTTTATCTTACAGTGACTCTCAGGAAAAAATAACCTACAATGTAATGAACTCACTAGCTTTATCACTCATGGATGGAACTGTATTTGAGATTGTTCGAGGTCTAGAGGATATTCAGCAACTATCGGAAAGAAATTTACTAAACAAAAGAATGAAATTAATAAATAGTCAAAAAGGTATAAATAGAGAATAATACATGGATGTGCGGAAATATGAAATTTATTTCAAGTGTTGACCAGGATATCTCACGAGTGAGCGAAGCGAACAAGTGACATATCTTGGTCAACACGAGAAATAAATTTCATATTTCCAAGCATCCATGTATTGTTCTGTTTATTATATAAAAAAATTGTCCTATATATTGCCTTGCAAAAATTGTATTAAACTATAATGCTGATTCAGCGATAATCGTCACATGTGCGATTATCATGAGTACACATGAGATTATCACTTTTATTAGTGGTGGAAAAATCAATAAAACACTCTATTTTATATAATAAATAAGAATAACAGATGCTGTTGTTAAAAGCAATTTTGTAACTGCTATATTTGTTTTGTAACAGTATATTGTCAATAACTTGGTGATACGACTGCTAATTTATTTTTCTTTAAATTGATATTTTCTTATTAAACCAAAGCTGAAAGAATGCAACAAAATAAGCTTCACAAGGCAGCCATTGAATCATGCTCGAATAAACCACATAATTTACCTTTGGTTACAAAGAAAAATGCCCAAGAAAAACAGGTCAGTTAGGAAGATATACAAGAATATTGGAAGCTGTGTTGCAAAACTAAAAGTTGTCTTTTTCCCTATTTCACAGAATTTAGAAAGTAAACTTGAGCAAGAACTAATGCAAACTGATCAGAAATTAGTTCTTGAACTGGACCGAGTTGTTGCAGACCAACAAACGACAATGGAGGTAATATTGTTCCCACACCTGCAATCTTTTAATAATTTTCATGTACAGTATCAAAGAGAACAAAGATGTTCCAACCCATTATTGCTGGATTTCAAAATTTGCCAGAGCTTTGTCAGGTCTTTCTGAACAAACCAATGGTAATTTATAGCTATCAACATTTCTTGTGCTTATTTCATTAAATTTTTGTTCTTCCTTTTATCTAGAGGGCTGGAGTTCCATTATTCCACATCACAAATGATTCCAATGAAATCCAGTTACAAATGTACATCTTAGATATTGTAACAAAGTTAAGTTCAAGCTAATGGAACAAAACTGGAAAAGACAAAGACACATTCACTTGTACATAAACTTAAGAAAGAGAACTATAATTTATTAAATGTTATTGAGTAATATTCAGTCTCATCATTTCAATGTCTGGTAGCAGTAGTTTAAAATTTTCATCCAACCAAAAACTTCAAGTCCTTAACTGTCACTTTAACTCCCACCGTTTCAGGTCTTCCCTTGATGAGTAAAATCATCTGGCATTAGACAGAGTAAAAAATAAATAGAGAATAATACATGGATGTGTGGAAATATGAAATTTATTTCAAGTGTTGACCAGGATATCTCACGAGTGAGCAAAGCGAACGAGTGACATATCCTGTACAACACGAGAAAAAAATTTCATATTTCCACACATCCATGAATTGTTCTGTTTATTATATAAAAAAATTGCCCTATTATTGCCTTGCAAAAATTGCATTAAACTATAATGCTGATTCAGCGATAATCGTCACATGTGCGATTATCATAAATAGTCGCACATGTGAGGTTATCACTTTTATTAGTGGCAGAAAAATCAATAAAACACTCTATTTTATATAATAAAAAGTGCCAAATAGCACCGATTGGGAATGAAAGGATTAAGTATTTTTCTTCCCTGGCAGCAAACTCCAAAAGCCAAAATTTCCTGCATGAAAGAATGTTGGTGAATTTATTAATAAAGTTTGACTTAAATATCAAATATAGATAAAATCAATCAAGACAAAAGAATGTTTTCTGTTTTTTTAATGTGGCATTGATCCCAGAAGAATCCACCAGAAACAAGCAAAATATTTGAAAATGTTTCTTACAAAATTGTAACAGTGCATTGCTCCCAAAGTGTACTTCTTAAAAATAATTTACAAACATTGAATTAGTCAAGATTCACAACAGACAAATGTTTTGTAGTCTGAGCATAACCCAACTCCCAGTAAGGCCAAAAAAAATCTTGTTTCTGGTTAGCGCACGCATCATCTTTTTTCTTGCATCAACCTTTTTTTTTACATTTTTAATGTTTGGCTACAAAAGTGCCATCCTCCAGATCACACCAGAGGAGTTTAACCAAATTTTCCTATCAAAAGCGCTATGTTTGCGTGTTACCGAATATGCATGCTTAATTTTTTTACATAAATAAATCAAAACATATACGATCTACATGTTCAGTTTACAATGTGACACAAATATAGAAGAATACTCACCATGTCTGTTCAATAGAGGTTTGCCTTAAAGGGGATTGGCATTAAAAATTAAGTTTGTCTAATTTCAAAGAACTCATAAAATTGTAATAGAAGATCCTTTACAATTTTCTCGTATTTTTCTTCGTTTTCAAGATATTTCAATTATGTTTAATATGTAAATGAATGGTCTCTGATGTCATGAGCAGGGTACAGTATTTTCACACGTAAAAAAAATCGGTTAGATCTCTAAATTTATTCAACGAAATCAGTTGAAACTATGCACATACAAACGCCTTGTGACACTGAACATTTCATAACTGATGTTGCTTTGTGTAAAAATATTGTACCCTGCTCATGACGTCAGAGCCCATCTCATTTACATATTAAACAAATTGAAATATATTGAAAACGAAGAAAGATACGAAAAAGTTGTAAAAGGTTTTCCATTACAATTTTACGAGTTATTTCAAATTAAACAAACTTAATTTTTATTGCCAATACCCTTTAAAAAATTGCAAAGAAAATTGCTAAAAATAAATCCGTGTTTCAGCGTCGATTTTGGACATGTGCCCTGACCAGAAACACAGAAGACTTTTTTTGTCTAATGCCCTAATGATTTGAATTTCTGACCATTGACTGGAACATTTTAGTAATTTATATGCAATTTCTAAAATCTAAAGCCCTAATCAAACGAGAACGCAAGTCCTCGCAAGTTGGCAGTCACAAATTTCTGTGGCGGTTGTTCGAACACCCAAATTAACAAAATAAAGGTTTCATGAGTGTTTTAAACAAGTTTTAACTTTGTCACGGTACATAATATTTTCGGGAAATTATTCAGAGCGGCTGGCTGAGGATAACGTGACTGCCAACTTGCGATGACTTGCGTTCTCGTTTGATTAATCTTTTATTTAATAATGTACATTGAATTTCTTTAATGTAGTTGGCCAGAAGTTTTCTCTTCATTGGTAAAATGTCTAGTTAAATAAAAGTCGTAAATAAACAAATAAAAAGTGCCACTTTGCTAATAGTGTGTGGTATACTTGGTAATCTTCATAAATAAGACAAGGGGATTGGTGAAGTTTTGGTTAAAATGCCTATTGGAATATTTCGTATTGTAACCTTAATTCCCGAGGTAGGAATCTAGTACGTGTATTTACTCGTACTTTGCATTTCTATGGTTAAAAATCTGTATAACTATTTGGTACAAAAGGAAGGTGTAGATATCCTCCCTTGTGGACATTTTGTATACCTACCAGCTGTAGGTGACTTATAGCTTAACTATATAAGCACAGGTTATTCTATGGAACAGTGAGTGAAACCATTCAGCGTCATGAATGATAATAAACTATGTGCATACATGTAGCTCGTTTTACCAGATCAGTGGTAATACCGTAGAAGGTATACATGTAGATCACTGACTAAGGCTACGTCCACACGTATATACGTTTTCGTAGCGTTTTCATATTGTTTCAGGTAAGTAGACCATTGTTTTCTATTCCCTTGAGGACGGAGAACAATATGAAAACGCTACGAAAACGTAAACGTGTGGACGTAGCCTAAAAGACAGGATGTATCATGTACCAATGGTACATCACAACAACTAGAAATCACCAAAACTGAAATAAAATTCAGTCTGACTACTTTAAAGCTGAACCTGCAGTCTTCATATTAATTTAGTTGCTACACTCCTGCCTGAACGGTGCTTCTTGGAGTAGAAATGGAATCCACACCTTCCTCCCGAAGGTTCCCTAAACTGTTGCTAGGTGACATACGGCAACCTCGGGACAGATAAGAAGTGAGTTTACCACTCGAAGCAAGAATCAGCCCCAAGTAAGGCGGTGAAGGTTTATGAGGTCTTGTTAAAAATTCAGGATGAAATTGAACTCCAACAAAATAGGGGTGTCCTAATCAACAAGAACAATAACAATTAGGCTACAAATAAATTTACAATAAATTAGTCTACAACTACAATTGCACTCTAGTTTCTTGAAAGGATGGTCAAACTTCAGGGGGGAAAAAACACTTGGCGTATTTTCTGGACCGCTATAAATCGTACCATTGTTTTAACCATAGCACCAATTTTTCGGTTAATTCTTCGGGGAAAATGCTTAGATAAACCGCACCGTTATATATTAAAGCAGCATATCTAAACTGGAATGTCTTAAGCCCTAATCAAACGAGAACGCAAGTCATCGCAAGTTGGCAGTCACGCTATCTCAGCCAACCCCTCTGAATAATTTCCCGAAAATATTATGTACCGTGACAAAGTTAAAACTTGTTTAAAACACTCATGAAACCTTTATTTTGTTAATTTGGGTGTTCGAACGACCGCCACAGAAATTTGTGACTGCCAACTTGCGTTCTCGTTTGATTAGGGCTTTACAACCTTGCGACTTGTAACGCAGTGTAACATCTTACAATGTAGCGAAACGTTTTACAATGTAGCGTATTAAATGTCTTATAACATAACGTCTTATGACGTAGCATAACGTCTTATAACGTAGCGTATAACGTCTTTTAACATTGTAGCGTATAATGTCTTATAACGTAGCGTAACGTCTTACAACGTATTAGCGCGGCGTATACAAGTAATTGAGATTTTTTTAGAGTATGAAAGAAAAAATCTTATACCGTATCTAAAATGTGTTTACCGCAATTCATTCACATATAAACCGCAGCAATGTATACAGTAAACAACATGACGTTAGATTTCGAGAAAAAAGTTGCGGTTTAATGTAGTATGGTGTTTTTAAACAAAAAATTAATAAGTTTACCATCCAGCTCCAAAATTTCCATACGTTCTCCATCAACATCATGACCAACAAACTTCATGCCACATTGCTCAATTCTTTTTACATATGAAGGATTAACCTTAGACCAAAAGTAATGACATCATTAACATGCAGTAATGATAAGCGTGTTTATAGTCAGTTTCAGCTTGCTTTTGAAATTCGTTTGTCAACATTCGTTGGAAGGTTGGGAACTTGGTACGGAAGTTCGCGAAGTTCGTTGTGAAGTTGGTCGTGAAGTTCGAATTTAATAAGCTTTGAATTGAATTCCTTTGGTAAAATCACGGAGAAGAAGATTATTTGTTGTATAGAATATAATAATAGATACTTGGTTAAGCAGAAACAAATTGCCGACTTAAATTTGTATCTACCTCGCAACGTAGTTCGGAACATTGCAACGTAGCTAAGTTCGGAATATTCATTTCAATTATACGTATCGGATTTCAAAAGCAAGCTGAAACGGACTATAAACTGTGGATATGGTTCCACTTTCTCTCTCATAGTGCTAACTATTTTTGTTGTTAGTAAACCTTAATACCTCGTAACGATGTCTGTGTCTTTCTTCAATATGCTCTTGGCTACCATATAACTTGTCTAACAGAGAAATATATATTATTATTATATGGCTTTGTAATATCCTGAGTTCTGATTGGTCAACGCACGGTCCGTAAAAGTGCGTATCCGGACCACGGTCCGTCTTTTTCCGTATCCGGACCGCTGTCCCGGATGTTGATTTTGCTGGCTTAAATTTCTAATGTTTTCACACTAATTTTGATACAATAAGTATCGAAAAACTTGAATAGTCATATAATAAAAGATTTATTAACCTCGTTTACTCGGTCTGTACGGGAAAATATCAGACCTCGGTCTTTTTTGTACGAACCTCGCCTGCGGCTGGCGGTCCGTACTGTCAAGACGTCATTCTAATATTTTCCAGAACAGGCCTCGTTCTCGGTTAATAATCTCTTATTACACTTTAATTTAGCATTTACAGTACCTTAATTACACTGTATGCTACAGCACTATCATGTTTTCTTCAATAAACAAGTGTCACCCTATTACATGTACAATATGGTTCCCATTTTGCAAAATATTTTAAACATTTTGAAGGAAATTATACAAAGAAAAACTCGAATATTCAATGAAATTGAATTGTCTGCAGAATTGTCTATGAAAGAATCTATAGCATTACGAATGAAAATTGTCTTTAACCTATTCCTGCCTGAGCTAGCCAAAAACGTTCCCTTTATTTTTTTTACTGTCTAACACCAGACGGTTTTACTGGTCAAACAGAAAAGGAGAACCCTAGACATCATAGGAAGCAATAGTTTAAAAAAGCATTCAATTTTGAAAATAAAGTTCCTTACAAATTGTATTATTTTCACATTTGAAAACAGTTGTTCGTTTTCCCAAACGCATTGTTCCTCCAAGTTGTCCAGGATTATGTTCAGGCATCTCAACAACCTATCCAATCAAATACAGCAATGGAAATGTATTTACTTTTTACAGCCAAACCAGGTGTTCGTTCCCCGAAAGATTGCAATTGGATCGCAGGTTGCTCAAAAGACCCATTTCAAACATCGAACTTCACATAATGTGATGATCTAGTCAAAGTTAATATAATCAAGTTAAACTTGAAACATCACATTACGTGAAATTCAACATTTCAAGTGGAACTTTCGAGCAACTACCCTGCAAGCAGAGCCTTCTTTTCCTTATTTCTTCGCTGAGAGAGAGGGAAAAAAGAAGGCTCTGCTGTATTCGTGTTTGGCTTCGTCCAAGATTTAGGACGAAGTAACCCGTTTAACCGCCGTTTAACCGGTTCTCGTTTTGTTTTCTGCTCTGATTGGGACTGGGTTCGAGATTGGAACCAAGCAACTGACATGCATGCGCAATGGAAACCAGTCACGAATACAGCAGAGCCTACTTTTCTTCCTCTCTCTCAGCGAAGAAATAAGGCTCTGCTCGCAGGGTATCGAGCAACCTGCGAATAGCAATATTCCAGGGAAACATCCGGTTTCGCTGTAAAGCAGAAAATATAATTACAATCGTAAAACAAAATAGGACGGTACATATAAAGATTGTACCATAGAGATCTTATAAATACTAGAGGGGGCATCCTATCTTAATTTCAGCCAACCGCGGGTAACCAATTGAACGCCGCCATCTTGGATTTTTTTGGAGGAAAACTATTAGGCGCGTTGGACTGGGCCTAGTACATTTGCCTGAAATATCACGATCGGAAATGGCGGCTGTCGAGGCCACCTGGTCGAGGCTCGCGAAATACGGGTGACCACTGATCTGGGGCTGACCCGTATTAGCTACGCATGCGTAGAACGAATATCTTGCATGTAAACGTCATCAATATATACACGGCCGACAACTCACTTGAGCCAGCACGCACGTGGACTGCGAACTGCCCCATGAAAGTGGCCGATTTTCTATGCGATTTCCGATCGTGCATAGGTAATGGTAGCCTGGTACCCTGGCCCAATCAAAGAATATGGGCCAGGTAACCACTAAAGGCTTCTGCTTTCCTATTGGTTGAAATTTCGCGCGTTTTTAGTGGCTATGAGTAAAACTGCAATCGTCATAAGTGAATTTAGCCCTGATGGCGCGAGAATGAGATTAGTGGTTACCTGGCCCATATTTCTTTTGAAATTGGGCCAGGGTACCAGGCTAAGGTAATGACGGCTGCCATGTGGTTACCAAATTTTCCCGCCAATGCCCCCTCTAGTATTTCTATGATCTCTATGGATTGTACACTATTACTTACAACAGGATTTTGTGTACCCCCTTGAAACTCTGTCGAGTTAGCATCTACACAGGAAAAATATAGAGTACTTCCTGATTAATGATGAGAACACTATTATTTAGTCTCAAACAAGTGAAGTAGCCAATGAAATCGGATGTTCTTTCCAGCGCGACCTTGCAATATTGATAGGAACATTGCAATGTTGACTTGCTAATGATACACGGCGACTCATTGGCAAGTTGCAAAAAAATTCACATCTGACTTTAAGCGGGCTTAAAATGTCCGTGTAAACAGATCGGCGTAAATTAATCGCGATTAGTTTGCACCACAGGGCTCAAAATAACGTTTCATGTTACGCCGGTCATGATGACTGGTCAGTTCCAACTGTGACCGGTCAAAGGCGATTTTGACCGGTCAAATTTCACGACGCCCCCCCCCCCAAAAAAAAAACCCCAAAAAAACACACCCCAACAAACAACCAACAAAAAAACCAACAAAAACAAACCCCCCAAAAAAAAAACCCCAAAAAAACAAACAAACAAACCCCCAACAAAAAACAAACACAACACAAAAAAACACAAATGTAAAGTATAGTCTACGCTATATATATATATATATATATAAGCTAGTGCTGACATGAACGTTTGTCATAAAAAGGAAATGCATGCGCAGTTCACTTCAATATATATCAGACATTATGAAACGGGTCTTCAACAGCACAAAACAATCATTTTAAGTTCCTTCAAATGGAAGTAATGAAATTAATTGCAAGTAATATGACCGGTCAAAATGACCGGCGTTATACAAATTTGATCGGTCACATTAAAAATTTGGCCGGTCGTTGACCGGTGACCGGCCGTTATTTTGAGCCTTGCACCACCTCAAGGAGGTGGATTAAACTGAGCACGATCAGTTAAGCGCGCTTAACTTGGCCGTGTAAACGCAACGGGATTGAAAAACGCTTGCTATTAATACGGTGTTATTAATACGATAAAATGCTTCTTTTTTTTTTCCCTGCTGTAGAAGCTTCCATCTCGCTATTCTTTGTTCCTTTATTTATTTCTTTTAGCTATTACTCTTTCTCGTGTACCGATGTCTTCCGTTGTTCTTTGACGCACGCTGCCCATACGAAGCTTCCAAAACCAAAAATATAGCTCGTCCGCAATGTTGAATAATGGTGTACGTGTTTTAGTAAGGGATTATTAAATGACCGTGTAAACGCACCAAGCGTGCTTAAATTTTGGCCGTGTAAACAGGTTTGACTCCAAAACTAACCCCTCCGTGCTATTTTACTGTCTAAAGCAGTCACGCTATCTCAGCCAGCCGCTCTGAATAATTTCCCGAAAATATCATGTACCGTGACAAAGTCAAAACTTGTTTAAAACACTCATGAAACCTTTATTTGGTTAATTTGGGTGTTCGAACGACCGCTACAGAAATGCCAACTGCCAACTTGCGATGACTTGCGTTCTCGTTTAATTAGGGCTTAACGCCAGACGATTTTCCTTGTCAAGTAAGAACCTCTGAGAGTCAAAGAGTTAAATATTCCAATCTCAGCAGCAAATGCAACAAAAAATATCTTTGAACATGCAGTATAATACATGGATCAATTCTTCCTGTAACCATCCCCCCCGGGCAATACCCCGGGGATTGCATCGTAGATTCCCCACCCCCTGGACTTTGAAATTTGACAATTCCCCACCCCGGGGCAAGACTGAAAAACTAATACAAGAACACATGAGTTTTAACATCAAACAAACGTATAATTAAACACATTTTAACACCAAATGTAAATTAACTTAAACAGTGGCTCATTTCTGTTGCTGCTTCCTTTGAGCTCTAGTTTTTTCCCCGCTTTTTCGGCACCCCTGCATCGATTTTTGGCAACCTGAGAAATCTTTCAATTAATTCGTCGCCATTTTGAATATGAATATTTTAGTTACCAGACTCCCACATCTCCTTTCATCCCCGCCTATGGCCCTATACCCCTGGGACAAAATGAATAAAACAATTCCCCACCCCCGGGATTTGATTTCCTGCATTGTCCCCGGGGTGCACCGGGGGGGGGGGATGGTTACAGGAAGAATTGATTCATGCATAACAACTTTATCATCACCTGTCAATAAAAGAACATGTCTTGCCAATTCAACAACAGCAAGTTGCAATCCAAGACACACACCTACAGTACAAAAAAATACACAGACAAAAAGACAATAAGCCAAGGTAAAAAGACTAAATAAATTATTATATTAGCCAAACCACAATAGATGTTATAGAAAGTGAACAATTGTACAGATGAATTCTGTTTTAATACCAAGAAAAGGAATATTTTTCTCTCTTGCCCATTTAATTGCCAGAATTTTTCCTTCAATGCCTCTGTTGCCAAAGCCTCCTGGAACCAACACACCACTAGAAAATATACAAAGATAAAGTTACATTATATTATACTGCATTGTATTGTATTACACTGCCACTACTGTACTGTACTACACTGCATTGCACTTACTGTACTCTACTCCACTCTACTCCACTTTACTCTACTCTACTCCACTCCAGTCTACTCTACTCTACTCCACTTTACTCTACTCCACTCCACTCCAGTCTACTCTACTCCACTCTACTCCAGTCTACTCTACTCCACTCCACTCTACTCTAGTTCTACTCTACTCTACTCCACTCCAGTCTACTCTACTCTACTCTAGTTCTACTCTACTCTACTCTACTCCACTCTACTCTAGTTCTACTCTACTTCACTCCAGTCTACTCTTCTCTACTGTACTCCACTCTACTCTAATTTACTCTACTCTACTGTACTCTACTCCACTGTACTGTACTCCACTCTACTCCACTGCACTCCACTGTACTGTATTAGCTGTACTGTACTGTTACTGTACTCTACTGTATTCCACTGTACTGTACTCCACTGTACTGTACTGGCTACACCTGTGTAGCACTGTAATGTAACTGTACTACTGCACTGTATTGTATTGTACATTTGTACTATACTGTATTACACAACACTGTATTGTATTAAATGCTATTATATTGTATTCAACAAATGCTGTCTCTCTAATGTCATCCAGATTATTTTATTTGTCAATGAGAAACTTCTTGACCAGGAGGTTACTGGAGTAAAATGTAGCCAGGCTTGTCCTTACCCACAGCCACAGAGCTTTCCCCATGCTTCATGGTATAAAACTGGGTTAGCTTCAAGCTGTGATTTCTCAAGATCTTCTGCGTCTATCCACTGAACAAAATAAACAAAATGGATCACAATGGTATATATCACAAGCTGAAGGTATATGCCAATTGGTCAGTACATAAATAGAATAATTATGCAATATGTATTATAACTAAACATACTTGCAACACCAATTTTAGATTACAGTGCAGAGCAGCGTGTGTTAGGGCTTTCACAACAGAAAGATAAGCATCTGCCATGCGTATGTATTTGCCAACCAAAGCAATATTAACTTCAGCACGGACATTTTCTTGCCTTTAGAAAGAAATATAACACATCACATTAACACTGACACAAAAAGAAATTCAATTAAACTCCAAGACTAAATCAAATGCTGGGTCCTGGGTCATTTCAATCCAAACAAGCTCACCTTTCTGCAAGCTCGTACCAAACTCTCAAAGCAACTTTTGGTTCAAAAACCAATGAAACTGGCAAGTCCAATCTGTCTTTTAATATTGCCACTAAATTCTGTTCAGCTAAAAGGATTGGTACTCGATACAAGCTGTCACAATCATGAACACCAATCACCTGAAATTAAAAGAATCAATGTTTACTAACCACCTATAAAATCAGAGGTAAAAGTATATCAGAACACTACTGCAGTATTATGATAATACTGTTTATCTTTTTAAGAGTTTCTTGCAGAGTGGATGCTTATTTGAGGAAATACTGTACAGAAATATAAAAAAGCTACAGTAATTACCTTGTCAGTTGATACGTGACAAAACATGGAAATTTTACTTTTAACCGAATCCTGGATTGGAGACTCACTTCTACAAAATATCTAAAAAGGTATGTACACAGAATAATTAGAGTATTTCCTGATTTTCAAGCTGTATCACAATTGGGCTTAGAATATAATTTCTTGCAATAGGTGAGTTTCAGGGTGTTGCATGCACATCATTTTTCAAAAAAACTGACAAACTCCACTCAACATGTTTAAAATCAACAAAGTATAGATGCAGTTTCTGGATGTTTAACACTGTTATTCTGCCATTGTTGGCTAGTTGCTAGCAAGTCTGTTTGCCATTGCTTACTTTGTGGGGAGCCTGCCAAGAGCCCACCAATTCCTTTGCAAAATGGTGTGCGTGTAATACTCTGAAATTCACCTATTATATATTTAAGATGGTGGACTACAGATTATAGTACTATTAAAAGACACCCCGATAAAAACAACTCAGCTTCCAAATATGGTCAATAAGATTGTCTCACTCGACTTACCAAATCAGGACTTAGTCCAAGGCCCCTCAGCTCACGGACACTGCTCTGAGTTGGTTTAGTTTTTTGTTCACCAGTTGTTCCTGGCTACAAACAGAAAAAACAAATCTTATTTGTATACTATAAACTTTAGTGCTTTAACTTGTCTGTTTTTAGAGCTAAAAAAAACAGTACATACATGTACATGACTTGTATGTATGTATAACTTCTATTGTAGGTTAACCCTTTCACTCCCGTACTTTTATTGTTTTACTCAATAACACCAGATAATTTTACTCATCAATGGGAGAGCTCCCAGAAACTTGCGAGTGAAAGTAGCCTAATTTTAGTACCAAATAACATTTACATGTACAGTATATACTAGTTATATACTGTAGCCTCCTTATCAAACAATAATATATAATTTATAGGAAACTTACTTGAGGTATTAAACTAACATGAATGACACAAAAGTTTTCCCTTCCTACTCTGAACTGAAACTGACGAAATGCCTCAACAAAGGGCATACTCTCGATGTCCCCAATTGTTCCACCAAGCTAAAGCCAAGTAGATAATACAAAAAAGACTTTATTACAGCACAAATACCAGTTAAAGAGTAATTATTACATTGGAGTTCCTAATTTAAGTAATACAGGCAGCAACATACATGTATATTCACATTTCATTTCCATAAATACACCACTTACTAGTAAATAATTATTATAAGTACACATAATGTACATCAGACGTACATTTATCCATTACCTCAATAATACAAACATCAGCTTCATTGTTGTCATGCATTGGATTTAAGGACACTCTTTCTACCCATTCTTGCACAGAGTTGGTGATATGTGGCACTACTGCAAATAAAGGGGAAAATTTATGTCATTAATACTCTAATCTTTATTAAAATGTTTTTCTTCACAGGTAAACCACCACAGGCTACACACAGCTCTTGCAGATTACAAGTTCAGGGTTCGAATTAACATATCACGATGCACTTTTTGAAATATGCGATCCAAGACAAACATAAAAACTCCAAAATCACTCCAAAATAAACTCTAATGCATTTCATGATAATCGACACATGTGAGATTATTGTTTTTATTAGTGGTGGAAACATCAATAAAACAATCTATTTTATATAATAAATATATATATATATATATTTATAAGTAAACATAGATGTAATGTAATGGTGTTTCTGATTGGCTACCGTGTGTGCTCCATAACTCAATGGAGCACGGTAATTTCAAATGTAATGAGAAACTCATTAATTTTTTAATCAGTGTACAATAGATCTATAATACCTTGTACAGTTTTGCCCAGGTAATCCCCTTTTCTTTCTTTCTGAATAACATCTTGGTAGATCTTGCCAGTTGTAATGTTATTGTCTCTACAGAGCATCACATCAAGAAATCGCTCGTAATTACCCAAATCCAAATCAACTTCACCACCATCATCCAAAACAAACACCTCACCTAATATAAAATAATTAAGATTAAAATAAATAATTACAGTAATGACATTGATCAATTAGCTCTTTGCTGCCCGAAGTGGTCTTTTATTCTGGCTAACACCAGATGATTTTATTCACCTCTGAAGAAGCCTTGGACAGGAATTAGTTAAAGGATATTTAAGGTCAAACAGTCAAGCTAAGTCTGAATCTGGATTGCCTAACTTCTGGCCCACAGAAAGATGACTGGAGGCCCAGGGCAAAATGGTAGGGTTGAGGCCCCCATACAAGGGGATCTGGGGCATGCCACCAAGAAAAGGATATAGATCATTTTCATCTGATGGGGGGGGTGGGGTATTTCTTTCTTGTTTTAATTGCTGTCCTTGCTATAGATGTGTTGAAATAGTCACTGAAGCACTGAAGTCCAAGGTCTAGCTTTCCCCAAGGAAAAACTAGAAATTTAGACGTTTGTTTGCAGTGGCATAGCTAGGGTCTTGGGTTGAGGGGGGGGTGAGAACCTCGGTCACCATAGGGGGGTCTGGGGGCATGCCCCACCAGCAAATTTTGGATTTCTAGGGTCTCGGAAACACTATTTCCTGCATTTTGAGGCAACTAATTAATTTTAAGAGTAATCTGAAAGCTATAAATTACATAATTTTGTTGAAATCAAACCAGAACATAGAATGATACATGTCAGAATATCTTTAGATTTATTTATAAACAAGTTGTAAATGTAAAAACAGGTTGGAGGCATTTTGTACAGACCCTTAGTATTGTAATTTATAGCATATGAATGCCTGCAATATATATACCCCCCCCCCTACAAGTTTCTCCACAGATTTAAAATAACTTTTCACGAGAACGGTGTCAATGGTCTTGGAGACCATTGCGGGGGTGACCGCCCACCCTCACCTCCCCTTACAGTCAAACCGGATGTTCTTTACCGTGCTGCCTTGCAATATTGACAGCAATATAGCAATGTTGATTGCAATCGGTACACGGTGACTTCTTCGCAAGTTGCTAAAAATTCGCATTTTAAATATCGAACTTCACATAATATGAAGTTTACTTAGAGTTAGTTATTCTGACTTTCAATATAACTTCATATTATGTGAAGTTCGATATTTAAAATGAGAATTTCTAGCAACTTAGCCATGTACCGATTGCAATCAACATTGCTCTCAATATTGCACGGTAACGAACATCCAGTTTGACTGTAATTGGCTACACCACTGTTTCTTTGACTTCAACGAAATAGTAATCTCTCACAAACATGCAATCATAATATTTCTCATTTTAAATACTCCCAATTAAATAAGCTTTAATACTGATATCTTGCTATCATTCTTAAGCAATATCTCCATTACTTAAGTCTAAAATTATTTATATGCTTTCCCAGGGCCAAATACGTTACAATAAACAAAGACTTCAATGATGAAGATCTTTGAACTGAAACGTATTTTTTACACAAGAGCCTCTGCCATCCAGGGTACAGTCGTATATCCTCGTATTGAAAACGTATTAAGAATAAGCTAGATAATAATCCTGTCTTCTTCAAGCTCTTACCGTGTTCATAAGGTGAAAAAGTCCCAGCATCGATGTTCAGATACGGATCGATTTTAATCGAAGTAACATGTAAGCCACAAGATTTTAGAAGAGCGCCAAGACTGCTTGCAATAACACCTTTACCAAGACCACTAATAACACCACCAGAAACGAGAATATACTTCATTGGTAATACTGACAACGCGTACTATCCTAGGAAACGTTTTGATTGGCGAAAAGACTTCTTCAACCCTCTAAAATATCGATATTTAGATGCTGCTCTGTCTTTCACCGCACGAGTTCAATCAACCATGTGTAAATATGCAGGTGCTCCCAGGCCTTTTGAATGGCTGTTGAGCAACTCCCGCCAATTTTCGTTAGTTTGAAACTATCCAATAAAATTCCGGGAAAAATGTTTAATCCGAGAAAAAATTACCCTTGTAATTGAATAGTGTAAACTTATCTAAACAGTCAAAAATATCCCTGAATTACCGGTAACCCGCTAAATTACGTATAAACTAACAAATCCGGATATATGGCATTAATAATTTAAATAAATATAGAATTTACTGATCACATGACCGTGCGCAGATTGAAAATCGGGGCGGACTGGGCGGTCGCCCCACAAAATAATGTTTAAGGGGGGGCCTCCACAAAAATGTCTTGAAAGTTTAAAAAATAGGTGTTGAAATGAAAAAAATCTTGAGAGCCCAAAATATGAGTCAAAAACAAGACAAAAGATATATGGATGATATATATGATATA
The DNA here is from genome assembly GCA_035771165.1 of Paragorgia papillata. Classification (NCBI taxonomy): domain Eukaryota; kingdom Metazoa; phylum Cnidaria; class Anthozoa; order Scleralcyonacea; family Coralliidae; genus Paragorgia; species Paragorgia papillata. Next base: position 1,633,854 of record JAWNZC010000401.1, read on the forward strand.
TGGAGGACATAGAGGGTTATGTCCCATGTACTATATATATTGAATATTACTTACGTATCTTTAATCCTTTCTTATAATTGTTTAACTTACTCCCGTATCAAATTTACACTGCGCCTTCAACCGTCGTTGCCTTCGCAAGTTAACAAAAAATACAGTAAGATGCGCTTTTTGGCCTAAGGCCATATACCGCATTCTTTGCAAATTTTATTCATCTACATTATATAACCCCAGTGTCCGTCCAATTTACATCTTATTCAAAAATATATAAGTATGTTACTTAGCATACATTCAGAAATAGAATTGATATATTGTGCTGGTCAGTGACCGCCCAGGGGCCTCCACAGTCCTAAATCCGGCGCTGAGATCTTATAAAATAAATATTCCTATTCAAATCGTCTTGGTAAAAAATTGTTTGCTTCGAAGAAGGCCTGAGGCAACAGGTGTGGCAGGTCTTGTCTTTGCCACAAATTACGGTTTGCACTGAGTAAATTAATAAAGTACAACGCAATGGACGTTTTGAAAAGGGTTTTAAAAACTTAACATTTTAATTCAACGTGCAAGTAAGACATAACGTTGGACTAAAATGTTAACCCTTTTTATTTTTCCTTTTTTTGTATTTTACCTTCTATATGTCATAGAATTGACACCTACGATTTTAATTTTGTCAACCAAAATTTGTGTGCGTATTTCAACTACAAGTTTCCAATGCGCTACAATCAATCCCTTCTTACCCCCCCCCCCCCCCCCCCCCCCCCCCAGCCTGTACTATTTATCCTGCTAAGAGGACTTTGGAGTTTGATCAGCGTCTGTAGCTGTACATATTTGCTGTAAGGTGGTACGGAACATGTTTAGGTAAAAAGAGCTCTTAAAACAGTATAGCTTTATAAACATATCAGTCACTTGTTCTTTTACATGTAAACTATGACTTCTTATAAAGCCAATGATGTTGTTATTGTTTCGGCGAAACGAACTGCAGTTGGTTCTTTCCGTGGCGGACTGAGTTCTCTCAAGGCTCATGAATTAGGAGCCATAGTAATTAAAGATATTCTAGAAAATATTGAAACTGTAAAAAATGAAGATATATCAGAAGTTATCATGGGACAAGTTCTTACTGCAGGTAGCAATTAGAATTATTATTTAGATACTTTATACATTTTGATGAGGTGGAACAGAACTTTGTTGCAACTTTTAATAACGAAGATTGTTGATTGGTTGGGAATAAAACCAGTATTCAATTGATTGATGATCAATAAAAATCAATACCAATCAATCAACTGATATTGAATACTGATAAGCAATCAATAAACTTTGATTTTCATTTTCTTATATTGCACATCAAGCTTCCTTAAAGCCTTTGACAATTGACATCAGTAGCTTCTTGCTTGGGGATTGGGGTGTGAGGTCACCTACACCGAGATTTGCAGAGGGACTAAATGTGACTCACTTGAGCCTACCAATACTGATGGGTGGATGAGCCTACCAGTACTGATGGGTGGATCGTGTGGTCAGAATGGCAATGGGCAGACTGCAACACCAAGTTCTCCACAGAGAACTTTTCCCCTTGACTTTCCTAGGGGCAGCACTCAGCCGAGGAGCAATGCACCACCCACTGGGGCATGCCTTGAGGGAACTCCAACCAATTTGCACGAATACACTTCCTTAAGTTTTTTTGTTTACATAAACTCAATGCATTTTAATTTGAACAGGTCAGGGGCAAAATCCTGCTCGACAAACAGTCATTTCAAGTGGTCTCCCAAAGTCAGTACCTGCAATAACTGTAAACATGGTTTGTGGATCTGGTTTACGTGCAGTTGCAATGGGAAAACAGGCCATTGATTCAAGTGACTCTGTTGTTGTTATTGCAGGAGGACAGGAAAACATGAGTCAGGCAAGATTATATGCATTCTTTTAAGCTCCTTGCCTCCCCACACCCAACCATTACCACCATTCTTTCCTGGGATGAACTTATTATTAATTAAACAATAATCCAACTGTGTAGGCTCCACACTGTATTGATCTTAGACCAGGAATAAAAATGGGAGCTGCAACAATGAAAGACACGATATTGACAGATGGGTTAGTGGATGCATTCAACGACTACCACATGGGAATTACAGGTACCGGTACTTCTAAATTATGATAACAGCGCCAACTTAATTTAATATTTAATATATTTGTCACAAATAAAAGTGTAAAAGGACTGGAAATTAAAAAGCAACAGGTGGAAGAAACAGGACTGAATATCCTAATTGAGATCTACCTCCTAATTTGTGAAAGAAGCAAGAACCAGGATTTTCATTTTGAGGGAGGTGTGTCAGTATAACCATTGATAATACGGGATTGGAATTGTTAAAGACATTTTTTTCAAGATTGTTAACTGAGTTTTTTTTAGGCAGAGAAATTTATGTCAAAATAGCAGTGATGTTATTTTTTGAAGTTTAAATATTTTTATAATTGTACAATAGTTATGTGATCGTAACTATTACATAATAATTATACAATAAGCATACAATAAAATATTTCTATTTTAAAGCTGAAAATGTTGCAAAGCAATGGGAAATCACCAGAGAACAACAAGACAAGTTTGCTGAAGTGTCACAAAGTAAAGCTGCACAAGCTCAAAACAACAACATTTTTCAAGATGAGATAGTTCCAGTTAGTATTACAACAAGGAAAGGTTAGTTGGAAAGTTGTTATGCGAGTAAACCCGACACATTCTTCCAAGTCAGGATAAAGTTTTCATGTACATGTAGCTTATTTTCAAATCTAATTCAAAGCCTTTGTATGAAATATCTAGGCACAACAGTTGTAAGTAAAGATGAGCATCCAAGGCCCAATACCAATGTTGAAACCCTGGGACGTCTAAAACCTTGTTTCATTACTGATGGTTCTGGCACAGTAACTGCAGGTAATGCATCAGGAATCAATGATGGAGCTGCTGCTGTAATGTTGATGTCATATACAGAAGCAAGCACTCGGAACTTAAAACCTTTTGCTAGAATTGTGGCATGGGCTCAAGTCGGTGTTGATCCCTCCGTGATGGGTACTGGACCTATTCCTGCAACAAAGTCTGCTGTAAGTTTAAATATCTTTTCCCATGAATGAAAATATAAACCAAGGTTTGGAAAGTTGGACAACCTAGTTCAAAGCATCTAACAAATTATCTGATCTAGCTGTCTTTCCTTACAGCTCTCCAAAGCAGGATGGACTATAGACGATGTTGATTTGTTTGAAATAAATGAAGCATTTGCTTCTCAGTCTTGTGCAGTCCTCAAAGATCTTGGCATTAACCCAGATAAGGTATCAAATTGTTAATTGTTACATTCTTAATTGTTACATTGTCATCAAAATGTACATTATTTGTTATATTGTTACATTATATTATCAAATTGTTACATTATTGTTACATCATCAAATCATTACATTATCAAATTGTTACATTGTCAAATTGTTACATTATCAAATTGTTATTACATTTTTGTTACATTATTGCTACATTGTTAATTTGTTACATTGTTGATACATTATTGTAAGTCAGTGTTTTCTACCTTTCAGGTTAATATTAATGGTGGTGCAATAGCCCTTGGTCATCCTCTTGGTGCCTCTGGCTGTCGTATTCTTGTCACACTTTTGCATTCATTGCAAAGGACAAACAAAAAACGCGGCGTGGCTGCTTTGTGTATTGGAGGAGGAATGGGTATCGCAATGTGTGTTGAAAGATTATCATGAAGTGATCTTGAAGCTTTCAATAATAAATTAATACTTTTAATGATTAAAATAAAGATATTGACTTTGTTTTTACTGTTGTCTCTATCCTGCGACGTCTATTTGAAATTGTTCTTTTCTTTTTTTAAGCTAAAAACTAAGCTCTGAAAACCGTTCAGCTTGTATTACTTTATAACAAATATACAGCCTTTTAACTCTTTTCTGTCCGAATCGGTCTTTAGTATTTTATTCTGGCTAACGCCAGACGATTTTATTCACCTTTGGGGAAGCCCTCGGACAGGAATGAATTAATGATAGTTTTGCGCAGAAAAAAGGAACAAAATTCTGAAAACGCTATAGTAAGTAAGTCATTTGGCAGTGTATTTTCTTCCAAACTGAAATACCTTAAAAATGAAGCATGTAAACGAAAATCTACAAAATAAGTTACTCTGTCGTGTTCTTTCAAATAAGACAGACTTAATTTTCGTTTCATAATTCATAGGCACTTTAACAAACGTGGAATCTTTTTCTATATGCGTCAAAAAACAAGCTGTTGGTTTATAAAGCCCCGCACAGACGACCAAGTTTTCCTTGACAAGTTTTATTTGTTCGTGTGTACGACACAAATTGACAAGTTTTTCCTTGAGAAGCAGCCTTGTTCAAAACTGGTCAAGCCAGCTTTTGAACAAGGGAATTTGTTCGTGTGTATGGTCGTCAATGAAAACTTGACAAGATCATCTCCGAAGCTTATTACGCGACCATTGCCGTCAAGGAAAACTTGTCCAACCGTACACACGAGCAATTACAGGAAAATTGTTGGGGGGGAAAGTGTTCATCGTACACACGAGCAAGGAAAGCTACCAAGGAACTTGTCAAGAAAAACTTGGTCGTCTGTGCGGGGCTTAAGTCGCGCGATCATTGCGTTTCAAGAAGTAGTTAATTGCAGTGGAATTTTATTAGAAATGACTAACCTAGTTTTATTTTTTAATTGATTAATCTTGGGTGAGCACTCTTATTATTCTCGCACATAGTTACATTATATATTACAGGAAAATAATGGGGGTATTCATTTTTGAAAAGGGCGTCGATCCCTTTTCGTCTCTCGTTTTGTTCTCTTCACTCTAGCTTTCAACATTCGTTTTCTAGTAAATTGTTTATATTCAGTGGGAAAACTTAAATATCCTTTTTGCATTCCCACGCTTTCATATGCACAGAAGCACCGAATTTTAAAAAAAGCAATAATTAATCATCTCTACCCCCGCCAATAATACAATTTAACCAGTTAATTAGAAAAATCAAAATTGGGAATAGTTGTCTTCGAAAAAAATCCGAATGTTTTTTTCCCGCCGAAAAAAAGCTCTCACCATGTCAACCAGCACGTGACGTCAAAGACCTGCTTTGACACCGGAAGTGAAACATTGATGAGCCTTTGTGACACGCGGTGCTCACGTGACCAGCATCACGTGACAGAATCGAGGGACTCCTGGGAGTCCGAGGAATCCATATAATGTTTGGGTAAGTTAGTTTTTACTTTCGTCTTGCTTTGTCGTCGTTCGTTTGAGTTCGTTTTCTCGGTCGATGGCTGCTCGGAGAGAGGGCCTAGGAGGAAAAAACAAAGGCAAACGGTGCAGTCAGACGAGTGAACTAGAATGCTAGCTCCAGGGCAGAAAGTGAAGTCAGCTATATTACGTCGCTTTCACCAGACCGCACCTTGAATCCTAAACCTAATCACAACCCCCCCCCCCCCCCCCCGAGGATCTACCTCGTCTCAGTCTTCAACTCGTTAGCAGTACTCGCTGAGAATAATCCTGAAATTACAACGTCTTACCGGATTGACTACCACTCGCACCATTTTCCTGTTTGTCTTCACTAACATCCTTGTCTTGTTCTTCAGTAATGTTCTTTTCTTGACGATCTTTCTTTTCACCATCAAGTTCGTCGCCTGTGCAATTATCACTGTCCGTAGAATTGTCTTCGTCAAATACAAGACTTGAATGAGGTGTTAAACTGGATAGGTTCGCGGTCAGCATAGCTCTAAAAACACACGAGAATTAATCTGTTACAGCATATCCCAGTTGTATGGTATAGTGTGGTATGGTATGGTATCGTGTGGTGTTGTACTCTACTCTACTCTACTCTACTCTACTCTACTCTGCTCTACTCTGCTCTGCTCTGCTCTGCTCTGCTCTACTCTACTCTACTCTACTCTACTCTACTCTACTCTACTCTACTCTACTCTACTCTACTCTACTCTACTCTACTCTACTCTACTCTACTCTACTCTACTCTACTCTGCTCTGCTCTGCTCTACCGCACTGTACTCTGCTGTACTCTACTCTACTCTACTCTACTCTACTCTACTCTACTCTACTCTACTCTACTCTACTCTACTCTACTCTGCTCTACCGCACTGTACTCTGCTGTACTCTACTCTACTCTACTCCACTCTACTCTACTCTACTCTACTCTACTCTACTCTACTCTACTCTACTCTACTCTACTCTACTCTGCCGCACTGTACTCTGCTGTACTCTACTACTCTACTCTACTCTACTCTACTCTACTCTACTCTACTCTACTCTACTCTACTCTACTCTACTCTGCTCTGCTCTGCTCTGCTCTACTCTACTCTACTCTACTCTACTCTACTCTGCCGCACTGTACTCTGCTGTACTCTACTCTACTCTACTCTACTCCACTCTACTCTACTCTACTCTACTCTACTCTACTCTACTCTACTCTACTCTACTCTACTCTACTCTACTCTACTCTACTCTGCCGCACTGTACTCTGCTGTACTCTACTCTACTCTACTCTACTCTACTCTACTCTACTCTACTCTGCTCTGCTCTGCTCTGCTCTGCTCTGCTCTGCTCTACTCTACTCTACTCTACTCTGCTCTACTCTGCTCTACTCTACTGTACTGTATTGAACTGTTTAGGGCTGCGCTCAAAACGTTAGTATTTCATTGCAAAAATATCTCGCCAGTTCTCCATCTTTTCACTTTACTACTAAAACTTACTTTTGTTTGTCTAGTTTCTCCAGTTGATCACTCAGGAGTTTTCTTTGCTGTTCTTCATTTTCCGTTAATTCATCTTCAGCGCCCTGGAAATCAAAGTTATAACGTAGTTATCACAAAGTAGTATGTGAAACATCCTATGAATACTTTTCCATACAAACTGCGCGTACCTTTCTACGGATAAGGCGCAGTAACTTTGCTGTGATGTTCTTAATGTTTTGATCAATTTTCAAAATGTCAACTAGTGTTGCATCGATCTTTGCCATCTGACCAACGATGAGAGATTCAACGATCCTAAAAAAGAAAGTAGTAGATATGGGTGAGAAAAGACAAGGAGAAGAGAAGGGAATGGGATAAGAAGAGAAGGGATGGGATGGGATGACATGAGATGGAATGAGATGGAATGGGTTAGGAAGAGATGAGATGGGATGGGATGAGATGAGATGGGCTGGGAAGATATGAGATGGGAATGGGACGGGAAGAGATGGGATGGGATGAGATGAGATGACATGGGAATGGGATGAGACGAGATGGGATGAGATAGGAGGGGATAATATGGGATGAGATGGAATGGGATGGAATGAGATGGGATGGAATGGGGTGGAATGAGATGGAATGAAATAAGATGAAATGGAATGAGATGCGACGAGATGGGATGAGATGAAATAGAAGGAATTAAAAAATCTCACATTGATTGTTTCCTGATGTCGTAAAGTCCATCCAAAGCACTTCCACCTTCCCGAGGTCTCATCAGACATGGAGCCCAAATTACTGACAAGCCACTTGGCGACATTAAGTTTGATTCCTCGTATTTCGCAACTCTACACAAAGAAAGAAAGAAAGAACATTTACACAAACTCAATCTCGAGAATGCGCCTGCAATGCATTATCTCTCGATATCATTGAGAACTTCATGTAATAGACAACTAAATCTTACCTTGCTAAATGAAATATCAATCGCTCGAGCGTATCCTGGTTGGCCTTCGGTAGTGTGTCGATGAGCGTGTGAAACCGCTGTAAACGTGCCTCGCTGTCGCTCAAATCTGAAGTATAAATATATCGTTATTAGCGCAATCCACTCTGTACTCGCTCTGTAATCGCTCTGTACTCGCTCTGTAATCGGTCTCCTCTGGTTCAAAGCACTTACCGCACGCTCTTAAAAACTCATCGTACGATTCTGCCGTGATAAGCGGACTTGGCAAAGTTCGGAAAAAAAGTTTTAGGACTCCGGCAATAACATGTATGGCGTATACTCCTAAATCAACCTTGTTGACATCTGCAAAAACAGGGAAAAAAATCGATCACCGTTACAACGGTACAATTACTCACTTAATTTGAAATTACAAAACGAATATTGTTGGGGAAGTTTCTACCTTTTGCATTTGAAAATGAATTTTTAAGCTGTTTTACTTGGACGGCGCTGGGTGATTTACGATAAATACCTTCTGAGAATAAACCTAAAGTGGAAGAAAAAACCCAAAAATTAATAAGTCTCACAGCTGCAGCAACCAAAACAACAACAACAATCACAACAACAGCATCAACACAATCAACAGCACCACCAACACCACCACAAACAACAACACTACCAACAGCAGCATCAACACAATCAACACCAGCATCAACACAATCAGCAGCAGCATCAACACAATCAACAGCAGCATCAATACAATCAACAGCCGCATCAACACAATCAGCAGCAGCACCAACACAATCAACAGCACCACCAACACAATCAACAGCACCACCAACACCACCAACAATCACAACACTACTACCAACACCACCAGCAACACTAACACTACCAACACCAACAACAACACTGACACTAACACTAACACTACCAGCAACACTAACACTACCAACACCACCAACACCAACACTACCACTACCAACACCACTAGCAACATTAACACTGGCAACACCACCAACACCACCAACAATCACAACACCACTACCAACACCACCAGCAACACTAACACTACCAACACCACCAGCAACACTGACACTACCAACACCACCAACAATCACAACACCACTACCAACAACACTAACACTACCAACACCAACACCACCAACAACACTAACACTACCAACAACACCAGCAACACTAACACTACCAACACCACCAGCAACACTAATACTACCAACACCACCAACAACACTAACCACTACCAACACCAACTAAATCAACAACCCCATCAACAGCACCACCACAACCAACATAATCAACAGCAACAGCACCACCACCACTACCAACACTATCAGCAACACCAACAACACCATGTATTAATGTATCCTTTATTTCCTTCTCACCTTTATTCTCAATTTCATTGATAAGTCTCGCGACTACGGTAGGAATTTGAATATCGTCACTAACTAACTCACAAAGGTTATTCCCAAACACCGACGCCTGAAAAAGAAAGTTGCCATTTGAAAGAAAGACAGAAAAAAATTCAAACACTTCACAAAAAAACTTACGTTCGCTATACTCTTTTTCCGACCATCTTTTATCCCGCATTTGATTTTACTTTTCTTGTAGCATCGTTTGTGACAAGTAAATTTACATTCTATAAAATAATAATAATTAAAAAAGTAAAACAACAAATATGCATACAGAGAAGTCAAGAAAGTGCGCAACATTTTGAGAAACATTCTTAGAAGTTTGAGAAACATGATTTTGAAAAACAGACACTGACAAAGCCTATTGAAAGAACACAGCTCGTACCTTTACAAACAAGACCTTTCTCTAGAATCCAAATCATGCTGTTACAGTGTTCACAAAACGTGTGAATATTGAACTGTATCAGGGCGTAACTATGACCGGCATGTTCCTAAATAAAAACACAATGTCCTTGATCTTTTAGAACTGACCGACCGACCGACCGACGGACGCACGGACTGACTGACTGACGGACGGACGGACAGACGGACGGACGGACGGACGGACGGACGGACGGACGGACTGACGGACGGACTGACGGACGGACGGACGGACGGACGGACGGACGGACGGACGGACGGACTGACTGACTGACTGACTGACTGACGGCCTGACTGACGGCCTGACTGACGGCCTGACTGACTGACTGACTGACTGACTGACTGACTGACTGACTGCCTGCCTGCCTGCCTGCCTGCCTGCCTGCCTGCCTGACTGCCTGCCTGCCTGACTGACTGACTGACTGACTGACTGACTGACTGACTGACTGACTGACTGACTGACTGACTGACTGACTGACTGACTGACTGACTGACTGACTGACTGACTGACGGACGGACGGCCTGACGGACGGACGGACGGACGGACTGACTGACTGACTGACTGACTGACGGACGGACGGACGGACGGACAGCCTGCCTGCCTGCCTGACGGACTGACAGACAAGTACTTTTTTCAAGACTTACGATAATATCCTGTTTCTTCTTTTTATTTTTTAATATCGGTTTTCTTTTATTCTGTTAGAAAACGGGAATGATATCTGGAGTTAGAAAACTTGTAAACACGGCGCCAAGTAACTGAGAAGAATTAAAATATTATAAATTATATATTTTCACCTTTTTCGCTTTTGGTCCGGATTGAGACCTGGTATAACGAAAAAGAAGGAAAACAAAATAAGTAAACAAAAACGTAAAGAAATACTTCTAGATCAGGATTAAGACCAGAGAGAAGCGCTACTACAGGAGGACACTACCAACCTGGAAATTAGAAATTCATTTAGTAATCCGTGGAAAGCGTTTAGTCCCACGGCGACAGGAAAGTTAGCGTGAATTTTATCCACTTTAATAATGTTAATTAAAATATTTTCAAAATTTCGTAATAAATCTTCAGCGGTTATGGACGATGAATCATTTTGCTGTCGGTAAAAGAAAAAAAAACTAATTCAAAACACTGCAATACACACGATACATAGAGATTTGTTCAATATACAATTAAACATTTTAACTTTATATGAATTAAGGAGAAGACAAGGCGAGAAGTAACATCCAGAAAAAAACGCATTAAAATAGGACATTTTTCGACTTTCTTAAAATCAGAAATTTTACTACTGATGACGTCATAATGGCGTAGCAATGACGCCATAATGACGTCATGATAACGGCGTAATGACGTCATGATGACGTCAGAATTTGTTGCCATGACAACGAAAGTGTAATATATATTCAATTCATATTGCAATATGCAGTTTGGTGCCATTTCTCCAAACACGCGTGTGTGTGTGTATTTTTTCATGAATTGACGAAAACTATAAATTCTCAGAAACTTGCTATATGGTCGATAAATGTCCCACCTTCATCATGACAGAATACGTTGATATTAGAATCGAATGGAATTCTTGAACAGCTTTTTTGAAAACTTTATCACTAGTCGTTTCTTTATCCAAATCGTGAATCTAGAAAAGGAAATTATTATAATGAAAAACTTATATCTAGCTTAAGCCTCCGTTCTCGGTATTTATCCTATACAAATAACACACACGTGTACCTTATTACCAAGGAACTTGTCAATCTCTTCCAAACCATCACTTCCTTCAAGGATCACAGTTTTATCTCCTTTCAGTTGTCGAGCACCTCGTGGTGATTCAATTTCTAGAAACATTTTATGATGAACAAGGTTTTTAGTTAGTCTACGAATTGCAGCTTGGAGTTAGTAAAGTTTTCTGTATAGTTCTTTTGCCGTAAAGTTGTCGTAATTTGTTAATACTCAGTAAAACTCTGCGCTCTAGACGGAACAAGATTATTGTTACGCTTTGTGCACTCCTGCCTGAGCCAGTCTAAAATGGGCCAGTCTAAAAGTTTTACTCTGTCTAACACCAGACAATTTTACTCATCAAAGGGAGAACCCTCAGACATCCTAGGCAGCAATGAGTTAACAAGTGATTAATCCATTCCTGCCTGAGCTGGCCAAAAATGGTCCCTTTATTGTTTTACTCTGTCTAACACCAGACAATTTTACTCATCAAAGGGAGAACCCTCAGACATCCTAGGCAGCAATGAGTTAACAAGTGATTAATCCATTCCTGCCTGAGCTGGCCAAAAATGGTCCCTTTAGTGTTACTCTGTCTAACACTAGACAATTTTACTCGTTAAAGAGAGAACCCTCAGATATCCTATGCAGCAATGGGTTAACAAGTGATTAACCCATTCCTGCCTGAGCTGGCCTAAAATGGCCCCTTTATTGTTTTTCTCTGTCTAACAGTAGCCAATTTTAACTCGTTAAAGAGAGAACCCTAAGATATCCTACGCAGCAATGAGTTAACAAGTGATTAACCCATTCCTGCCTGAGCTGGGCAAAAATTGTGCCTTTATTGTTTTACTCTGTCTAACACCAGCCAATTTTACTCGTTAAAGAGAGAACCCTAAGATATCCTACGCAGCAATGAGTTAACAAGTGATTAACCCATTCCTGCCTGAGCTGGGCAAAAATTGTGCCTTTATTGTTTTACTCTGTCTAACACCAGCCAATTTTACTCGTTAAAGAGAGAACCCTAAGATATCCTACGCAGTAATGAGTTAACAAGTGATTAACCAATTCCTGCCTGAGCTGGGCAAAAATTGTGCCTTCATTGTTTTACTCTGTCTAACACCAGACAATTTTACTCGTTAAAGAGAGAACCCTCAGATATCCTACACAGCAATGGGTTAACAAGTGATTAACCCATTCCTGCCTGAGCTGGGCAAAAATTGTGCCTTTATTATTTTACTCTGTCTAACACCAGACAATTTTACTCGTTAAAGAGAGAACCCTAAGATATCCTAGGCTGCGATAAACTCACGTTGACATGCCAAACAATGTTAAATGTTTTAAAGTAGAATGCTGCGTAGGCAGTGTTTTGAATAGAGCAAAGTGAAAAGGTGGTAAACTGCTGAGAATCTTAGTAACGAAATACTGACGTTTTGAGCGGAGCTCTTCATCAGAATAAAATGTTTTACTCTTGTCGGAACTCAGTTGTGCTCGCAAAGGATCATAGTCAAACCTACAGCCGCCATCTTTTTGCTAAATTGGATTCCAGCGTTGTCCAACGCAGACAGAGCTATGGACCAATCAGAGCAAGCGCAAGACAATACATATTACGTAATAGTGTAGTTAATCTCATACCTGGCCCTGGTAGGGGTAACCTCTCTGGACCTAGCAATCTGTCTTCACTATGTCTCTTATGACGTTTATAGTCATATGGCTCATTTGGCCCAATAGGTTCCGAACTTCTTCGATCAACCTTCTCCTTACGGTTCCGCCTGAAAAACTGCAGTTTTTTACCACTTTTCCCGACATTGGCCGAGCCTTTCAGGTCCTTGTCCTTGTCGTGCTCGTCGTCGCGATCTCTCGGCGACGGCTCGTTCACAGTAGTATCGTCAACACATTCCGACGAGTTCCGATTATCTCCGATCCCTATCGTGCTACTCCGCTGAACTTGGACCTGTGACAGACGCTTGCGTAGGCCCCTCAGCGAACTAGCCCTTCTTCGGTTAATTCTCCTGTTTACTGACGTCGTTTCGTTGCTAGACGGCACTACGCCATCTTTTTCAAACACCGGCGATTTCTCACTGTCCACTTCAGACTTTCCAAGACTCGCGTCGCCATTCAACACGACCTCGTTATCGTTCTCAGACTCCTGTTCGACGTTCTCCTTCTCTTCAGGTGAGGGTGGAAGCCTGGGACTCAATCTGTCCTCGTCTTTATGAGATCGTGGAACAGTCGCGTATCTTATCTCATCCGCCAATTCTGGAAATCGTCGACATATTTCGCTCGTCAAATCTGTCGAAGACTGAGACGTTCTTTTTTCACGATCAGAAGACGCTTCTGTTGTTTCGGATTCCTAAAAATAGATAATACATCTCACATGTGCGGCTATAAGGATGTGCCACATGCTACAAAATGGGAGATTCGCCACCCTCAAACCGGGGGTGGGTGGGCAGATTTCCTAGAAATTCCTCTTCTCCTGATAAATTTTTCTGAACTGTCGTTTTAACAAAGTTAAAACTCGCATTGTTGTAAGAACTCGCTCTGTAAATGTGAGCAAGCGCAAAATTCCCAACAGCTCTACACACATACGGCGAAGATATCGATCGCGGCAACGTCTTCACTGGAGTCTTGTCGTCCGACATCTTTGTTATTTTGGTTTTATTAATTCTACTTCCGGTCACTTCAGACCAACTCATGCTCACTATTCAGCCAATAACGTAACGATTTGAAACGGATTATCCCAGAGTCTCTCGTTTCCCGGGTGGGGAACGTGGGCTCTGGGAACGAGATTGAGTAGTTATCCGAGTGGGATAACTAGTTATCGCATACTAATGAGCATTTTTACCCCACAATTTCCGTCTCGTCAAAGCCCTGTCCACTTGACGTCGTTTAAGACAGTTGGATAAAGGATTTAACGTGTGTCATGGGGTAATATAAGTGGTGGTCCTGGAACACTAGCATACGCAGGGCAAGTTATTTTTAAAAATCAGAACCACCAACCTTAACGACTCCAAGTTGTTCGCCATTCCTATCGATTGGGCTAAAGCAAATACAAGAAAAAGTTACACAAAACAAAGGATGTAATATGTCGAACAGTAGACCCAGTGTAGAACACAGACATAATGATCATTCAAACGCATAACTAATGAATGAGAAGTGATTGATATAACGCGAAAATAACTGCGATGTATCAAAAAGGTTGTTTGCGATTGCATTTCGGAGAAAGTATACGAATGAATGGATGGATGGCACACGGAATCAACTTGGAAGTATTTTGAATGAAACAGAAACGCAATAAACCAGAATAATATAAATACCAGAAACAACGACAACAAAACAGAAGTACAAACAAAAGACAACAAACAAAAATGCATCAAATTACAAAGCACTAATGGCACCCATCGTCGCCACAACCATCATGTTCACAATCACGACAACGACAACAGCAATAACAACACCACCAACATCATTAACAACAGTAACAACAACACCAACACCAACACCAACAATAACTGCAGCAACGCCAGCAGCAGCAACAACAGCAAAAGCAACAACACCAACACCAGCAACAACAGCCACACCACCACCACAAACACCACCACCACCACCAACAACAACAACAACAACACCAGCAACAATATAAGCAACACCAGCAATTTACACATTAATATCAACATACAACAAAAAAAATAAAATTGATTAAATTTCATTCAGCGCCATAAAACTTTGAAGAATTAATCACAACTCCAAAGTAGCTTAAATTTAAATCCATCGCCAAAGATCACTAATTATTAAATTTTCAAGGAGTAAATCATATCTCCTGTGTATAGATCATTTTTTTTCATCAATCACAAATAATCATCAGTTATTGATTAGATCAACATGTTCACCATCAGGCTTGCGGTAACGATATGTATTACTTGTTTTAGTTGGGCATTATCGAAAGTTTTGCTCGTCATTCATACTCAGAGCATGCCAAGTGAACATCTTATTACAGTCAAAATGGAAATACCTTCCCACTTCTTCTTCTGTAGCTCGTTCTGTATTACTGTATTTCTGTAGCCGCTACCGAAGCCTGAGAATTTTTTTTGTTGAAATTTGTACAAAAATAGTACTGATAATTTAGCTTTAAATGGCATTTAATCATAATACAATGAATGTTTATCCCACATCGATACCAACAGACGAATATACATCAAGAATTGACGACTTTTATCGCTAGACTTTCCTCACGCTTCGGTAGCGGCTACAGAAATACAGTAATACACAAGCAACTACAGAAGCGGAAGTGGAAAGGTATTTCCATTTTGACTGTTATAAGTAACAAAGTTTCTAAAATCCCAGTGCAGTTTTCTCCCGTACAATGTGTTTACCGCAAGCCTGATTAAGTCTGTGTATACAAACACTTGGTCACACCTTCGGTCTCCTCGTGGCGAGAGTGATAAAGATTTCGGTCGGGGGCCGTCACTCGTGGTCACCCCGAAATCCTTCGGTGTAGGTGAGCGTGCGATCTGCAGGGACAGCGTTTTTCGTAAGCGTTCCATCTTTTTCGGACTCTTCGCTTTCGTTTCTCCATCCGAAACAATTCTGAGGAAGTGGCGTTTGGGAGAAGTATTTGAACTGTAATGGAAACAACGTTACCTTTTGCACGGCCACTATTAAATCGTTTTTCGGAAATTCCTCTCAGAAATATAGTTCTCAGAAATAATTACCAGAAATAATTATCAGAAATAATTATCAGAAATAATTATCAGAAATAATTACCAGAAATAATTATCAGAAATAATTATCAGAAATAATTATCAGAAATAACTATTAGAAATAACAATTAGAACAATTTCTCAAAAATACAGTTCTCAGAAATAATTATCAGAAAGAGTTCTAAGAAATGATTGTCAGTTCAATAATTATCTGAACGAGTTCAACCTCGTTCCCAGGGCCTTTCTGAAGTTGGCAGGGCGGGAAAAGGCCCTGGGAACGAGGTTGTGAACGAGTTATTAAAATTAATGGTCTGAAATAGTATAATTATCATAAATTGGCTTCAAGCTTATGCGTAGAGATTATGTAAGTAAAGGCTAAATGATGGTCACGTGTGCTCTATGAGGGGGCATTGGCGGGAAAATTTGGTAACCACATGGCAGCCGCCATTACCTATGATATTTCAGTCAATTGGTTGGCAAATGTACTAGACCCAGTCCTTTGCCAACCAACGCGCCTAATGTTTGCCTCCAAAAAAAATCCAAGATGGCGGCGTTCAATTGGTTACCCGCGGTTGGCTGAAATTAAGATAGGATGCCCCCTCTAGTATTTATATGATCTCTATGGTATTACTGTAATATTGTGTTTTTTTTGCCCCGGACGCAATTACAGGAAACATTCAGTTTATTGTATTCATTACTGAACTCTCACAATCTTTTCCATTGAAATCAGATATGAAGTACAGAGAAGGGCACTAGTGGCTAGAACGTATAGCTACATATCTAAACTTGAGGGGATTTAGACAACGAAAACATATTGTATGTAAGCAATAGACAGTGATGTGTTCAAACAAGTGAATTATCTAATAAAATTCTTGCTGTCAACTCGTTACCTTGGAGATTTAGGTTTATTAAACCAGCGCCGTTCCTCGTCGCTCTTGACTTTCCTCCGATATTCCCGTAGTGCTACGTGCATTCTCCATGCAGCCTGGATTTTAATGGCTGCTTTATTACGAACAATTGCGAGTATTTGACGCTCACGAGTTTCACGGTACCGCTCCTAAAACAATAAAACACCGCCGTCAAACGTTTTGCGCCTGCGCGAGCTCCCGACCAAAAAAGAGCGGGAAACTACATTCTCGTATCCAGACCCACGCGGTCCCGATGCTCCCACGGCAATCTCGTTCCCAGTAGTGGAGCCAACACCGCTGCCAAACGTTTTGCGCCTGCGCGTCATCCGAGCTCGTACCTCAAAAAAGAGCGGGAAAACACTGAAATATTTGGACTGGTCCGAGATTCCACACAAAAGTTAAAATTATAAGCATACTACCAAAAAGATAAGTTAGGTAATTTGTGCATGGCTTCTTTGTCAATATTGTAACATATTCTGAAATGACCCCTTCGTAATTTTCATGACCCTTTTTTTAAAACACAAATGAATAGTCGAGTCTTAGTCGAGTCCGGTTAGTGGAGCCACGGTGAGAGCATCGGGACCGCGTGGGTCTGGGTACCAGAATGGGGAAACTATTGTGCCGTAACACCGCTGCCAAACGTTTGCGCATGCGTGAATTTGCTAAAGTGAACATTGCAAGAGAAGTGGGAACTAGCCATGGCAACAACAACTAGACAGTTTTTTGTTTGCTGTATATCTTTAAATGTTCTGAGATAACCCCTTTTCTCTTGGTAGAATTCGTTGTAACGTACCTGTAATAACCTAGCTGCAGCACGTTTTTGCAGGAACTGTTTCCTCAAGTGCATTGTTCGAAACCACCCTTGAAGCACAGTGACACGTCGGCAAAATTCAGCATCGATTTTAGTCATCAATGTATCGTAAGCCTGCTCACGAAAAAACACCTGGTAAAAAGAAGAAAGAGTATAAATTATAATCAATGAAAGAATGCTGGCCATTCTTTGATAACTCAGTACTGCCGGGGCGCAACTAACGGGGGTAAGGTTGGGAGGGGCGCAACTAACGGGGGTAAGGTTGGGAGGGGCGCAACTAACGGGGGTAAGGTTGGGAGGGGCGCAACTAACGGGGGTAAGGTTGGGAGGGGCGCAACTAACGGGGGTAAGGTTGGGAGGGGCGCAAATTTGTTTTAATTACATGTATATTTAATTCAAAAGCATTCAGCATATATTTATCGATTAAAAATGCCATTAAAGAGACCCAGACTCCCTAGAAAGCCCCCCTAGAAATGCCGACCTCTTCCCTCCCCCCCACCCCCCAAAAAAATATCTCCTAATAGTACCATTAAACGTTGAGCACGTAGTCTGGTTATATAAAGATCAGTGAACTACACTGCCCACATAAATACGCACCTTTTGATGGCCCAGTCGAAAGTGATCAGGTTCCAAGCCAAGCTTGCAAAAAATATCTCCTAAATTTTCCTTCAAATCTTCAGTCTTCATGCCTCGCGGTAACAGCAAGCCAAAATGAGTGTGGAAGTCGCTGTATTGAAAACGAATATGATAACCTAGCTTTCTGATTCGTATCGTCTCGAGCATACCCGTGTAGCGTAACTGACTGAGAACCAATTCTTTCGTGAACTCCAGAGCAGCCTAGGACACAAGGAAAGAAAGTGAGTCGCAGGGCTGGGAAAAAAACTGCGGGTATGCGGGTACTACCCAGATATGCGGGTGTATACCACCCGAGAGGAAGGTTTTACAGTGTATGAAGAAGGTTGAGAATAAAAACACGAAAAGCCAAAAACCGAGGAAATAATCCAGATTTTTATGAAAGTTAATATTTTAAATTTACCTTCTCCGCATTAGAGCGAATACAGCGAACAAAAAACGGTTTGGATTCGTCAAGAATTTCCATAAGCCTATTCAGCGACAGCTAGAAATCGCAGATAAGAATTACTACATGCGAATTTGGCGATAGTGATGGCGTTGGTGTAGTAATGGTATAGTGATGGTGTTGGTGTATTGATGGTGGTGTAGTGATGGTGTATTGATGGTGATGTAGTAGATGGTAGTGATGGTGTAGTACATGGTAGTGTAGTACATGGTAGTGTAGTACATGGTAGTGTAGTACATGGTAGTGATGGTGTTGTAGTGATGGTGTTGGTGTATTGGTGGTGGTGTAGTACATGGTGGCAATGGTGGTGTAGTGATGGCGTTGGTGTAGTGATGGTGGTGTAGTGATGGCGTTGGTGTAGTGATGGTGGTGTAGTACATGGTAGTGATGGTGGTGTAGTGATTATAATGGTGTTGGCACTTGTCATGATGGTTGTGTAGTGACGGTGCATTGATGGTGGTGTAATAATGGTGTAGTGATGGTGGTGTAGTGATGGTGTTGGTGTATTAATCGTGGTGTAGTACATGGTAGTGATGGTGTAGTGATGGTGTTGGTGTATTGATGGTGGTGTAGTACATGGTAGTGATGGTGTAGTGATGGTGGTGTAGTGATTATAATGGTGTTGGCACTTGGCATGATGGTTGTGTATTGATGGTGGTGTAGTGATGCTGCAGTGACGATGATATCGCAAAATTAGTATCGCTAAAAGAAATCTACACCTACTTGGAACTGTGCAGTAACTGTTGGAGGATTTTTCAGACTGGCTTTCCTTTTAGATGTAGTTCTGTACAAATAGTCAAAGGTCTTTATAGACATGTCCTTCTTGGTTTCCAGGCCTTTTCTTATCCGTTCGATGTCCTAATATGGAACAGGAATGACAGTGGAAGTTTCAACAGAAATTATTTGAATATCAATCAGGTGTGCCAGAATTAAAAAAATTTGAAATTCAAAATAGACCAAAATGGACAAGACCCCTGAAAACAACGAACGAACGAACGAACGAACGAACGAACGAACGAACGAACGAACGAACGAACGAACGAACGAACGAACGAACGAACGAACGAACGAACGAACGAACGAACGAACGAACGAACGAACGAACGAACGAACGAACGAACGCAAGTTCGATTTATAAAAGCAAAATGCTCCGTTATCGGTGTATTACAAAGACCGAAATAAAATAATAAAGTTTACGGTTCGTGGCTCAAATTTCAGGAAACCTGCATCAAAAATCTGAAAGAAATTTTAACTTGCCTTTTCAGGTGACGTAACGCTCTTCATTCGTTTCCTAAAATAAGAATATTTTTTAAAAAACTTAAAAAAACAATCGATAAATTATATAATACAGTACACCATGATTGACTCGGTTTCTTTTGTTCTCACCAGGTAATTTAATCTCTAATTCTAATTTCCCCAAAACAGGGGAAATTTCTAATTTTCCCCTCTAACAGGGCAATTTATAATTTTCCCCTCATTAGCATGCATGACCAAACATCCAAATAGTACTCTTTTACACAACAAAAAATGCATTATATAATGGGATAATCATTACAAACTAATACATGTATACCATGACATGTCGGGAAATTAGTGATTAAATGTCCCCTCAAACCTCGGGAGGATAGGTGAAAGTCCTTCCACAAATCCTCCTTCGGCTTTTGGGGACACTTAATCACTAATTCACGAATTTCCCTCATGTCGTGCTATTACTTATAAATATTTATTGCAGCTCTTGTGTGAGCTGAGTCACTAACCTCACCATCTTCGAGGCTTTTCTGATCATTTTCGCTCTGTTATCAACGTATTGTTCGTCGATAACTGTGGTCCTGAAACGGTTTGAAACAAACAATGTTTATAAAAGAAATGTAGACTAATACCAAAAGACCATTACACTGTACTGACAAACACACTTCAAAAACTCATTTATAATTCATGAGAACGACACAAAGGAAATCAGTACCATGACCGTAGTTTATAAAAAAAACCTTCCTAATTTACATAAACACTCTAACTTTGATCAGTTCCCGGCTTAGACAATGTTGTTTTTCAAAATGACCACGCCAATGACTTTACCAAATGGGTCGTTGTTGAAAGCCGAGTGTTTTAGATCTGATAAAACATGTTACTGCGACTGTTTTAAATATTTACATCCATGCAAAAACAAAGTTCACCAAAATACTTACTCGGCTACAACCTTCGAAGGAGACTGTAAAAAAACAAAACAAAAGAAAACTGTTAACATTCGCCATTTCTGGAGAGAGGGGGGGGGGGGATTAGGCCCAGACGTTAAAAGAATCAGAACACACTTCAATGTAAAAAACGCACCTCTTTTTTGCTAAGTGTCTTGCCTTTTTTCTCTTGATTATCTAGTTTAAAAAAAACCAACAAGGTAAGCAGAAGTCACCATGCCCATTAAGAACCTATCTTCTTCATTATCCGAAGATAAAGGTGATTTAATTAAAAATAATTGTGAAAAACAGATTTTACGATTGATTTTACGAAACTTACCTTGCTTGTACTTTTTCCCATATTTTTGAAAAGCCGCGATAGCTCGGAAATAATTTCTTACAATGGCCCAACGGTAAATAGCCATAGGATCGGCGCCTAGAGAATCATCAAAACAATAGAATAAATAGTGATTAATATTTTTTGGTTTGACATACGTCATATGGTGGCTGCCAGGAGCGCCTTTGATATAGGTCTTGATTTAACCACGTTGATCTGAAATTCAGCCACCCGCTGCTAGTAAAGATGGTTAAGCCACCAGTCCTTTCCTTCTTCCCTATACCTTCCTCCTTTCAAACATTTCCACTCCTTCCCTTCCCCTTCTCCCATCCCCTCTCCTCTTCCTTTCCCCTCTTCCCTTCCCTTGCCTTCTCTTCCCTTCCCCTCTTCCCTTGCCTTCTCTTCTCTCCTCTTCCCTTCCCTTGCCTTCTCTTATTTATTATTATCTCTCTTATTATTATATTATTATAATATATCTTCTCTCCTCTCCTCTTCCCTTCCCCTCTTCCCTTCCCTTCTCTTCTCTTCTCTTCCCTTCTCCTCTCTTCCCCTCTTCCCTTCCCTTCCCTTCTCTCCTCTCCTCTTCCCTTCCCTTCCCTCCTCTCCTCTCCTCTTCTCTCCTCTTCTCTCCTCTTCTCTCGTCATTATAATTGAGTAATTATTACTGGGTTACCTAACAGTTCCCGTATAAATCTCATTTGGCTGTTCTTTAGAATGCTAACAATTTCTGGTCTCATCAAGTCTTTGTTCTTCGCTCGAAAATCCTAGAAATTAAATGAACGGAACAAGACATCAAAAAGCCATTCGCTAGTGTCAATCTCCCGTGCGATTTAAAATCATGAATTGTTTAATAGTAGTCTCTGTCTGGTCTAACATACCTTGATATCATACGTCACCTTGCCAGCATAGTGTACAATGGTAAACGTCGGTTCTATCAAACTCGTCTCGAAGCTACGGTGTGCAGCGTGATGGCGCTGAAACTTCGCTAGCAACGTCGTATCGCTTGCAACGTTTCCAGAAAGGCTAAAAAACGTAACAGAGTGATATGGTTCAATAAGGATTTTTAGTACGTTAAGGCAGGAATGCATGTTACGCACTGTACATACATGGCGGTACATTTGCGAGCTTGATGCAATGTAGTATTTTAGTAGACGTTCATCAAGCTCAAATACTCAGAAAATATTTCTTAGCCCCAGGGAACAAACCAACAACTTTCTAATGACCGGTTAAATGCTCTAATCATTGAGCATAGTCAATAGAGAGAGGTCTGGAAACTCAGCAAACTTCAAAGCGCCTATAATGAGCTGTGATTTTATGTTGAACCGTACCTTACACCGTGCACATCCTTTGTTTTAGGTTTATTAATATTTAAATAGCACGGTTGAGTGATTGAACTGAAACGTTGCTATTGGACAATTCGTTCATTATACTAAAATACAATGTGTTCAGTGACCAAGCACCGTGCACAAAAATGCATAAAGGCGAACAAAAGACTTTAGCTGAGTTTCCAGACCATATCTCGATTGACTATGCATTGAGCTATATCGAGGCTCGGATGAAGAGCTAAGGTTGCAAATTCATAGTCATACGTGCTTCCCAACCTCTTTCTAACATGTACGTCCTGGTGGCACAGGGATGATTGGTGGTCATGTACCTGGCCGATAAACGTAGCACTTCCACATCACGTTCTCAGCAATGACGCTAGATTTAGTTAATCTAAAAAAATTAAACTACTCTATTGTGTAAATGACTCACCCGGATTCTTCGTCCAGCAGTTGGAAAAGTCCCGTGGGTTTCGCATGAATCAAATCCAAGCAAGAAGAATTATCGACATAATTGACATTGTACCAGCTGATGCCTTCTGCTTTGTATTCATCCTTTACCGTACATAGAAAAGAAGCAAAGTATTAGTCTGTTAGATTTCGTACTTTGGTAGCTCGTTAACGTGGGAAGTCGTTTCTTACGGAAGACTTAGTTACTTTTGGGAATTGTAACTTTCGAGAACTGCTATTTTTGGAGATTTTTACATTGGAGAATTGTTACTTTATAAGATGTTACTTTGGAAAATTGTTAATTGAAAAGATTGTTACTTTACAAAATCGTTACTTCGATAAATAAACTTGTGAACTATTTATTTTTAATGGTCTCCCCATTTATTTTTAACGACTCCCCAAGTCCATCAACAATAAATAAGTATTGTATTGTATAAATTGTTACTTTTGGTCAGTGTTACTTGGGAAAAAGAGAGTTTTAACTTGGGGGGGGGGGGGGGGGGGGGAGGGGGGGGGGGGGGGGGATAAGTTTGTTAATTTGAGGAACCGTTACAAACGAGAGTAATTTTTTAGAGAATTTATGAACAATGATAGCCTAGAACATTAGCAAGAATTGCGACGGTTAGCGCAGAAGTTCCCAGCCGTGTGTGAGACGAAGTATTTGACAAACAAGACTGTCACATGAGAACAACCCTGGCATTAGGTCAGCAAACACAATTAAGGTAAGGTAAACAAAGACAGTTAAATACAATAACAACCTGCTCCATTCGAAAAATATGATGATTGAAATAAAACTGCAGTTTCTCGTTGGCATAGTTAATGCAGAACTGTTCAAAGCTGTTGTGCTGGAACACTTCGAATCCAAAAATGTCCAAAACACCAATGGAGTTACCCTAATGAGAAAGACAAACACAACATACTTTGTACAAATAATACATGTTGTTTACCTTGCTTCCGGACTGCAAACAAAGTTGGTTTTTTTTTTTGTTTCAGTGACATAATTACTCTCAGAGAAATATGAAGTAGTGTGATTTAGTAAAAAATGTTCTGATTTTCTTGTAAACCGCTAAAGTCAATCAAAGAATGTTATACTTCAAAGTTGTATATTCACCATGGCTCTGTCTGTTGTGCTAGCAAGTCAACTGGGAAAATTTGAGAGTCAAACACACTTTTTCCTGTGTTGAGGGTGCACTTTGCATAGCATACGAGTGTATCATGCTTGCAAATAGGGGATTTGTCAGCGAGTATTTTCATAGTAAAGTTGACAAACCAACCTTCATCTCTTTCTTCTCAGTGTACCTCATTGCCAGAGTGTGGTTAACCTTAAAAATAAAAAGGCAGGAATCACCAAACTGTTACTTGTACTTTACAAAATATTTTTCATTCCATAATTTGCAAGTTATCTTATCTTATCAACATTTGTACCTAGCGGTACAGGAGAAGTAACAATAGGACTCTAGGTCCCTTACAAGGTTATCCTCCTAAGGACTAGGTGTTGGTTTTACGGAGGGAGGAAAACTGGAGTATCTGGCGAAAAACCCTCGAAGCACAGGAGAGACCAACTAAACTCTACTCACATGAGTCCCAAGCTCGACAACAGGGTCATTCCCAAGCGGTCACCCATCCAAGTACTAACCCCGTCCAACCGGGCTTAACTATTGGTGAGAGGCAGCGCCCTAACAGCACACACCACCCGTGCTCCCCTTTTAAGTTTAATGTATTGTAGCTAGCACATTTGCAAATTTGTGAAGTGTCATATAATATACATGTTAGTGAACATCTAGTGGACATGTAGTGAACATATAGTGGACATTGCATGAAGTGTACATGTATGACTAATTAAACAGTGCTTACTGAACACCATAAGTGTACTGTACAATACCTGTAATACAATCCAGTCAAAGAGTGCACCATACAAAGCTTTGGCCAAAGCATCTCTTGTATCAACAGCCTTAAAACAAAACAAAGACATACATTTTTAACTTCTTTAAAAACAATAAGTTCTGTTCACTCAATGTCTCTCTGTAACACAACATTACTGTACCTCTTCAAGTTTGTAAGACATAACAATCTGTTCTGTTCTTGTCTTCTTTTTTCGTGAAGTTAACACTGACACAAACTTTTCCTTCTTCAACTAAAATGTACAGTGAAAATCAAGTGTTACATGGACATTCACTGTAGTGAAAGATTCTCTAAATTGCAAGTGAGGCCCTGGGAAAATCTCTGGGAAAATCCTGCTGCTGATTATAACGTACCATCAATAAATTTGATATCATGCTCAAGACTTCATCTCCACCATCTTTTTCTTTCAAAGTAACTGCATCATCATAGCTGTGTTTCTGTGCATGCAAATCAAACAATGATGACACATTAATTTCTAATCTGACTATAAAATTAGTTGATACTTTTTAAGATGCAAGCTTTGTAATAATTTTTCAGTGTACATGTATACTCACTCTGACAAACTCAAGGTTGCCCATCAAAAGAACAGCTGACAGCACTCTAAAGATTCTAAAATTTGTTTGAAAGCAAGAGAACAAGCTAAAGTACAGTAGACTGTAAGCATGAAGACAAGCACATGCTTGCACCTGTACATGTATACAGATATATTGTATGGAATTAATGAATACAATTATCTACTGTGTATGTGAGCCAGTATTGTTTTTATACAGTAGTATATCTTTTCACCACAGTCTTGTGTAATCAGGTGTCTAACCAGTATGAAAAGTAATCTGTTACGAGAGGTGATCTGTTATGGTGTTAAATTGGGGCCTAAGTGTAATTATTAAATAAATGCCAAAGTCCTCTTACTTTCTTTGTATATCACTTGTAAATCCAACCATATCCATAGACTGCTTCAATCTTAGAAATTCATAAGCTTCATCTACTCCCTCCAACTCAATGCAACCAGTCTGTGAAACAAAACAAATGTTACCCAAGATTAGACATACACTGTAGTATTAGTATACTCCAATACCATACCTACTTTAACCCACTCTTTCCCTGACCACCCTGATCCATCCACGCAAAATTCTACTAGATACCAGATTTTACTAGAATGTGTAGTTTCAAAAAGAAGAAGAAGAAGAAGAAGAAGAAGAAGAAGAAGAAGAAGAAGAAGAAGAAGAAGAAGAAGAAGAAGAAGAAGAAGAAGAAGAAGAAGAAGAAGAAGAAGAAGAAGAAGAAGAAGAAGAAGAAGAAGAAGAAGAAGAAGAAGAAGAAGAAGAAGAAGAAGAAGAAGAAGAAGAAGAAGAAGAAGAAGAAGAAGAAGAAGAAGAAGAAGAAGAAGAAGAAGAAGACGACGAAGATGAAAAAGAAGACGAAGATGAAGAAGCAGAAGAAGAAGCAGAAGCAGAGGAAGAAGCAGAAGCAAGAGGAAGAGGAAGAGGAAGAGGAAGAGGAAGAGGAAGAGGAAGAGGAAGAGGAAGAGGAAGAGGAAGAAGCAGAAGCAGAAGCAGAAGCAGAAGAAGCAGAAGAAGCAGAAGAAGCAGAAGAAGCAGAAGAAGCAGAAGAAGCAGAAGAAGCAGAAGAAGCAGAAGAAGCAGAAGAAGCAGAAGAAGCAGAAGAAGCAGAAGAAGAAGAAGAAGAAGAAGAAGAAGAAGAAGAAGAAGAAGAAGAAGAAGAAGAAGAAGAAGAAGAAGAAGAAGAAGAAGAAGAGGAAGAAGAAGAAGAAGAAGAAGAAGAAGAAGAAGAAGAAGAAGAAGAAGAAGAAGAAGAAGAAGAAGAAGAAGAAGAAGAAGAAGAAGAAGAAGAAGAGAAGAAGAAGAAGAAGAAGAAGAAGAAGAAGAAGTACTTTATTCAACAAGGGTTAAATACATCATTACTGGTTTCCCAGTAGTTTTCATGATGGCCTCATCTATACCCCCCTGCCAAAGGCATTTGGAAATTCTGGGGTTAGAGGGCACCAGTCAAAATACATATGACGTGCCTTTGATCATGCGTGTGCATTTAATAAATTTAGTAGGTGCATGAAAACGAGCACCTTGAATCTCTGAGGATTTTATAGAGGGTGTCTGTTTTACTCTGGGAAAGGCCTGATATGCATATTTTCTGGAACTGCAGATTGTTTGGGAGATGGAAAGATTAAGGCTAGCTTAAACAGTCAAATATGATTCAAGTGTGAGTTAATATACATGTATATTAAACAGTTTAAAAATGAACATTGGATCTTTCAAGTTAGATTGCAAGGCTCAAAATAACAGTCATTAACTGGTCAATGACATTGGCCCAAATCATCAGTCAACTGGCCAAAATTATCTGATGACAGTATCAAAATCTTGTCAAGTCAGTAACAAAAATTGTGGTGGCCAGTCATTTGATGCTGTTATTTTGAGCCTAGGAGCCTAATAGATTGTGTAAACCTAATTGGCCTTATACTACTCCACACCTACCTTATTTAGATATGAATAAAACTCTGATGTTTTGAGGTGAAATTCCTGGGTTTCAACCTCATTGGCACCCGCCAGAAGATAATAAAACACATGGTAATTTCTGCAATAAAAATAGACGATGATTAATATATAAAATTATATGGGTACTTATATATATAGGTACATATAAGTCAATATATGGGTACAGTAATGATGTATCATTTTTACAATCATAATAACATGTGCATGTGTAAAAATACAGCTTGAAATTGAATGCATGGGGCTAAATATTGTGCATAAAAGATAATAATAGCTAATTTATATTACGAGGCAAAATAATTTAATAGCAATTAGCATTTATGCAAACCTTTCTCCAACTGCTTGGGATACAATTCTGGACTTTTCAAGAAGATATTTTCTCAAGATAGCCCTAAGATAATCAGTAAACCATTTCACGTACATACTGTATATGAATATACTAAACATGTACTAAGTTTAATGTACAGTAGGCTGCAGGATCACTCACCCAGAAACTGTGCCATCTTCCCTGAATTTTACTTCTGTAAACTTGCCAAACCTACTTGAATTATTATTACTAGCAGTCTTGGCATTGCCAAAAGCCTAGGAAAACACAATCATTATTACACTGGTTGAACTGGCATACAGTGTTATATAGTAAGTCATTGATTATAATAATTACACTGCAATTCAATTCTCATAATCTTGAACTTATAGTAATCTTAAGGTCTTTTCACTGACAAAAAAACAAAACATGCACAGTATTATTCAAAGCTCAAATTAAGTAAAGGTTGGTCACCAGCCATGCATTAAGCTTTCCATCCAGGGCAGTTGGCAGACATTCACTTATGTTAAATAAAGGGTTATAAATTAAATAAAAATAATGAGTTTTTCTAATCACTCTAGATCTTTGTCAGAGATCTGTTTAATCCTTTGCCTTTGTACTAAATAACTACTAATAGCTATTCAGAATAAGCAGCATGAAAGTATAGTCAAAAAATCATTATTATTATGATCATTATACTATAAAGGCATCCACAGGCTTTAAACTAAACTGTAAAAGAGAGGAAACACTGGGGCATAAACATTCTGAAAACTCATGCCAAATATTTTTGGCTTAAATTAAGCCTGATGTATATAAACATTTCAGATCATTCAAATGTTATGGAATGAAATCTATATAGTTGAATACATGTAGGTCCACTGAACTAAAATGCTATTAGATCAGTGACTCATAAATCTTTAATGCTGACAACACCATGATGAAAATGAGAGTTTGCACTATTTTACCTAAGGATACAAAAATAGAAAATTTTTTCTGTTTGTTAGTTAAGCATACAATCTTCTTACATCTAAGATGTGTTTGTCAAGGCTATTAAAAACAATGCCTTAATGAGGATACCCAAAAACAATAGCTGCAGTAAATCAAAATTCAAAGCTCTTTAGAAAACAGGTCTAGCAAATAATAACCGCACATTTTCTAATACATGGAACAGAAGGCCAGATCATTATCTTAGAATTTTTATTAAAAAACCTCAAACCTGTCAACAATGTTTGCATACACACTGTTCTTCAAATCAAAACTCAAATTGTCTAAACATTGCATAGAAAATAACCAAATCCTGCACCCAAAAAATCGCACACAGAAAGTAATGTGAAATATATAGGATAATTTGTTACATATAATAAATATTCGAAACAAAGAAAAATGCAAATGTTTGGAAAAATTCGGATCTTCCAAAAATATTTTATAGCAATTTCAAAAATATGTGGGATTTTCTTAGAAGTTTTTCAAGAAAGCCAATAAAATGGCTGGAATGATTTTAAATGGCTTCCAATTAAATTCCAAACTTCTAAAAAATGTTGCGTGTATAAAAGTTTGTATAAATAAACTACACAAAGATATAGCCAATCAATACTTTAATTGTGGCCAAACGAAAAACATTATCTTAGTTGACGAGTTGTGACCGGAAACAAAACAAGCCCAAACAATAAATGAAGTAGGCTTATTATTTACCTCAAGCACTGGCCCGGCTCCTAAAATCGTCTTTTCCACAGACGTCGTTTCCATGCCAGCTTTGTGGCTCAAAGCTGTCAAATGGTGCAGAAGTAATTTCGTGCTCTCCGTTTTGCCAGAACCGCTTTCTCCACTAATAACAACACACTGATCTTTCCTCTCTTTCAACATATTTTGAAACGCTTCGTCTGCAATGGCGAAAATATGAGGTTGCAAATCTCCTAGACGTTTATTCTGATAAGCGTTTATATACTTGGGATTATAAATGGGAAAGAACTTATAAGGGTTAACTGCAATAAGAATTTCGCCGACATAAGTGTAAATTTTCCCCCTTTCGAAGCGCTCGAAGAGTTTGTCGAGTAATGTCTGCTCGTTCAAATCTGGCAACCGGCATAAGTCGTCATCATCGAAGTTTGAATGAACGTCGAACTGAAAATGTCTGTCGTTTCTCGAGCGAACAGACTCATGACAATCCATCCACGAAAAAGTAAAACGATTCGGACCTTTCCCAGTATGTTTTTCGCGTAAAAATAACCGAAATGTATTGCCAATGCTGCCCATTTTTCGCCAAGACTGACAAACTCTGACAGGGTTGTCACTGAACGATAAAACTCTCTCCGTAGTTTGTACTTCGAAGACTTTTTCGTCCTCTTCCGAGTCCTCTTCGGCTTCGTTGGCCTCGACAGGGCCATGAGCGGACTGATCATCGTGAACGCACACTTCTACTAATTCGTATTTCTCTGGAGCTTCTTGAATTTCAAGTTCAACGAGGACGAGTTTCAACACCTTTCGCGTTGTCACATACTCGGGCACTGTAATTTCCACGGATTGTAATCCTGGTACGATGTGGCCGGGGAAAAACACGCAGGGCAAAGAAACTTTGGCTTGAATTCAACATGTTATGGGGTTTTTAGCCAAACAAACACGATCATATATCCTTGCGCACAGCTCACGCAAATTTCAGCAAAGCATCTGCGCTTGCTGTGGTGAATCCGAGACAGTCTTTAGGGTTTTCCAATATTTGTGCTATTAAACGGCGAGAAATTTCCATGCTTCGTCTTGGCTGCGGCGTCGTGAAATCGCCGTTCAATTGACGACTGAACAAAATCGGCGAAATATCACAGAAAAGACAGACGAATGGAGTCTAAAAAGCAGAGAAAAATACACAATCTGTAAACAAAAAAACCGGCGTCGTTATTGCATCTCTGCACATGCAAAGCATAAACGTTTGCAAGTCGTACGGCAGACACTAGTCAAATAATAATTAAAATATTAAATATACAGACAAGAGAATACGTATAGAATCATAACGAAGCGAGAAGAAAGGCCATTTATAGAAAATAAAAAAAGTGTTGTCAAGTGTTGTTTAATAAAAACGTAAACTAAATCTAGACAATTATCAATTTAGTTTGTTTGGGACAAACCATTGGAATAATTTTATAAAGTGTGGCAATCTGCTCAGTACATATAGGCCAGGAAAAACCGTCTAGGATCCTTCGTTATAACACCAAACATTCTGTATGCTAGCACAGTAACTAAGCCCCAATATTGAAAAATAATAAAGACGAAGAAATCATATTGATGGCTACGAATATGGGCTTGGAATTCTCGACAAAAATCTGTTCGGACATTTATAAGGCGTTGTAAAAGCTTTTCTGCTACTGATGAATTATTCAGCCACAGATCATAGACGTTGAGGAGCTCTCTCTTTGCTTCGCATAATAATTGTGTTTGCATTTCGATTGAGACTAGGCCGTGCGACAAGCAAAAGCGAAAGGGGGAGAGCCCTGTGTCTCAATTATTCAACACATTAACGAGAAAACAGACAAGCAGCACTTTGCTTCCTCGGCTGCAGCGAAATGTCACTGGGCAATATCGGTTGGATTTCCGCTTGAACATTGGCTAAATTCTCGTCATTCTCTCCCGAAATGAGAAACGGATTTCTTATATATCGGTGACATTCGTTTCTACAGTGATACAATCAACGAGCGACGCCTGGAAAAGTTCGGTTTGAAAGGTATTCAAGCCATGCAACTCTCCATTTGACTCCAACAGGTTCTACTGATCCAGATATACTGCCTTTACTCGTTATGATTTTTTAATACATTACTCACCGTTTTCTGACTTTACTGGACTCCTGTGCCACACAACCATACTTCTGGCTCAATCATATATATCTTGGCTTGGCGTTGGTGGGAAATGAACAATACTAAATCCTTGATAAATCGAAAATAGGGCATGCAACAACGAATAAACTGAAATATCAAGATGGTGAAAATTCTTTACTGGTTCCTTCCGGCCACTGACGACGGGATCCCCGCACGACGGGAACGCGTCCCTCGTGGGAACCACGCGTGACCATCGCGAAAAGCACAGTAATCGAGGCTAATACAAGTAATATGCGGCACGTTTATCAAAATTAATCCGTACGAAAAAACGTTTAAATTCTCCCAAACGTGACTCAATTTAATACATCACCGTAATCCTTCAACTTTCAACCATGCTGTATTCTAGTAACACTCGACCCAATCTCGTTCCCAGAGCCCACGTTCCCCACTCGACCTTAATTTCGTGTCGTCACTAGCCAATAAACGGTGTGACGTCATTTCGTGTTTTGATAAAGAGAGTTTTGTCACCAACAAACAATTCCAAAATCAAACAAACGCCTAAAAATTTCACACAAAAATATATTCACACAAATAATTCAAAACTTCTAAATCTTTTACCGTTTCTTGAAAATTTATTCATTTCCAGAAATTGTTTTTAATCTATTTTTGGAATTTTTCTAGAATATAATACATCACGGAAAAAAGTGGTTGTCCCTTTTTGAAATGACGTCACACTATCGATTTTTAGTTTGTACTTCGGACTTGACGGCCATGTAGGATGAATTTGAGGTAAAAGAATTTCAACTATTATACAGTGTGTATAAAAAAACCCGGAACGCTTAGAAAATTAATTAGTATTCTGTTCAAACAACCTATTGTAGTAGTTTGAAAGCCCTAAAAGCACTGCGTTATGAATTAATCAGCACATAAGTTAAACAGGAAGAGAAAAAGCTTTTAAATACTTTCACCATGCATACACTTCAAGTTATTTAATTTCCCAGGTGTATAAGACCGTGTTTTTACGCATCCATGGCTCAGAGGTGACAATAGGTTGTTTGAACAGAATACTAATTCATTTTCCAAGGCCAAAAATTCTTTTATATACATATAAATTATCCCTTATGAACTGTGTGAAATTCAAAATAATTTTTACTTTAAAACGAGGTCATAAGGTCTAATTTATATGCACATAAAATAATTCTAATTCGGCGGCCATTTTTTAATAAGGTCTATTACGTTTTTCTTACGTTCTCGCCATTTTTAAATATTACATAATGAATTTCTGAGAAAACCAAACTTGACCCACTATACGAGAGACTTCGGCCAACTCTAAAACGCTCGAAGAATAGTTATACGTCGTGGTCACTGTCGTTGATCCTCGTTTTCCGAGTGTTTATTTATTTATACAAGTTAATTCGCAAAGGTTTACCATTGACAGTGAATATAAATTAAAATTAAAAGTAACTAAAGAGTTAAATTAATTAAATTAAAGAAAATCATTGGATGAGCGTCATGCGCAGACTTAAAAGCAATAACAGCGGATAGTAAGGTAATTTTGGTGAAGGAAAATTCCGAGTGAAGAATATATACATTATAAGACCAAACCGGGACCATTTGCGAAAAATGCAACATCAAGGCCTTCCGGCTAAGTTGTTGGGCGAATTTGACCTTAACCATTATTAAACACCACCTTTCAAAGATTCCAAACAAACCTAGAACAAAGCGAGCAATCTGAATTACAACATTTAAAAGAAATTTCATGGGCTTGATGTATATGTTTCGACCTTCGAAAAGCTTTAGAGCCTGTAAAAGATGCTGTCTGCTATATAGGTTAACGTCAAATTCACCCAACAGCTTTCACTGTTCAATGTGTTAGTACGTCGTCCTGAATACGTGAAGATAATCAGTTGACGTTGTATGCACAACGAGGACGGTGCAGGGATTACTCTTGGGACTTCAAATTGTTCATTGTCTTTGTTTTAGATGTGAATTTCTTTTGTATGAAAGACGTTATCACGACGTTCCCGTTGCGTTTGCCAAAGGTCGCTAATTGTACTCGTCATGGGGAGAACTCTCAGAAAGCCATACATGAGAGAGTTAAATAAAGCTTTATTGTAGGCATTATTAATAAAGACTATGCATGGGGGTTTGAGGTCATGACCTTCGCACCAAATGATCACATTTCAGAGAATACCTTACCTTCTTCAGTATTGTTCTCATAATTATAAGATTATATATCCCGCAATTTCACGCCTGAGCGAGAACCCGCACGCAATCTTTACTTTGAAATTTGTCAATTAGCCAGCTAGCTTTTATGGTTTTGTATCACTTCCTTATTTCCTTAAATGGTCGAAGTGTCAGTCTCGAAATAGCCAGAACAGTTTAGAAAATCTTGTGGTGGACTTCCAGAACTCTGGGAACAAAATACTGGCGTTTCCGGACGATTTAATTCGGCCAAAAGCCATTCATCAAACCGATAATGAAGTTTTTGCCTCAAAGCTTCAGTTTTCGACAAATCTCAGTTTCTTAATTGTAACACACCGCTTACATAGAATTTTACTCTATTTTTATATTACCATTAGAACAGTTAGAGTTGATTTCACATTACTTTACTGCCGTGTGTTGTGAAGTTCGTTCGAAAGTTCGTTGCCAAGGTTGACAATTATCCAATCAAAATCGATCTTTGATCTAAAGCTCGCAATTTCGAGGAAAACCAACTTCGCAACACATGGCGATAAACTAAAGTGACATGAAATCAACTGTAAAACGCACATGAAATTAAAAAAAAATCAGTTAGAATAAACTATACTCTTTGATTTGATAGATATGCAAATTTAAACCCTTATATATGACATACTAATACTATGTATGAAGTAGTGCATGTTTCACGATCTCAATAAGTACTTCCTTATAATTCTTTAGTAAAAGTCTTTTTCAACACCCAGAATTTCTAAATAGCTGCCTCACATTTCACGTTTTGTTGGATCAAGTTCCATAACTTCATAATATAAGAAAGTTTCATTCCCTGATTTAGCTGTGATGCTACTGCAGTTGGTCTATATTATGTACATAAATTATTTTAAGAAGACTATTATGTCACACTTTTTTTAGCAATTCTCACACGAACTAACTTGTACAAAACCCACACAAAATTTTACAATAATGGTTTTAAAAAATATAAAAACATAAAAGAGATACTACAAACCTGCACAGAAGTACGGATGGTCAAAATTAAAGCAATTACATTGAAAGGGATTGGTAATGTTACATCTCAAACTCATTAATAATTCATATTTCATAAGGAAAACACAAAGGAAATCAGTGTGGTTTGGATTTCGGAAGAAGAAATTACATAAATTATTTTCTCTTAAAATACTGATTTGTTTGAGATGCTATATCAAACACTCGGAGGAGTGTTTCATCAGGATATCCAAACACTTCGAAGTTTGTTCAAAAACCTCGACTTCGCCTCGGTTTTCAACAAACGTCTCAGTGTTTGGATATCCTGATGAAACACTCCTCCTCGTGTAATGATATATTACATCTTGATTTCTGTTGACCAGGCAGAAATCAAGTTTAGGGTCAACATATAGGAAAACTTCTTCTCCAATGTTCAAGTGTCTTCCATATATAGTTATTTGGTGAACTTTGCAGCTTAGAAATTGAATATAAGAAAGTTTTTGGCTAGGACTAACGTGACATAATCCATTTAAACAAACGCCAAGTATTTCTAGATAGCTGTACCACGTTCCAGGTTCTGTCTGATCTCACCCGTGTACTGATCATAGAAGCGCGACAGCTTCTTATTGAAGTTCATATTTCGTTCGTTGATGTAACTGATGTCTGCCTCGTCGCAATGAGCACGACGTCGACTGTACTTTTCACGTTTTTCGACCCTAGCAAAGCAAAACAACAATTTGAGTTAGGGATTATCAAGAAAGCATAAAGGTAAGGGAGGGAAAACGAGAGATCAGGACTGACTTTGAGCGGGAATTAACCTGGAAATGGACTGCTTTCTATGATGGTGTGATCATTCACTGTATGTACTAGTGCATGGTTAGTAATAAATGCTGGTCCTTTGGCGGGACCAGTAAGTCCTATACCAGTCCAGCCTCAGTCCAAATCCAGTCTGAGTCCTCTAGCGTGAACGCAACCAGTAAGTCCTATACCAGTCCAGCCTCAGTCCAAATCCAGTCTGAGTCCTCTTGCGTGAACACAACCAGTAAGTCCTATACCAGTCCAGCCTCAGTCCAGTCGCCTTAAGAGAAGGGCATATGTGTGCTGTATACTTACTGTTTTTCAAGATCTGCTACCATTCTGTCCACACCTGTTTTAGACACCTTGCCTTCACCCCCATATAAAATATTGTTAGCACTTGGAAACATCTGATCACCACTGAAATTTGGAGCACAAAACACTCATTAATACTAGACTAGCTAACGCTATAGATGCATGTATATAGACAATCCTACATTGCACTTACAGTTTCTCTTTCTGTTCTTGGTATTCCTCAAGATCTGGTTTCATTTGTTTCACAAGACGAGAATACTGACGCTTCTGAGCTGCTGCAAAATCTACATATTAAAAGCAGAATAACCAAATATATTAATAAATAAACAAATAAAAGAGTAGGTTTCATCATTGAAATGCTTCTCAAAACAACTGAATGTACAACACTTCCAACCTCATACCCAGATTCTTTACTCAGTGTTCCATAACTCCCTTGCCTTGCTCCAGCATAGATAATGGAGGGGAACTGGATGGGAAACTTGCAAAACTGGAAACGATGTTTGTACAACTTGCTATGGTAATTATACACTTACACGTATATGGGGCTAATGCACCTAACCGGTGGTCCCACATGGCTAAAATCAGACACTGCTGAACTTAAGTGATATTACCGTACATTGTACTATTGGATACGGTAATTTCAGCAATTACTGATCCTGGCCATGTGGGACCACATTAGCAGCTTATAAGTGTATAATTGCCATAGCAAGTTGTGCAAACATTGTTTCTTGTTTGGTAACATCGTTTTAAGTTTCAGTCATTCAGATTTAGGTCGGCGAACGGCGAATTTCGCCGGTAGTTGAGTGGATTTTGTAGCAAATTCACCGTGTCTCCATTGTATTTCACCGTCGCTGGATAAACAAATCATGAATGATTTTAAATTCCCCAACACGTGTTTTGAAACCCATTTTGTGTGAAAATGTTTGAAGTAAACTTGCTTCCCACCATATTGAATTCTGCCGCACTGGAGTCTGGGATCTACCATTACTTTACCTATATTAGATCATATCCGACTCAGTTGTATGGCATTTTTTACCTCTGAAATGGCTGGAAATGGCATTTGAGAGCTTCAAAATTTCCCAGGGGACATGCCCCAGGAAGCCCTAGCTAGCAGGATGGGTCCTCCGGATCATGCAGAGCCTTCGGCCCTGATTCTCCGGGTCATCTATTTCATTCTCCAGACCCTTTAATAAAAACCTGAAATGCTGCCTATCCAGTTCCCCTTCCATTATTTATGCTCCAGCAAGGAGGAGTACCAAGAGTAAAAAGCCGGTATGAGGTTGCAACATTTCACACTTCAGACCTGAAAATCCACCATCTGTATTCTTTTTTCTTTTTCTTTTCTTGTCCAGTTTCTCAGCGTCTTCAGCTGTGACTTCAAGAAGTTTTACACGATCGTAATCTTCACCTTGAGCCTCTGCTGCCTTTAAAAAATATTAGTAGACATTAAAATGAACTAGAAAGCAACTCTGAATGAATTGCAGTATTTTAACGCCATTCCTGCCAAGCAGGGCTTCTATTATTTTGTTCAAGCTAATGGTAGTCTCCGCAGCCATTTTGGTGTCAGTTATATAGGCAGAAGACTTTACAGTCAAAATGAAAATACTTTCCCACTTCCACTTCTGTAGTTTGTTGTGTATTACTGTACCGTAGTCGCTACTGAAGCGTGAGGGAAAATGTTTTGTTGAAAAATGTGAATAAAAAGTATAATTTAGCTTTCATGGAATTTAATCATTCATTATAATGAATGTTTCTCCCAAATCGATACCAACAAACAAATATAAATCAAGAATAAGTGACTTTTATCGAAACAGAGATGGGAAGGTATTTCCATTTTGACTGTAATTAGCAGAAGGAAGAGGCTGTTTGGGGCTGGCCTGGTTTCCATATGATCATCCCAATTACCAAAATCTCTCCAATGAAACTACAGATATGTCAAATCATTCAATCTGATTGGATCGATTCAGGTAATTGGGACGATTAGGGTGATAAACATCTTATGAAAACCAGGTTTTAGTATTTAACCCTCTGTCAATATACTCATAGCTAAATCTAAATTTGTGTGATTCAAAATATCACACACTGACCGCTCTAGCTTTGTGGTCTTCTAGTTCCCAGTCCACTCTCTTCTGTTTTGCTTCCCAGTTTGATGGTAGCTTTTTCTTTCGATCTTCCTCCACAACTTCTTGGTAATTCATCTTCCGAGCCTCATTCTAAATATTTATTTAAAAAATAATTAAAACATCCTAGAACTTTACAATGTTTTTTTTCAAGTACATCTTGTTGACAAACTAAATACAGTACTGTACGTCTGCACTGTACTCTATTAAAATCGTCTAACTTAAGACTTTGAGGCCTGGACCTCTCCCCGTGCTGAATAAAATCGTCTGACGTTAGCCAAAATAAAATCGTCTGGCGTTTAATAGCCAGAATAAAATACTAAAGACTCGTCTTCAGGCTTCAAAGTGTTAAGAGCCATAGTAAATTATTAATAAAAATCCCGTTTATAAAGCAGAAGTAAGTAAAGTACAATACCCTTCTTAAATGCAGCTGCTTCAGCTTCTTCAGTCTTTCAGCTCGTTTATCCACAGTCCCCGATGATAAAACATTAGAAGTGGAAGACGATGATTCACCACCGTCATCGTCAGATTCATTTGTACGATTTTCAGTTGTTTCCTTCTGTGATGGACTATCTACGTCCTAAAAAATTATTTTAAGCCAAAGTTAAATAAAATAACTAAAAAAATATACCACAATGGCGCAACACAATCAAAGAAAAAAGACAAAAAACACGCACAACAACAAAAACGTCTACCTTGTCGTTCGACGCCATATTGAATTTCTCCACTAGTACCCAGCCTCCCAGAAAAATACCTGCACCTCACTGCCCATCACTATCCATCACTTTACATCACTGTACCTCATTATACCTCAATGTACATCACTGTATCTCACTGTACCTCGTTGTACATCACGGTACCTCATTGTACATCACAGCGCATCACTGTACCTCACTGCCCATCACTGTTCCTCGCTGTACATCACTGTACATCACTGTACCTCACTTGTACATCACTGTACCTCACAGCCCATCACTGTACCTCACTGTACACCAGTGTACATCATTGTACCTCACTTGTACTTCTTTGTACATCACTGTACCTCACTGTGCATAACTGTACTTAACTGTACCTCACTGTACATCATTCTACATAACTGTACGATACTGCCTACCACTGTACACCGCTGTACATAACTATGGACACTCGCTCACTCTCCGCCAGTCATTGATATAGTGACCCGCTGCCAACTTATATATAGGTCAGTGACAAAGCCAGGTAGAACAACATTGAACTTTAAAACGCTTTTTTCCTTCCT
The DNA here is from genome assembly GCA_035771165.1 of Paragorgia papillata. Classification (NCBI taxonomy): domain Eukaryota; kingdom Metazoa; phylum Cnidaria; class Anthozoa; order Scleralcyonacea; family Coralliidae; genus Paragorgia; species Paragorgia papillata. The sequence continues at coordinate 1,673,001 of JAWNZC010000401.1, forward strand.
ACGTCATGTTCCCACAGGGATCAATCAACCACCAACTGAGCAAACAGGCGGACACAAATAAACACTATATATTTAAAGACACATTTAAGGCCTGTACATCGCACGATAACGCAGAAACCAAAATTAAACACCTTGAAACTTAAAATATGAGCTAAAGCGTTTGTTTTACCCTGTCTTTGACCACATGATTCAAACCTGGTACAATTTGAAAACGGAACAAAATCATGCCGTTTAGGCCTTGCGTTTACACGATACCGGCACAAAAATGACATGAAAACGGCACAAAATGAAGACGGGTTCCTTGACGGCATGAAATGAAAACGCAACACTAACCGGTATCGTGTAAACGCCCGTGCCGTAACAGTTTGATGACGGTAATCATGATGATATACGACCACAGTATTCGGGTCAGCAGTATTCACAAAGTCTTCTCAATTCTCATTGGAAGAGAATAGTCACATGTTAATCCGTCATTATATTATACCGGCACCGTGTAAACGCAAGACTTTTTGGCCTGTATTTACACACCGGCATGATTTTGTTCCGTTTTCAAATTGTATCGGCATCGTGTAAACGGGGTGTTAGTATTCTTTCTGACTTCAAATTATTAATGAGGCTTTTTAAAAGCTGTTCACGCGCACTCGAATTTTTAAACTTTATAAAACACGGCTGTTTGTGTTGTAAACATTACAGAACTTGTTATGGTGTAAGAGTAAAATACCACAGCTATTTTGGATTATTTTTTAACCGGCAACAAGCACCTTTTTTTCTCTTAAAACCAAATAAATCTATTTAAGAAACTGAATAGGCTGATTTCTCAGCAGACAATTTTTTTGGTGAAAATTGTGGTTCTCACACGCTTCTTTTACTGAATATCGTTCGGCTTCTTTTGATACGGCTGGTTCATTAATTTATTAAATAATTATTCTGGCATTATATAAAAAGACTCCAATATGACAATACTTCATTGAAATAAAAAAACACAGACATCTAAAACACCAAACAAAGCACGTATATAAGCACTCGAACGTAAGTATTCTCGAACATCCAAATTTTCTTATATGACCTGTGCGATATAAAGTCAACACCAGGGCAATGGGCAGGTGGCCATTGTTATTATTAACGCGTACTGTGCTAACACGCGAGCTTTGCGTGCAAAAAGATTAGCGTGACGAAGCTTGTTGTCATGGAGATGGTCTTTGAAAGCAGTTTCTGCTAAAACAATGTTGCAAAATATAATTTTCCCATAAAACAATCTTATCTTTTGACGCCGTCAATTGCAGAAAAACCGGAAAAAATTTTTAATTAGGAGACACAGCATACATATAAAACTTCATTAATGGAAAAACTAATTCGATTATAACTAAGACAATATATAAGAGTGTTGTATATAATTTTCTAGCTTTCAATTGAATAAAAATAATTCTTATACAAAACGATAAAATAACGACGGCAAAGCTATACATGCAGTCACGCTGTTATGTTAATGCGATTCGGTAAATTCTCGTTTATTGCGACGAGTCAGTAACTTCAGTAAAATCGTCTGCCTTCAGACAGAGTATAAAAATAGTTTGGCGTTTATAGACAGAGTAAAATCTTTTGCCGTTAGACAGAGTAAAGTATTTTGGCGTTAGCCAGAGTAAAATCTTCTGCCGTTAGACAGAGTAAAGTATTTTGGCGTTAGCCAGAGTAAAATCTTTTGGCGTTAGCCAGAGTAAAATCTTTTGGCGTTAGCCAGAGTAAAATCTTTTGGCGTTAGCCAGAGTAAAATCTTCTGCCGTTAGCCAGAGTAAAATGTTTTGGCGTTAGCCAGAGTAAAATCTTCTGCCGTTAGACAGAGTAAAGTATTTTGGCGTTAGCCAGACTCAGAGTAAACTGATCTTCTGGTGTTAGCCAGAGTAAAATCGTCTAACTTTAGCCACAGTAAAAGTCTGGCGTTAGACAGAGTAAAATATATAAGATTAAAAAGTAGTATGTGGCCTACGACAGGTGCCCGTTGCTAACCGAGGATTGCGCTTATAGGGCAAAAACGCGATTCGAACGCAGTTTGTTGCCATAGAGATGCTCCGAAAATTTTTCCTGCTCCTTTCGGTTGGCAAGATATGGCACCTAAAATCTAAAACGTTTCTCTTTTAGGAAAACGAAAGCTCGGTGTCATACTTAATGAAATTATTTAACGAAACTTTGTCGAAAGCAAACAAATGGAATCAATTAAACATCGATTGTGACATTTTAAAAGCAACTAGAATTGTGACATTTTAAAAGCAACTAAAAATGTTAAACAAAAACCGACAAAAAATTGAGTGTATTCTGAAACGAGTTTCGGAAACACTTGAAGATTATTAAAATAAACAAAATCTTCACTTTAAAAGTGAATAACGAAAACAGACTCTTCATTCAACAACTTAAACGACGTGTTAATACAAATATCGCCGTGAAAGGTCAATGCATTTAGCGATAATTTAACTTAGAACAGGTTGACAATGTTGTTCTAAATCAGTAAAGTATATTCTCAAAGTCACGACGAAGTGTTCAGTTTATAATCGATTTCTTAAGATATACATCACATATTCGTATGCTCTCTTCATCATTACTGTCACCAATGGGTATATGTTTGCGGCGCCACAAAATTCTCTGATTGGTTAGCTGGTGAGTACTTCAGAGCTGTTTTGCCACAACAGCATTTTATTTTCATTTAAACGCCAATGAGAAATAAAGTTGGAAACCGCATTTGAGATTAAACATCTCGCGGTTGGCATCCGACGGTAAATTTTTAAACGCTTAGCTACGGCTGACGACGCGGTTGCTATGGCAAAGTAAGGTTTAGTTGTGTGTGTCTATATAGCTTATATAAACAGGAGTGGACCACGGCCGGCATCGCAGACTCGTCAAGATTTTGCAAGCGTTAGGATCTTCGGATTCAAGACAGCAGTAAGATTTATCTAGTGCTTCGAACAGGATATAGTTCTTAGCCAAAGTCTTGTCGAGATGACTACAACGTACATGGTTTCATCGAAGTTCAACCCAGCTGAATGGCATCAGTCCAACGAGACCCACTACATGAACGCCTTCCGAGAGGTGGAAAACGGCCGAAAGCTTCGGAATGTGAGCCACAAATTGGCCACGAACGTCTCTTACGACGCGAGCAAAACCCAGAAGCACGTCCGTGAGAAAATAGGCCAACGGATCAAAGATGTCGCTTCATGGAAAGCCGAGGTCGAAAAGGAACGCGGCTGTGTGATCGCCGAGATGGACGCTTTGTTACAGTGTAAAGGATTGCTTGAAAAAGCTCTGGTCGCTACACAGCAACCCCTAAGCGTGCCAAAGAAATGCCTAGCTTACCGAACCAACAGAGCTGGTATCGACTTGGTCAAAGACACAGTTGAGAAACAACTCTTTAAGGTAAAGTTTTTCATAACAATTTTTATCAGTAAAAATCTTAAGCTCATTTTTTTTTTTTCTATATATCTGATATAACGTGTTGTTGTACTGCTATTTAAAAGTATTGGCTTCGTTTTATTAAAAATACCCGCAATTTTACGGCTTGACTATACATACTGATCGTGCACCATGCACCCTGTAAATATCCCAATCATGTCAATATTTCTCGTTGTGCAGCTTTAACATTGATTAAGCAATCCCATTTCGTTATCATTCGCTTGTTCATCTGCCATTAATTATTTTCCGACACGCCGAATGCGAACACAAAAGATTGGGTCATTTAAAGTTAATACCCTAGGTCAATGTTGTGTTCACTGGAGCACGTGAAACGGTTGTCAGGGACCGTTGTCAACGACACAACCCGACCCTAGCAACGCTTTGAGGGACCTTTGGACATGCAGTCATATAATATATACACGAACAAGATCTTGGGTTGAGCGAATCTTTTACATTATGCCACGAAACCAAATAGAAATTGACCACGAAGTTTGGTATTAATTGGCTACGCAATTTATCTTAAATTTTTAAAGAAAAAATTTAGTAATTTTCTTACAATGCGAAGTTAAAGGAAAGATTTGTTGACAGAATTTGAACACGGTTTGCGGTTCGCCGTTCTACCTGTTGAACTATCGAACCTACCGAAGAATTGGAAGCGAATTTTATTCAATTGAAGAGCCCGATATATTATATCCAGGCGACTTAACGCTTGTTAACAAATAAATTCCAAACACATACGTCACACTTTTAGATATATAAGCCCGGTTTTATTTCATTTCAACACATTTTACTCTGATGAAGAGCTCCGCTCGAAACGTCAGAATTTCGTTATCAAAACTAATCTCGGTAGTTCATTACCTTTTCGCTTTGCTCTATCTAAAACACTGCCTACACAACACTCTCCACTTTTTTACGTTCTAAACACAGCCAGGTGATAAATTCAACATAGTTCAACGCTGTACTCTGGCTTAAACGTTCTTGAACGTATAGCTTAATTAGAGTTACTGTTCATGACCCAATATTTCGACACTCCGATGTAGTGTCTTCATTAGAGGTGATCGTTGTGAAGACAAGTCTCGGTGCAGTGTTTCAACTCAATTTCAGAAGCATCCCCACGAAGAGAAATTTTATGATTTTCTTACAGAAAATTTTATGATTATCTTACGATATCTTAAACAGATTTTGTCGACTAGAGCGAAAAAAGCAAAGAGTACAAATCCTACTCGAATCAGCACATTTTCTCGATGTAAGAAAATATGAAATTTTCATATGTTTCTCTAAGGATGGTGCATGCTGAAATTAAAATTATAAATATCGCACGTATAACAGGTCTGTGTAAATATATGAATTATTAACAACGTTTAAGTGATAGATACCTTCGTGAGAATGTTGCATTAAGTATATGTTTCGCAATAGATTCCAATCTTCTTCGAACAAATTACTTCTCTCTGTAAAAAAAATATTCTCATGATTAACTTTGAAAACGTTTTAAACTGAGAAGAAGCTAAAGAAAACAGGAAAAATAACACAAGAAAGAAAATGGGAAAGAAAGAAAATGGAAAAGTAAGAGAGTGCACGAGAGTGTATAAATAAAGGAGAGTATCTGACATTTTATTGATGAAGGGCTCCGTTCGAAACGTCAGTATTTCGTTATCAGAACTCATCCTGAAAGTTTATTACCTTTTTATTTTGCTCGTAAAGCAAAGTATATGGATATAAGAGAGAGGGGAAAAATCAGAAAAAAAATCGGAACCCAGTAAGAATAAATAAATTCAGCCCTAATCATCCGTGAATAAATGAATATATGCCACAAAAACTTTAGATAAAAGTTGTTCATCTTTCATACAGAAACAATTACATACACAAGACGCGAAATATAGAAATAAAGATTTCAAATGGATATTGCAACTCGGCTATTTTAAACTTTGAAAAAGTGTTTTGACTTAAATAAGAAAGTTCTATCACCACTGTTCTGTTTTTAATTAAAAAAGAAATTCAGAATTTGAGGATATTTGCTAGAGAAACAACGTGCTGAAAACAGATGGCTAATTTTTTTCTCTGATGAAGGCTTGCATGAGTCAACAGGTCGAAGCTCAAAAATATATGATAAACGTAGTGTTTCCACACATTCTCCGATTCTATTTCCAGATATAGTAAAGTGTCTTTATGCGTATTATTATATATACCGTCTATAATGCGACTCAATCTTTATTCTATAAACCATTTTATGTTTTCTAGGAAGTCCAACTTATTGAAGCCACGCAAGCTGCCCTAAAAAGGACACTTGATCAAGTCATTGATCAATACAGGTTTGTAAAGATTTTATTTTTGCACGAAAACAACGCAGCTACCGAAACGACGTATTTGTTGTGTCTCGAAAAACTATAAAAGTTCAAAATTTTTGAGAAGACAAGAAAACATATACTAAATATTAATCTAGGAAGAAGGAAAAGTGAAGGGAGATTTCCAGAGTAGGATTATTCCAGACCAAACTTGGACCAGTCACCAAAAGTCTGAAATCGGCGAACCCACGGTCCTGCAATGCTTTAGTGTAGTGCTCTGATCATTGAGCTATTCTATACCAAATACGAGTGTCTTGCCAACAAAAAAAAACCGCTCAAAAGATGTTTTTACAAAACATGGTCCCATCCAGTTTTGAATTGTAAATTTTGTCTGTCACTATGGACACCATTAAGCTCTCGAATATTACAGCTAGTATTTCGTAAAATAAACAAACGAGAAACAAATCTAGAATTAATTATAGGTTTGATGAGCTATATCATTATTAAAACCATGTTTTCTGAGAATTAATCTTCTTATTACTTTCTCTTAATAATAGGAGATTAGAATCTGTGAAGAAGCGTTTGGACAAGGATAGTCTGGACAAACATTCTGCTCTGAAGATTGACAATTATTGTCATGGTTTGAACAATTATTCGTCTGGCTTGGGTTATCATAAATTTGCTGTGGAAATGGATCCTAAGTAAGTAACCAGAGGGAGGAGAAGGAATGAAGGAAGGGAGGGAGGGAGGGAGGGAAGGAAGGAAGGAAGGGAGGAAGGAAGAAACAAAGGAGGGAGGGATGGAAGGATTAGGGAAGGAAGGAAAGAAGGAAGGGAGGGAGGAAGGGAGGAGGGAAGGAAGGAAGGAAGGGAGGAAGGAAGGGAGGGAGGAAGGGAGGAGGGAAGGAAGGAAGGAAGGAAGGAAGGAAGGAAGGAAGGAAGGAAGGAAGGAAGGAAGGAAGGTAGGAAGGAAAGGGAGGAAGGGAGGAAGGAAGGTAGGTAGGAAGGAAGGAAGGAAGGAAGGGAGGGAGGGAGGGAGGGGAGGGAGGGAGGGAGGGAGGGAGGGAGGGAGGGAGGGAGGGAGGGAGGGAGGGAGGAAGGAAGGAAGGAAGGAAGGAAGGAAGGAAGGAAGGAAGGAAGGAAGGAAGGAAGGAAGGAAGGAAGGAAGGAAGGAAGGAAGGAAGGAAGGAAGGAAGGAAGGAAGGAAGGAACGAAGGAAGGAAGGAAGGGAAGGAAGGAAAGAACAAGGAAAGGCATGAAGGAGAGACAAAAAGAAAGAAAACAAGAAAGGAAGCTTTTTCACTAAACTCAATTTTCCTTTATCCAGTTTCGTTTCCCTTCCTGAGTGGGAAAACTTTTCCTACGATAACATCACGCGAGCAAGATGGGAAAGAAAGATGTCGGAAAATTTGAGAAAGAAGTGCAATGAGCTGCTGATAAGGACGATGAACGAGCTGAAGGAAATGTACGATGCAGTAAACCTCTCCATGAACAGACGAGTGATGGAGACCAGTGACGCAAAGAAAAATCTTAAGAATCACTGGAAAAAGGTACGAACAGACAGACAGACAGACAGACACAGACACAGACACAGACACAGACACAGACACAGACACAGACACAGAGACAGAGACAGAGACAGAGACAGAGACAGAGACAGAGACAGAGACAGAGACAGAGACAGAGACAGAGACAGAGACAGATACAGAGACAGACAAACAGACAGACAGACACCGATACAAGAAAATTAATAATTATTTTAAGAAAATTCTATAAGAAGGTTTCCATTAGGATTAAAATAAGTAAAACTAAAAATAATTGCTAAATCTACGCTGCTTGTTTCACAGGTTTCGGACGAAATGGCCAAGATGAAAGAAAACATTGACATGCTAAAACGATCCATTTACGACAAAGAGAAATACATGCAAGTTGCCCAAACTCGGCTCGAGAAACGAGCCTACCGACCAAATATGGAGTTGTGCCGAGACATTCCGAAGTTCCGATTGGTCGACGAGGTGCGCGAACTCGAGGCTGCTTTGGATTCGCTGAAGCGACGACTCCAGGATGCAGTGCGCGCTTACCAAACCCTGGAACAACAAAAGCTGGCCTTGGAACAAGATATCGCGGTGAAGACGACGAGTTTGGAAATTGATCGAGACCTGTGCTACAGAATGCGTCAAGGAATGTCCTGGGAACCATTCTTGCTTAACACCACACCCAAACTCAGGGACGGCAGTTGCTGTCGCCAGGCAACGCCTCCGCGTTTGATGAGCCGAGGCTCGTACCGTCCAATGACCTCCCGTTCCATCAGAACCCCAGCATCGAGAAGTGGCAAGTTGGAAGGAGGTACCCACCACTATGACACAGCCCTAAACATCATCAGTCCCCCTCCAACCCGTGGAAGCCTCAGAAGCTCCCACCGAGTCATCTCGCCAATGTTAGGTTAATTCATCGTAGCTTTGATTTGAACTCTCGGTTTTATCGACAGGGATTAACCTGTGATGATTGTTTCTTTTAAAAGATTTCGAAGAAACGACGTGTGGAAGAAGTTATGTGGAAGAAGTGATGATAATTTCTAAGAAATTATCTTTGGTTTAATAATAATATCGTAACATAAAACTTGATAAAATATAATATTCATTGTTCGTAAATGGACACAAAACTTCACAGTGGACATTTATTATTTCAAATATCAGTTCAAATAACTCGAAAATTCAAGAGAGTTTACAGTCAGTTTCAGCTTGCTTTAGAAATCCGAAACGCATATAATTGAAATGAACATTCCGTTTTGCAATGTTCAGCTACATTGCGAGGTAGATACAAATTTAAGTCAGCAATTTGTTTCTGTTTAACCAAGTATCTGTTGTTCCTCATTTCCATCAAACACTATACAACAAATAATCTTCCACTCCGTGATTAACTCCACAATGAACTTCGCGAACTTCCGTACCTAGTTCCCAACCTTCCAACAAATGTTGGCAAACGAATTTCAGAAGCAAGCTGAAACTGACTATAATAGAGGATCATTTTCGATGGATTTGGTAAAAAGTTATTTATTTCTACGTTGTTTTCAGCTTCTGTTTGTATTTAAATTTCACTGTGTTGAATTAAAGTTGCCAGAATTAAGCCTCTTACATGCATATACCATGAATTTTCTCTATATGTCATGTCACGTATGTTTCAAACGCTCAAATCTTAGAAAATTCGGCTAAAAAGAAGCGGGGAAAAAACAGCAAGAATCTAGTCAAACAAACTATACTCAAATTTCACACAAAGATTTCATCTTAGTTACTCACTCCGAATCAGTAGACGATATACTCATGTATTTACATAGTAGAAATTATTCAACTGACAGTGAACTGATAGAGAAAATGCATTTGAAGTGATTTTGAGCAATTGAACGACTAACTTTAATTCGTGTATACGGTTATTGATAAACTTTCACTCTATTATTCGATCTGGGTTATCCACTCCAAATTTCATAATTTTTGTTTTATCACCTAGATACAGACACTGGTAATTAAGAAAATACATCATGTCAATATATGAATAACATTTTGAGCGCTGTTACGTGATCATGAAAATAATTTTCATCTTACTTATTGCTTGTATGTTTTTATTATGTTTTGTTGTTAAAACAAAAATGAATTTAATCAGCTGTATTGATCGTATGATGTTAATTCATATATACATTAACATAGTACAAACTTTAGCAATGAATTTATTCAATAAATTACTAAACTATGTATTACAGAATAGTGTAGTCCTGTATTGTAGTATTTAACATCAATCATTTTACGTTTGCGAGCTTGGTGCAAATGGAACAGACGTGTGGTAGACGTTCGCCAAGCTCAATTACTCAGAAAAGATTTCTGAGACCCCAGACAGGGTTCGAACCTGCAACCTTCTAACGACCGGTTAGACGCTCTAACATTGAGCCACTATAAGCTTGAGTCAATATTTCATCCGGGCATGCCGCGCAGTTTTTATCCGGCCCCAAGGCCCAGGTAGGCGCGGCTGTAGCTCGACCATATGTTCAAACAATGCCCAACAGCACTATATAGGCCTATCGCACTTGGCATATCTATTTCCAACAGCTAGACACAGCTAACTTTATTCCCGCATTAATTAAGATAGCTCCAGCTCTCATGCTATGATTAACACGAGTTTAGAGTGGTCTACACACAGCAAGATAAATGTATTTTCATTAATAAATTATTACTGCCGACAATGCAAAGTAAAAACAAAGTACTTTTCAATATTCAACACAGGAGGTTGAAAATATTGAATGACAGTCGAAATGATCTTTGAAAGCTTATCGTCGAAAGATCTATATGTCTTTGAAAGCGTTTCTGTTCATAGTCTAGTTCGCGTGTTGTTCTTTTCAGGTCAGCACTATATAGTTCCATTAGAAATTGGTCTACCACGCGTTTGTTGATATACAGACAGGGTAAACATTATTGAAAACTAGTCAAAACATAGTTGTTATATAGTATAGTTGATGTGGGAACTTACAGGAACATATATTGAAGTCCATGTTGATTTTTAAAATTCAAATTTTATACAACATATAATAAAGCTAGCTAGCTCTCACTTGTCGTAAGAATAGGGGACAGTTTTATCCCCGATTGTCGGCGATTCTTACGACAGCCATTCACACTTGTCGTGACAGACTCGTCGTAAGAATCGGGGATTTTTCCTGTTCCCGATCGTCCTAGACGGAGTGGTTTCAGTGTTCACATGCACATGTCGTAACTGGTCGTAAGAATTCCTGATCGTCGGCGACCGATTCCATTTATCTGATTTTCCAAGCAAACAAATCGCTTAAATAGACAAGCATATTTTCCCCAGCCACCCTAACCTCTTTTGATATTTTTAATATTTTTTTAAACTATGAGACTGTGAACTAACATCTTGTGAATACATTCAGCACGATTCCATTCATCTGATTTTCCAAGAAAACAAATCGTTCAAATACAAAAGCAAACGTGTTCGTTGCCAGATTACTCGCGCTGTCTATGTATTTAAGCCTTCGTAAGAATCGTAAGAATCCGGGATTTTTCCTTTCCCAGATCGTCTGGGATTGTTACAACAACTGTGAACATGGTTGAAGGTCCCAGACAGTCGCCGATCTGATCGGAAGCATCGCAAGAATCGCATTCATTTCTATTTGGAAAATGCATCCCAGACATGCAGGTCTTGAAAGGTCGGTGGGGCTGGCGCGAAATATATAGTTGTAAAAGTATAACGCGTTTAGTGAAGAGTAAAAACCCTCCTGAGAGGCGAAAAGGCCTTCGTTTGAAATGTTATGTAGACCTGATTTCGAGTAGTTCGGCAGTGCAAAAGCCTTTAAAGTTATAAAAATATTTTAGATTTGTATTTCTACAGTCTCGTATTACTACAGCGCTATTTGTAAAAGACCCTTAAATGGTTGAACCAAAATGTCGTCGACAAACAAAATGACGAAAACAAATACCTCTTGAAAAGGCTAGCTCAAAAACATATATAGCGAAGGTTAAGGGCAACAGCAAAACACAAACTTTTAAAAAACAGTGACGTCACACTTGGTATTTTCCAAATGTGCCATTTTGAAAATTCAGACAAGATTTCCAGTTACTAAACTGACCCGGCATCGCAGTATCTCAAATTTTCCGTCGAAATTTCGTCAGTGGGTAGTTTACACTATCCACAAGTTTAATGAAAGGAATAAACTTTTTTTGATGTTGTATCCCATGTCTAAATAAACGAAGACCTCCAAAGACTTTCATGTGCAGTCTCTCTCTATCGATATCATCATATATATTCAAGCCGTCTGATCCATTTTAGCAATTAAATATTCACTACATCTGTGGACTGAACGTCAGAATTACGTAGGTTGCTCTACTACAAAAAAACAACGTGATCACGTTCTAAATCTAGTACAGTTGAATTTACCATATACTTTGGGAATTAATATTTTTCTCATAAAGACAGGTGAAGCAAGCGAAACTATACATGAGCAAACAAACATCTTAAGTCACGAGGCACTTTTAGTTTTTACCGCCATATTTGTGTACCAATAGACCGCCATATATTTGTGTAATCACTAGTTTGGTATACACACAGGTGACAGCCAAAAAAGCTCGACAAATATATATAAAACTGGCAACTTTTTAATTGTTCACGAGATCGGGTTATCTCGGGGGGTAGGGATAACTCGGGGGCTAGGGTCAAAGTTGACCCTATTTCACATGATAAAACGCAATTAACCACCGAGTTGTCCCTGGCCCCCGAGATAACCCTAGCTTCATGTGAACGCTTCACCCCGAGTTATCCCGAGCAACAGCATAAATACGCATGCCTAAGTTGACCCTACCCCCGAGATAACTCGGGTGAAAGCGTTCACATGGAGGTAGGGATAACTCGGGGGCTAGGGTTACCCTATCGCTCCGACCGAGTTATCCCTATCCCCCGAGTTATCTCGGTCTCATGTGAACGGTTTACTTTTTTAACATGGAAATAAACTAACACAGAGTTATCTTGGGGGATAGGGATAACCCTACCCCCCGAGATAACTCGCCTCATGTGAACAGGCCCTATAAACTAGGATTTTACAGAGGGGTCTTCAGAAGTAACTCAATTTAAGGAAGGAATTATTGTATGTACCTCAATTTAAGGAAGGAATTATTATATGTACGTATCGAGTTGAGATCTTCCACGTATATAAAGACTTCTAACAAACATTGCATGTAATAAAGAACAGCTGTTAACATTTTACGGTTTGGATTTTAGGATTCACGCACGCCGGCACGCGCATGTCGGCATTTACTGGTAGAACAGACAACAAGACCCGATCCCAAAATATATGTATACTAGCTCAAATCTCTACGCCTTGAATCAACTAAATTTTCAGAGCTGACTATATGCATGTTAAGGTTTATACTCCTCGTATATACAAAGTATATACAAAAGTGCTGTGCCTATCATACCGGCCATAGTTCTTAATCTAAACTCTAATGCACTTTATAAGCACTGAGACAACACATGGCAAACACCTTGCTCTTATCGTAAGACGTAAAAAAACCTCGGTTTAAAAAGACCACACGGCATTTCACAAAACTCTTCCTTGACTTGAATTGCTGTAAATGTTTGTTAAAATATCAAATAGCAATGTTGTTAAGTTTTAAACGCGATCTTGTTCTGATACATTCGATAAAATAATCAGATGGGTTATTTTGTCACCAATAGTGACGTTCGTATATGCATAACAATGAAAAGTCCCACACTACACATCAATTTTATATTCTTTTGGTATAGATTCCACATTTTACAAAGAGTTTCAGTGAAAAAGGGCACTGCCTAAGCGACTTATATATATTGTTAAAGGGGGAAAATCCCTAAGACTATATGCAATAAAATTATTCCGAATATATATTGTTCATTTTAATTGTCCAGAAATGGCTGGAGGAACAAATGATTACTCTTATGAATATTTAATCAGAAGGAAAAAAATCACCTTCAATCGCCTTAAAATGACTAACGTTATTGAATCTCCAAGGATAAAAGTCGTTTCTATTCGCACAAACAAATTGGACGTAAAAAAATCGCACACTAACAACTTCAGTGACACTTTAATTAAAGCGCCATTCGAACAAGCCAGCTGGATGCAGAACGAAAATATGACAAGACCACTTACTGATTTTTCTGTCAAGTACATTTGCCCGTGAGCTAGAAACGTCTATGGAGCGCGTGGCACACCAAGTCCCTTTTCCTGTATGGGTGTTAAAAATGCGATATCACCAAGTCCCTTTTCCTGTATGGGTTTTAAAAATGCGATATCGATTATAGCACATGCACACGCTAAAATACATATTTGTATACGTTAGTCCGGAAATGTAGCTCGGAACACACGCAAAACCTGCGACAGAGAAAAAATATTATACCAAGGCCATTAATACACAAACAAGAATTAAAATTAACCGCATTTATTATATATACCAGCTATAAGGCAGCGAGCTCAAAGTAGACGAAAAATATACACCAGTTTGCAAAACGGGGCATCTCTGACCCATGTGTTTCGAAAAAGGAAAGAAGAAGCCAAACCGTACAAAAAAATGTTTCTTTTCTCGTCACGGGTCTATTTGTTTTAACCTATATCAAGTAGCTTTGAACGGAAATACATCAAGGTTTATTTAAATATGAAAGGGTCAACACGTGTTCGTTTGTTAAGCGAGAGAAAGAAAGTGTCTGTTATGGTAAATGATAATTGAACATGATCTGAAATGGTATACACACACACCGTGTAAACAATCCGGCAGTACGTGAAAAGAACACACGACTGACGAAGGAACCATGACGCCAATTTTACGAACTTTAGGCTTGTTTTTTTTCTTCTTCTCTCTTGATAAAATTCGTCTTTGAGGGACACGGTGTGTTCCTTTGTCTCATTAAAATTCGACTAGTGACAGCCCCGACAGAATGAGATAAATGGGCTCGGGAAAATTGACGAAGGCTGGATTAGGCAGCTTAATTCACACATGCAGAGACATACACATTCTTCACACATTTTTGAGTTCAGGTTGTAATTTAAAATAAAAATCATATACGTAATATATATAATATACATTTCCAGCGCACAGCATGAGCAGCAAACACGAGGAGAAGAATGAAAGAATCAAACTACTCCGCCCACATCGCGGGAATCTCGCCTCGATCAAGACTACATACAATAAAATACGAACGACTACTCGACTAGAGTTAGAACTACGAACTGATAGATCGTAGAACTTTTAAATACAGATACCAGAGGTACACAGTAAACTGGCTGTGTATACCTTGTATTACAATACTAACATAATAATTTGATTTATTTTATTCATACTAAACCGTGGGTGTTGTATATATTTCAATGTTGCTTCCTCGACCCAGGCTTCACTCATGGAGAGAAAAGCCTCTCGCTGCCTTAGATTGTTTTGTTTTTTTGTTTAATATAAGTAGGTCTAGAGTATCTAGAGTATATTAAAATGTTTATACTGTTTCAATATGGTATAGACCGGCATTTCGTAGTGTAATATCGCTGGCTATTGCGACATCACTATTGTTCAAAGTCGGCCAATCGCAGGCGTTGTATTTAATTACAAGGCTCGATCATTGAAGTGACCCAATGACTGGTATTTTGAGTGACAATTATTCGTGCGTAAACGCCGTACTAGAGCGACCGACAGAAGCGACGCCTTGCTCAGTCAACACACGAAGGAAGAGAACGAGGTGTTATGGCTCTTGCTGCAAGTATGCCTGTAATCACAGACCTGACCATGAAGTTTAGTAGTCACTCCCTGCACGAATCGTTTCAGTTGCCAGCCAGTTTCTACCAGTGTATCGGGCAGGCGAAAGACATCGCGTTCTACCTTCAACCGAATGGATTCTTCGCGAGTCCCAAACTGGGTCAAGGGACGTTATTCGAGTTCAAAGGCAGCTCAAACGACAGCACAAAGCAACCGTACGAGAACAAGGTTAAACGACAGTGTGAGAAGAGTACGTTTGCGAGCGTGTGCAGCAAGAGAAGTGCTTCAGTCGAGGAGGAAACCACGACAAATACAAACCAAACCACAAATGCAAATCCAGCAAAGACTGCTAGTGATAAAGACACGACCGATGACGCGTTGAAAACGACGTTTCAAGAAGAAAGCGATGAGGAGACGTGCTCGGACGAAGAAGAACTAACGAGTTACTTCTCAAGGCAACCAGAACCTTTTGGCGAATGCTCGACGCCGAATCGCTCAAGAGATAGCGAAACGTCTAATTCGAGAATTAGCCACAATCGAAAGCGATCGATGGAGCAAGAGGAATACTCGACGACCAAACGATGTTGCCGACCACGCTTGAACTTTGAGAAAATGCAACAGAACCGAGAAATCGGCAGACATTACGAAGAGAAAGAAAACTGTATGAACTACTTCAGACCGATAAGCTCACACGATTTAATATCGTGATTTTCTCCACAACGTAGCACACCGTCAAGGATACAACAGTCAAAGTTACTCAACTAGATCCGCTACTCGCAAACATCTTACGTTAAGTTGTACTGGGGGAAACCCAGAGCAAAAAAAACTCGAACAAAGAACATATCCCAGTGAGGGTACGTGTAATATTGCAAAAAAAGACAACAAAAAAACCGTATAAAGAAAAGCGTGTGTTTATGTGCGACAGCCTGCCTGGAGAGCTTTCAAAAGAAGGGACAAATGCGAGTAGGTCAATAGGATTACCGGTAATCTTCATAAAAAAACTATTGGTACAAGCGAATGTAATAGAAAATAGTATAGTAGAGTTAAGTATATATTCTAACCGAAGAGAGCCGTTTCTTGCGAAGAAAGATTGTTCTCAGATTAAGGGTGTTTAAGTATACTTATGCGTGTGTATGCCACAGAGGCACAGATGTACAGTGGTCCGGTGGCACGGTTGGGGTTTATAAACTCGCCGAGTGTCACTCAAGAATATATGTATAAATATATATTTATTCGTGCCACGAGCACACTAATAACGAAATGTAACTGTACATAGGAGACAACGATATGTCGGGCGGGAAAAGAAAGGAGATGTATGTATCTATATATAAAAATTGCAAGAAGAAAGTATATTAATAAAGGAGTTTTATGCCAAAGTAAAGAAACCCCGCAAACAATCGTGATCACGATTTGCCTTTTAAACGATATTATTCAACAGACGCACGCCATATATGGCAGCGGTATATCAAGATAAGCACCTCTTGGGAAACCCTTTAATAAAAAAAAAGAGAAAGAGACCGAAAATACAAAACTCAAGCGGTGTGGCCACGTTTTTTTTTTGACAAAGAGTTTAAGATAGTAATATTAACTAGAAACATGAGATTGAGTAGTGTAGGCTGCGTTTTTCACGATACGGACGGAGGGGAAAAAATAATCGACAAACAGTTTATTTTTATCACGGCGTTTGTAAACAGAACGCGAATATTAAATAAAGTAGGAAAATCGAAAAATAATAGTTTATGGGCAAAATTTTAAAAATTAGGGCGGTGCATGTAGTATAGCATTCATGTTTCTGCCTTCCTCTAGAGTAACGTAACCGACTAGGCTTTATTACAAACGTTGATCAGGGGGGTGGAAGGAGCGAGGCCTCGCTTACTTTTATTATTACTGTTTTAAAAAAAGCTGTTTTAAGGCAGCGTGGTAAAGCTTTGTTTATTTGGTACACAATTTAAGCTCTGTGCCTGAATTTTTTGGCGATCTGGGTGTTTTAGAATTGAGAAAGAATTCGGCAATATGGATGCCCTCTACCCCCGTGTACATAAGGGCTGACAATACATGAAACCGGGTCCGGTCAATGTTTGTGGAAACCTGTATAAAAAAAGCCGAACACCAGCCAAAGGCGTGCATATACCAGTCCGTGGAAAAGAGCCCGAAAAAGATCCAACATTATTCTCGTTAGCGTTGTTTGTTTATGCCTTATGGCTAGTAAACTCCAGCTTGTATCTGGCATCTTTTAAAGGCTTTCCAAGATTATCTCGGCTAGCAAGCAAGTCGTGCTTGGGATTAGTGCTTTTCAATTGTAAGCCAGTCTGCAAGAGGTGTATCAATAGAAACTGACAAATCCGTCATTCAATCTGTACAGCCGACATGCGATTTCGCAGTCCCCCACTGCGTGGCCCAGCTGCTCATTATACTGACTATAAATAAAGGGAATCATTTCGTTTAATCTGCCAATTCATCTCGACCAATGACAGAGAATTATTATCCCTATGCGACAAGTTTAAAAGGATAAACACTTGAAAAACGAGAGGCCAGAGCTAATTTTAAACATCCTCTGGCAACCTCACATCAGCCGGCGGAAACCCGCTTAAAAAAAAAGAAAGATATATGGTCTTATAAGAAAACCTGAGAAAGACGACTCATTTTCTTTTCGCTAGTATATAAGCGAGGTTTAATCAAAGCTTATAAGGCACATTCTGGGCTGTCCACCACTCGAGTCTATGTCCCGGATGACAAGAAGATAATGACTGTACTTAGCATAACTAATTTTTTGAAACTTGAAAATAGGAAATGAAAGAGAATAATAACAATGCAGCCGTGTATTTCCAATTCCAACAAACCTGACAAAATAGCTGACATTTGTTCCAAATTTTCGACCACATTGCAAAGAACAGAATGTTATGGTAGTGCCAACAGAAATCAGTGGCATTTGCTTAAAATTTTGGGTTCACGTGTACTCATGGTTCTTCGTATGTAAATGTTCCCAGACCCAACCTCTCACTGGAAATACATCTCTGATTCTGGCTACCCTGTGATGCTGTTTACCGACATACACAAACACGCTTCTCATCTCATTACTGCGTTGATCACGCAGGCAGTCAAAGCCACTGATATGACTATAAATGCACTGCTTATCACTGGCCACCGGACGGCAGATGAAATCTGGAGTACCAATATGGCCGCCACAAGACTTCCAGTCGAAACAATGACTCGGCACAGATAGGGGAAATGAGATTTGAAAAGAGAAGACAATGCTTACTTGATACGAATCTTTATAAAAAATTGGCCTGCACTGTGTGGCGGATATTGTGCAGACTCAGTTTGCCTTTTGTCCTTCACTGTATATTGCAACGTTACTTACTCTTTCTAAACCACAAATACATAAAACTAAACTCTGGCTCCCTTGTATATCAATTTCTACGAGAGGAACAGCTGAAGAGAGAGAGTAACCGATTCAGGATGAAATGGCAGTTTATTGGTCTTTTCTCCCATAGTATTAACCGCTGACTTTTTTTTAAATGAATTTATAACTGAATTGATTGGACTGTGGGCGCAGCTGGGCCCGCAATCAAGTAAAAGATATAAGGCAGAATAATGTTAGCGGTCGCTAATGTTAGGACAAGGCTCACAGTCCAGTTATATATAATAATGAAGCCGCTTGTTACGCAAAACCACGCAAAACGAACAGTCACATAAAGGCAACTGTACTGTCATTTAAATACCTTTCGTCTAGATTACATGTATTTTGGTTTAGTTTTACCGCTGTACAGGAAGAAGGAAGATGTGCAGGACACACAAACGAGGCAAAAAGGGCTTAACATACAATACAAGTGGCCAATACAATGACTGTGTTCTTTGGTAATTTCAACAGGTTTAAAAACTCTTTGTTTTGGCTTATTATTGTTTTCTTAACTAAACGACGCTTATGAATTACAAAACTGAAGAGATATATTTATAAACAAACTTTTTGCCTTAAACAGTTTGCGTAAAAATCATGAAATTTACAATTGGTGTCGTTTCTATATTTTAGTCGATTTAATAAAGGGGTGTATTCACTAAGTTGATTTCCCTGAGTTGAATGAAATAGTCTGACATTAAGTCTCCGTTAAGGTTTGCAAGGTCATTTCTGTAAAACGCTCTTCTCAATTCGTCAGAATTTATGCCACAAAAATAAAATAGATATCGTTAGAAAGCTATTAATTTGTAGAATACAATGTTGTCTTTGGTTTTGCGATAAACACAAACCGTTAATAGTTGTGAATTTTTTAATTAAAACCAGACGGCTTCATCAATAAAATCGGCAAAACTCGACATATCAAAAAACCCTGACACCGTTTTGCTGGAAATTTATCGTGGAATCAAAGTACAAAAAAAGATTTTGAACAAAATAAAACGCTGTTTACTCGAGTCGCCCCGAGTGAAGCCGTCTGGTTTTAATTTAAAAATTCACAACTATTAACGGTTTGTGTTTATCGCGAAACCAAAGACACCATTGTATTCTGCAAATTCATAGCTTTCTAACGGTATCTATTTTATTTTTTGTGGTATAAATTCTGACGAATTGAGAAGAGCGTTTTACAGAAATGACCTTGCGAACCTTAACGAAGACCTTAATATAACCACAACAAAATTGTCTAATATATTGACCAAAATGAAATGTATACTTAAATTAAGTCTGTCTAACTAAAGGACCACCCACCCCCTCTATATATGTAACAGGCCACTGATCCCACAATTTGTGAGTACGACTGACCTAGCAATGTTCTATGGGTATCAGCCTATTATAATCTGGAGTCAAAACTATTGTGTAGTGGGGGTGCTACGTGGTCGACGTTTTCTCGCTTCTTCTCCTCGACTAAATGGGTCGTTTTTGAAGTACGTGTTTTATCAGATCTAAAACACTCGGCTATCGCCTCGTGTTTTAAATCTGATAAAACACTGCTGCTCATGTTTTAAATATTACATAAAATACCGGGACAGAGGCCTGTAATTTATTCACACAATAAGAACGTTATTAACTTTTGCAGTGGCAAACAAAACATCAAAAAATTAATTAAACAAAATATAAACATTTGAAATTAGAAGGCGATGGAAAGCAAACGAGACGAAATAAGCCGATGATATAACAAAGCGCGTATAATTTGGGCCGTCGTAGGAGGTCTTGACTGTCTATTTGAAGAGTTTCCATTAGACTGCAAACAATTAAGGACGACGGGAAAAACACACAAGATTGTACCGTACAAACAAGACTAGAGACAGAGTGGTGTAGTATGCAGTCGATAGTCACCGATTAGAAAGCGAAGATTTCTAACCATATTTGTGAAAACTAGGAGGCTACTCCTACGTTGAAAAATTGATGAAGCAGAAGCTATTAAACAGATGTCGGTGAACACAACACGTGGATGTAGATTGCATGGGTAATAGAGTGGATCGGGGGGTCAAACTTTTCAAAAACTACTGCAAACGCAGTGTCAAGTAATTGACTGCAACAACTGCGAACACCTGTTCACAAACATACACAACGCAAGAACATCGTTAAAAAGACAACTGACACTCCGTAAAAGTACTGTGCTGCGTGGGCAGTGTTGAAACAACAATCGAAATATAGTAAGGTTTGATACACTGCCGAAACAAAGTACGTATAGGAGTCTAACGTTTCGAGCGAAGGCCTCCGGCTCTCTCTCTCTGACGAAGGACCTTCGCTCGAAACGTTAGACTCCTACGTTCTCTGTTTTGGCAGTAAGATATTCGTCTGCATGAAGCAAACGATTCTCTTTCTGACGTGAAGTGAAGAGAGGAAGTCAGGGCTATGCCCAGAGGCGAACGCGTGTTGGCACACGTGTAGGTATTATTCGCCATACAAAGCTTGTCATTATATCCTTGACATCTCCTCGACATACGTCGTGCCGACAGTGAAATTGCCTGCAGAGTGTCTATTGTCTGCTGCAATTTAAACAGTATACGATACGATAATTGGCCAAGACTTCTATTTTAGGACTCCAGACTTGAGCTGCTTTGGGACTTTCAGCTTTGGAACTTTCAAAGTAAAATGGACGAAGAAGAACTAACGAGTTACTTCTCAAGGCAATAACCAGACTTTTTTGGCGAATGCTCGACGCCGAATCGCTCAGGAGATAGCGAAACGTCCTCGAGAATTAGCTTGCACAATCGACTGAAGCGATCGATGGAGTAAGAGGAATACTCGACGACCGAACGACGTTGCCGACCGCACTTGAACTTTGATAAAATGCAACCGAACCGAGAAATCGGCAGACATTACGAAGAGAAAGAAAATTGTATGAACTACTTCAGACCGATAAGCCCTCACGATTTAATACCGTGATGTTTTCCACAACGTGGCACACGGTCAAGGATACAACATTGTCAAAGTTACACAACTTGATCCGCTTCTCACAAACATCTTACGTTATAAAAGTTGCACTGGGGGAAACCCAGAGCAAAAAACTTCGAACAAAGAACATATCCCAGCGGTATCCGGTCAAAACGTCCTCATGTCAAAACGTCCTCGTGTCCTAGGGTCAGAACGTCCTCTTGTCCTAGGGTCAGAACGTCCTCGTGTCCTAGGAAACATTACCATGATATTACCTTCTAGGAAACTTATATATACTTATCTTTGTCCAAAATAAATACAAAACTTTCGTAAAACTTACTTCTGTCAAGTCTTGTTTTTGATCTCACTAAATACTGAAGTATACCAGTATTACTATTGTCGTTAAGGATACTTTTGTAGATTTCTTGTTTTCCCTTGTCCTTGTTCCCAATAGTACAAATACTCTCGATTTCAAATTCTTGGGACAGCTTACTAAGCTTAGCAAATTTTGGTAACACGCCATCTTTGAAAATAAGTTTGTGTGTGCTGAGGCGCTGAGCTGAACTTAGTCTGTTTCGAAATATCAAATAACCTAAGTACTATCATTCGACCTTCAACTCCCAACTTGACCTGTAGCTCAGTTGGTAGAGCATCGGACTAGTAAACCGAAGGTCGCGGGTTCGAATCCCAGCCGGGCCAAGTAGAGTTTTCTCTTCTTGTCTGGTATGGTTCGTCACTCGGAGTAACACCTTATTATTATTACTATATATTAGTAAACATATTATTTGGCAGCAAAATTGCCTCCTCCGCAGGCCCTCGTTGCATCATGGACAGGTCACACACGCCGAATTTAATAGGCCCGCAAGATCCTGTAAAATATTTGGCAAAACTTGGCACGGAATAAATTTGCATAATTAACTACCATTGTTAATAGCCATGGCTATTTCCGAAGATTTTGAAGGACATTGAAGACTTACGACATACGAATCCTAGCTTTAAAATGAAGGAATTGTTGGAAAAAGCAATTATGGTAGAACTTTGTCAACTTTCGGCCGGAATAATCAACGAAAATGCACTTTAGTCTACCCAGAGACTCTTGGGTTTATACTTTTTCGGTTTCCACAACAACTGAAACTTGAATTACGCTTAGGGCCTAATCTCGCTGTGCACAATGGCAGGCCCGGCTCTCAAAAGTGTAACCTGTCCATGATGCAATGAGGGCCTGCGGAGGAGGCAGGCCCTTTCCTCCCCAATCGCGCCTGGGTACGAGGCCGGCCAATATCACATGCGTCACGTGTGAATCGAAATGGCTAATGCCACGTGTAGATTACCTAATGTCAAGTGTGAAATGGCTAACGCCATCGTGTTATAGCACAGGAGCATCCGCAACCTCGTCCCCCCAGGGCCATTTGTTAAAGTGCCACTAACCCCAAAAAGTTTTTTGCACGAATAAACATCGCCAATCCAAATGATGAAGAATGCAATATAAATTAACTAAATTGGTAAAATCCTCTTGATTTAAGAATCGATTGAAGTGGCGATAATGACGGACACGACGGAGCACTTGGGAGACTGCGTCGAGAAGGGTTTGTGACGTAATACCAGGAATTCTATATTTTTTCTACTGTAAAGTAAATAGGAAAGAACGTACCCAGGTTACGTTTATAGCCAATTTGGTGATATTTTTCATTTTAATTCTTTTATTATAGTTCCAGTGTACTACACTTTATAGATTTTTGAAGAGGAATTCCTGGTATTACGTCATACGCATCCTATACCCATTCCCCTCACTGCTCCGCCATGGGCCAAACAGATGCGAAATTTTGCAAGTTTGAAGGGGCATAAAAAATGAAAGAAGTGTTCAATAACAGGAAAGATATGTTGGTGCTAATATACTCAACAAGGGCTATTTGAATCCCGAGAAAAAATTTTTGAGGGTTAGTTGCACTTTTTTTTAGTAGCGCGAGACATTTTACGCCTAGTGGAAATCCAGCTTAAGGGTCCGAGGCAAACGAAATTTGTTCGCGCCCTTTTGTTTTTGGCCGCCATCTTGGCCGAACTTCTTACAAATGGCCCTGGGGAGAAAATTGGGATATCCGGTTTGCCCGACCAATTTCACTTTTACCGCGCGAGGAGGTCCTCGGAACGAGGATGAAACGTTCATGCGCAATGGTGCGAGACTAAAGTTCCTGTAAGATAAAACGTGCGGGACTAAAGTTCGTAGTAGGATAACAACTACAGGACTAAAGTTGCTAGGGTGACAACTACAGGACTAAAGCTCGTAGTAGGATAACAACTACAGGACTAAAGTTCGTGTAGGATGACAACTACAGGACTAAAGTTCGTGTAGGATGACAACTACAGGACTAAAGTTCGTAGTAAGATGACAAAGGATGACAACTACAGGACTAAAGTTCGTAGTAGGATGACAAAGGATGACAACTACAGGACTAAAGTTCGTAGTAGGATGACAAAGGATGACAACTACAGGACTAAAGTTCGTAGTAGGATGACAAAGGATGACAACTACAGGACTAAAGTTCGTAGTAGGATGACAAAGGATGACAACTACCGAGGACTAAAGTTCGTGTAGGATGACAACTACAGGACTAAATTTCGTAGGATGACAACTACAGGACTAAAGTTCGTAGTAGGATGGCAACTACAGGACTAAAGTTCGTAGTAGGATGACAACTACAGGACTAAAGTTCGTAGTAGGATGGCAACTACAGGACTAAAGTTCGTAGTAAGATGACAACTACAGGACTAAAGTTCGTAGAATGACAACTACAGGACTTCTCTATGGTTTACCCGATTATACTTGATCCAAAAACTTCAACATGTACAGAATTCGGTGGCAAGGCTACTTACAGGCTCCTGTAAACATGAGCACATCACTCTTATTCTTAAAGATCTTCACTGGCTACCTGTACGACAGAGAATAATTTTTAAAGTTCTAGTTCATATCTTTAAAGCACTAAATGTCACCTCCTCTCCACAATACTTAAAAGATCTTCTACAGCCTTACAAACCGTCTCGCAGTCTCCGTTCCTCTAATAAAAAACTACTTTCTGTTCCTAAATTTAAATTAAAGTTCTATGGTGCTAGGGCTTTTTCTGTCTGCGGTCCTATCTTGTGGAATAGTCTACCAGATGATGTCAGACAGTCTACCTCACTAAACATTTTCAAGAGTAAACTCAAAACGTTTTTGTATAAACAAGCTTTTTAAATTAGTATTTAACTTCTTTTTATTTTTTAAGTTTTTAATAATTGAACTTTTATAATCATTATGTAAAGCGCCATTGGACTTACGGAAGTGGCGCTATATAAGCTGTTTATTATTTATTATTTATTATTTATTATTTATTATTTATTATTTATTATTTATTATTATTTATTATTATTATTATTATTATTATTATTACAACTACAGGACAAAAGTTCGTAGTAAGATGACAACTACAGGACTAAAGTTCGTAGTAAGATGACAACTACAGGACTAAAGTTCGTAGGATGACAACTACAGGACTAAAGTTCGTAGGATGACAACTACAGGACTAAAGTTCGTAGTAGGATGACAACTACAGGACTAAAGTCCGTAGAATGATGACAACTACAGGACTAAAGTTCGTAGAATGACAACTACAGGACTAAAGTCCGTAGAATGACAACTACGGGACTAAAGTTCGTAGAATAACAACTAGCTACAGGACTAAAGTTCGTAGAATGATGAGAACTACAGGACTAAAGTTCGTAGTAGAATAACAACTACAGGACTAAAGTTCGTAAAATGATGAGAACTACAGGACTAAAGTTCGTAGGATAACAACTACAGGACTTAAGTTCGTAGAATGATGAGAACTACAGGACTAAAGTTCGTAGAATAACAACTACAGGACTAAAGTTCGTAAAATGATGAGAACTACAGGACTAAAGTTCGTAGGATAACAACTACAGGACTTAAGTTCGTAGAATGATGAGAACTACAGGACTAAAGTTCGTAGGATGATGAGAACTACAGGACTAAAGTCCGTAGAATGAGAACTACAGGACTAAAGTTCGTAGTAAGATGACAACTACAGGACCCAACTTCATGGTAGAATAAAAATGTGGAACTAAAGTTACGGTCTCCCTGTTTTAAATATAATTTTTACATCTGTTATTTCAAATATTTATATATAGAGTTGAGCTAGACAAGGTATTTCTCCCAGAGGGCGTTACAAAGCTATTCGGGAAGCACGGGGTCGGCTGATAACAGAGACACTGCGTCGGTTGCCAAGCTCCAGCATGGCTGACGTCAGCGACAGGTGCCTATCGCTTTGACACTCTTTTATTTAAGAAACTGAAAAGAATGGAGGCAGGTGACACATGAAAGAAAACACTTTACGAACTGTCAGAAGCAATTTAGCGAAACAGTTGTTTAATTGTTGATTACAATAAGGACGAGACCATGGGAATCTTGACAGTTGGACAATAAAAACACAACAGGACAACTCCAAACAACAGAGGCGCGAGACCACACAATGGAGAAAAGCAATTTCTGCGTAATTTAATTTTTTGGCCGCGGACCAATTATGGAAGGAAACTTCCTGACCATTTAAAACCACTGTCGAGTAATAAATCCAGCTGTACGATCATCGAAAACACGTTTTCTCAAAGTTTAACTGAAAAATCGGCTTATTTATAGTAATGAGCACTTGAACTATGGGGGGAAAGCTTTCAGATTTTAAACAAAAGAATGAACCAGTTCAACTCCCGGCTATTGCCTCGTAAATTTTTCTAGCGTTAAGCCTGGTTACAATATAGCCGTAAGAGTCGGAAGCATGTCTGCAGCAAGGGGCAATGGTCCAATCGCATACAGCTTTTTATTGCTGGCTAATTCAACACTGTCTATGATTGGACCATCGCCCCTTGCCGCAGCCATGCCGCCGGCTCTTACGACTATATGGAAACCAGGCTTTAACTAGACTCAAGGGCCGTTCATACGAGGCCGTTCATATTAATAGCTCTCACTTAGCGCTTCTCCCAAAATGTAACTTGTAAACTACCGTCATACCTTGTGATCACGAGTCTTCTTCAACTACAGGAAACCCAAGCCTATACTAGTTTGATCACATTTATTGTATAATGTTTGTTGTTTAATTTTTAATTTTTCGGTTGTTGATTAGTATGAAGCTACAGCGTTACATTCCACACGAAAAGGGCAGCATTCCACAATAAGAACACAATTCTGATTTTCATACAAATTCAGTTCTATAAATTATATAAACACGCCATGTCTAAATTCTATATATACACACGCAGCTCTAAATTGCAAGTATACAACCCCACTCTAAATTCCGTATACATTATGTTTTAAATTCTGCATGCAAGAACTCAGCAGTAAATACTGTATAAGAACTTTCAATTCTATAAACTCCATTGAAACCATAGTTCTAAACTATAAAATAAGAACTCAATTCTAAATTCTATATACAAATTCAGTTCTAAAGTCGATGTACAAACTCAACTCTAATTAAATTCCGTATTAAATTATGTTTTAAATTCTGCAAGAATCCAGCACTACAACAGACCTTCAGTCTGAATTCCTCTAATTTCTATAAGAATTCTTTCTTGAATTCTATATACAAATTTATGTTTAAAACCTAAGTCCAATTTTAAAATTCAAACTCGGAATACAATCAAAAATAAATTCGAACGAAAGTGAGTCGTAAATTCCATAAGAATTCCAATTCTAGATTCTGTACAATGCTACAAATTCAGTTTTAAAATCAATGAGAAATCGGTTCTTAATTCTATATCTGGAATACAGTTGGGCTGCAGTACAAAAACGTACAGCTATTTATAAACTCGCACTATTTACTGGGCTCTTGCTATCACAGTGAAGCTTCTGCCCCCACTGAACCTCTAGCGAATGTGAACACTTTTTGAGGCCTGGACCTCTCCCTGTGCTGAATAAAATCGTCTGGCGTTAGCCAGAATAAAATACTAAAGCCTCGTCGTCAGGCTTCAAAGTGTTAAGGAAAGTTAAACAACAACTTCTGAATTCGATTTAAATTTAATTTGTAAACCAATTATCTCCCGGATGTTATAACATAAACTTCTGCTCACGCGTTGCGTGATATTCTGGCTGACGAGTTCTTCTCAACTCAAGTGCGAAATCAGCCATGGAATATAATTGAGAAAAGCACTCAAGACTATACTTTACGATTATCAAAGCACACAAAGAACAGCTCATTTCAAGGCGTCATTGTGCGTCGATGGAACACGAGGGCAACAATGCCACGTTTTGCTCATCCATCAGATAAAATACAGCGAGTTCTCAAGCTGATATTCATCACTAAAGTATATCAAAGGCGATTCAAAGCTATTCGGACGAGAACTCGCAATTTCTAGCGCACGAAAGGAAGATGGAGTGAAATCAATATAATCTAGGATAGATATAAGTAAATAGTAGATTCCCCTACTCCATACAGTATACGGTTGTGTATTATACTTTAAAACACTAATTCATAAGCTTCAAAGTTTGTTTTATATATTGTACATTGTACATCAAGTGGGTCACGCACGTGTTTCCGCTCATGTGTTACACAGACTGATTATCCTTGATTATCCTCGAGCGATGACATCAATGGCGCGCTTATCGGATCGCGATCGGAAAGAAGGCAACAACGAAAAGCGTGTCAAGTCCCATTACAAAAGTTAATAAGATTACAAGGATAAGGAAAAGATGAGCACTTAACAAGAAGAGAAACAAAACAAAAAAACAAATGATTAAAATCTATTACACGAATACGCTGTAGCTTTGTCGAATTATTTCTTCTTTAGCAACAAACCACTCGTATAAACAAAAGCAAAAATAACCGCCGAAAAATTCTTCCTCTGTGATTGATGCTACAGAGTTTGCTAGAGTTTATGAAACTCGACTCTCCTTGATTTCGCTTTTCTTTGTCATTGGACATGTACAAATGTCGTCATATGAACGGTCTCGCTAATGGGTCTTTCTTTTATCCAGGTTACCGTTGTGGCCGTAAAAGAATTATAAATATGAAAGAAACCGGTGGGGGATCTGTAACGAAAACAGTGCTAGCGACAAGGCTCGATATATAAATATCTATATATATATATATATTGTACAATGTTGAAGTTAGACACGCGATTCCCATCTGAGAACTCTTTCTGTTGAACCACGTTGCAAAATGACAAGAGTATCGGCCAACCTCCCTCTTAGCTTACGACACTCAGAGACCATCAGGATTTCCTTTCAAAAAAAAAAAGTTTAAAAAAAAAAGAGCCAAAGAGGCAACGTGTCTTTGATGAACGTGATCGACTTCAAGACAGCTGTTAGCATTGTGTGTTCAAAGACGTAACGGTTCGTTGTTCCACACGATGTCTCTTCCGATAAGAAATATTTAAATACGATCACGGTTTATACACTCTCTCTATCGTTCCCTTGTTAGTCGAAATAAAAGGAGCTTCTTTTATCAAAAGCTTTGGGTTAAAGTGACACCTATTATGATGGCAATCAGCGACCGTTTTCTCTCCACCGAGGCTCTAATGGATCACACTGTGCATTTTAAATTAAAACGCCCTTCCAGCGTTTTCGGGCTTTCGCCAAAGCTATAGGGAAAACGCGTACGTGTGCACCAAATCGCGCGGCAACGCTTCGGGAAAATAAAGGATTCAAAATATTATAGGAACGAACACGATGATGATGGTTGTATAATTGAAATAAACAGTCAAGGTAATTTATTAGTCGTTTCTTTGTCTCCAGTTGGGTGTTCTTGCGCAGATAATGCTTGGTGTCGCTAAATTGCCATTCACTTTAAGCGCGTCATTGTTTGAGCGACAATCGCAGGCAGCGCGCCCTGTTTTTCAATCGCGCCCTACGGGGCGTCATTAAACGATTGACGATAACGCTTTAGACACCATAATGAAAAGTTTTAGTAACACGTTGGAGTGTCCACTACATGCAATTGTTCTCTGAGCTCCACTTGAACTCGTTAAGGAAGAAAGAACAAGTAGAGTTCGACAAACGGCACGGAGACCAGCACACATTTTTCGTCACAATGTCGACAAGGCAAGGGCATATTAAACGACCAATGAACAGTTTCATGGTGTGGAGTAGGGAGAAACGGTGCGAGATTTTGAAGAGTAATCCGGGCATGAGCAATGCCGTGATAAGCAAGAAACTGGGCTCGACGTGGAAGGGGCTCTCGGAGGAAGAGAAGAAACCCTACATCGAAGAAGCCAAACGACTGACGAGTCAACACAAGCAAGACTACCCCGATTATAAATACAGGCCAAGGAGGCATGGCAAGAGCAAAAACAAGTCAAGCGCCGTCATCAACAACTCGAGGTCGCCATCTTCTCCAACTACTATCTGTGGCAAATCAGAACTGTCGTTCCCATCTGAGTGGACGCTCTCGCCAAACAAAGCAACGTTCGCTATTAAACCGACCACGATCAAACCAGGTTTCTCACACGACCATCATCAAAGATCTAGTTCTTTGTTTCTACCGGAAAACGACTCCTCGAGGTTTTACTTCCCGTATCCAAACTACACACCATATTCCCCGCATCTTTATCCCTCGCCAACCCACCTGAATTCTCAACGCCATCTTCTCTGTATGGGCGAAGTCCTTAATCCATTTCGACACGTTGCATCCGACGCCGTGCCACCTTCTTTCAAAGGAGACTTTCATACATCGCCAGATAGATGGGCCTACGTACATTCCAGGTTTCCAAGTCCTGTGGAAGCAACAAGATTTGTATTCAAGGGACAGGTTCGTTAGGACGGACGACGCTTATTTACTTATAAATACCGGGTGGGTTGACTTTACGCCATTTTGTAACAGTTAGCACCTTATTGTATAAGGGTTAGTACTTCCCCAGGGGCCAGCAATGCAAAAGGAGACCTTTTCAACATGAACGAGAAAAGTCCGCATGCTTGCAGTGTTAAACGTAAGGAAACAAGTTGGCGTATAAACTTTAGGACGTTTGGATATCGGTCAGAAATTGCAAAGTATGAGAGCTCTAGAACCAATTTCAGTCCGCCTTCGTTGGAATCATGTGATCTAAAATGTCGTAAAGTAGGTCTGGTTAAATAGTAATTGCTTGAGAAATGTTCATCATATGAGAGTTGCTACAATTCTCGTTGATCCTGGTCAAACGAGGACAAAAATTGGTGAGAGGGCTATACGTTATCGAGTCCACGCCTAAATCATGTCCAAAGTGCTAACAAGGCATATACAGCTAAATCAATTAAGGTTGTCCTGGCCAAAGCCACTGAAAAGGCTAAAGCCAAAAGGTCAAAGCCAAGCGCGAAAAGTACGATGTGAATTACTATTTAAATAGCGAAGCACACATTTACTATATTTATAGGCCAAAATCATACAAATAAACCAAACTTTTGCCTCTTTGGGGACTATTAACGAGCATTTTCGCGCTTGGCTTTGACCGTTTGGCTTTAGCCTTTGGCCAGGACAACCTTAATTGATTTAGTTATGCGATCTACCGACAAACGCGTAAAAGGCCATTTAGCAACATTCACTATATTGAATCAGAAACAGAAATTGCGTCGCTGTCATACAATCACATAGCTACCCCAAAATGACAATCGCGTACAATAATCCTATCATAACGTGGCTGGGCCTTTAGCGGTCAAACAAACCAAAAATTTCCATCAACTCTCATCAAAATCGGAACCGGCTAAAAATTGCTGAGATCTCACCTAACTGTAAGCAGGAGAGTTGGACGAAAGTTGGTAAATCAAACAAAAACAGAGAGTTCTCATTCTCATTGACTCTCATATTCGCTTTAATTAATCTTTTGGCTTCTGGAGATTTCTCAACAACTTAAAAAAAATGATACGCGTCACTGAAAGAATCCTCAAAATTGAATTACACGCTGGTTAAATTGAACAAGAGCATAACACCGCAACAACAAAGAAAATGAACCAAAACTTTTTCCTGATATTCAAGATATCGCAAAAAAAATTTCGTTCAAATCGTTTCTTTGTTGAATACAGAGGCGCAAGTTTATCAGTAAATATGATAGTCAAGTTCACGGAGTAACCATTCTGAAGAGTTTTACGTAAAGAAAAACAAATTAATGCAAAGCTAAAATTAAATCGGTTTAACTTCAAAAATAACATGCTGGCTGAGTGCGAAAGTCAAAGCAATTTCAAACAGCGTCAATCAAAACTGAAATGGACTTTGAATCATGTTGAAAAGGTCTTCTGACAGATGCTATACATTCTCACGTTAATCTAGCGATGACACTGCACAATAAACTCCACGATAGCACCATGTAGTCTATTTATATTCACTCTTATTTTGATATTTACCAAC
Organism: Paragorgia papillata; assembly: GCA_035771165.1. Taxonomy (NCBI): domain Eukaryota; kingdom Metazoa; phylum Cnidaria; class Anthozoa; order Scleralcyonacea; family Coralliidae; genus Paragorgia; species Paragorgia papillata. The sequence goes on from JAWNZC010000401.1 coordinate 1,704,666, forward strand.
ACGACACGGGTTGCACGACACGTTAAGAGAACACTGCACACTTAACTGAGCTGCGGTTACACACACAGATTCATGTCGCCAATTTATGTCGCAAGGTATTGCGAGATAAATCGGTCACTTGGCTACACACATCAATTTGTGTTGAAGAAAAATCGAGTATAAAAATAAACCAAGGATGGGCGGAGCTTGAACAAAAGAAATTTGGCATGATTGCAACACAAATCGGCGACAGGTATCTTACACTTCTCGATTTGTGCGGCGTTGCATATTTTCGTTGCAAGTTTTTGATCCCTTATCAAAAACTTGCAGTGCTTCAGCAACGCATAAATCGGTGTCGACTGGGTATGTTACACACACCGATTTATCTCGCAATGCCGTTGCGACACAAATTGACGACATAAATCGGCGTGTGTAATCGTAGCTTAAGCACTTCTACAAGATATTCAACATTCATTTATTCCTAGTAATTTATACACAATTAGCTAGCACGTTCGATGTGACACTTTCGAGTCTTGAAGCAAGGCGTTAAGTATACGAAATGTAAATTCTACATTAAGTGGAAACAATAAAATGGGCAAAGTGCCTTTCTAATAATACTTTACCGACTTTGTGTACGGCACATGGCAACTAAGAGTCCAAGACTGAAGGCGTATAATTAAAGAACTTATAATGGAACAATTAGAACATCAATAGCTGATGGAAGTTTCAAAAAATATGGCATCCATACAAACGTAGCAATAGTCCAAATCTTAAAACCAGTACTTGCTCTAGTTAACACCTAAATTATTTGTTTATTGAAGTGTAATAAACAAACTCGCATTCGGACAAACATTTTTGTAAAATAGTTATGCACGACATTTTTTTTCCAATAAAAGATTACATGTATACTTCCTTAAGAGTTAAAGTTTACGATAGTAAAATAATGCCGTAATTAGTTGCTAGTGTTCACCTCTTGTTCACTTTGACGGTGTTTTTTTTTCTTTTTGTATCAATTGCTCGCTCATTGACATTGTGTTTTCGTTCACAGCAGCGGGAGATTGCAGCGTAACTGCTCAATCGTAAAATGCTTTTGTGTGTCAAACCAAACGCTGTTCTTTCATTCCAGTCATTCTTTTTTAAAACGAAATAACCAGCACGTATTTTACCGCAGCATTTACCGGCAAGTTTCATTTGCCGGTTACTGTCAAAACGTCGTGCTTTAAAATTAGATTCTAAAGGACTAAGGCAACAACATTCATAGTTTTTAATTGCTGTCTTTTCGATTAAAAGACATGCCTGCTGATGTAGTCCAACTACATGTAATAAACAGGAACAATTGTTGTCAACAACATCGCTAAATCCGACAAAAGACAATCTTATCATCCGCCATGTTGAGCACTTTTCTTTTATAAATATGCACTTGACGTTACAAGCTGGATAAAAAAGGAAGTCTTAGTTACTTAGTTACACTATTCTTATTATTCTTTATTTAAGGAGGATAAGTTTTTCAGCAGAGCTGGTGGGATCCTCCATTTATAGCTAAGACCTATATGTGTTGATTTTACGGAGGGAGGAAAACCGGAGAACCCGGCGAAAAACCCTCGAAGCACAGGAGAGACCAACTAAACTCTACTCACATGGGTCCCCACCCCGAGAACGCAGCCAGGTGAAGAATCAGACACATACAAGTGAGTTTATGAAACGAAAATTAAGTTTGTCTTATTTGAAAGAACACTTAAAATGATAGAGTAACATCTTTTGCAGTTTTTCGTTTCCTTGCTTCGTTCTTGAGATATTTCAGTTTGTTTGATATGTAAATTAAACAACTTGACGTCACATGTGCATAATGAGTTATCAGAATTAAGTTTGGTTTGATAATAGCAAAGATATACATGACATGTATAACCTTCTCTGATAACTCATTATGCACATGTGACGTCAAGTTGTTTAATTTACATTTCAAACAAACTGAAATATCTCAACAACGAAGCAAGGAAACGAAAAACTTCAAAATATGTTACTCTATCATTTTAAGTGTTCTTTCAAATAAGACAAACTTAATTTTCGTTTCATGTGCACTTTTAGCTACGTTCAAAAAAACTTTTTGTCTGAAATACTGACATTTTGAGCAAAGCCCTACACTATCAAAATTATTTCCAGCAGTTTACCACCTTTCCACTTTGATCTACCCTAAACACTGCCTACCCAGCCCTCTAATTTTTTACACTTTACTTGCATAGGCGTACCAGTTACGTTTGGGCGGGCAAAACATTTTTGCCCGAAAAATTAAGAGTGGCAGGCGCAACCTCACATAGATTTCTCAGCGGTTTCCTCACCGAAATAGCGCTGTACTCCATCTAGCGTAAGTGATATAGCCCTTAGTATAATTTTAAACCGGGCAACTGCAAAACAACTCTGATATATTATGTTAATGTTAAAACATATTACTTTAATGTTAAAACAGTTCAAAATATAATTTTTCATGAATATTTAACAGCAATATTACCCGAATTTACCCGAAATTTCTTTCAAAAAGTGCCCGAAATTTTCATTTTTAAAACGTTTGGGGGGGCAATTGCCCCCCCCCCCCTGCCCCCTGCCTGGTACACCTATGTTTACTTGGTTATACTGGTATGTTAATGCACATCCAAAATTCACTTTCAGTAAATGTCATTTTCTCATCATTGCAGTGATTGCATTACAACACTTTTAAAGAAACGGAAAACATTTGGCTACCAGCTATAAAGTAGAATTTCATAAAATTCAGTTTGCGACATCACTAACTTTCAAGTTATTTTGCAATACTGTCAGTTTCAAGTTACTATGACTTTTAAGTTCATTCAAAAGTTCATTTTGAACTATACACATTTGATTGGTTTGGGTGCCAGAGGATTTTCGACGCTTGTGGGGGATAACAGGGACACATGAGGAAGCCAGGTGGTAAAGTGGGAGGCAAATATCCCCTGTAATCCCCGGCTGCTAAGGTAACATTTGATTGGCTTATAGTAGAAAACTATTGGATGTATGGCAAAGAAATCAGTTTTACAGGTTCATGGGTGTTAAATCCGAGCTACACTTTTGTTGTCATGGCAATAAATTCTGAAAGTTTTTTTTTACTGAATGCTTTTTCACAATCTCTTCCAGCCATCAAGTACAATATTTTTAGAAGTCAAAATTTTAAAGCCAGAACTGTGCAGGTTGAGATATCAGCACATGTACTTTGAGTAACTCCCAGGTTGTCCAGTTTAACCCAAAGCCTATACTTCATTAGGCCTATTGTAAGCATAGCAATGGATCATTTATTCATTTAGAACAGCATATTTTGTCTAGAGTTTTTGAAGATTTGCCAGGATATAGTTATCATAAGGTGGGGGTTGAATTCCAGCCAGAAGGCCTTGGTGTGTGGAATATTTTCCCAACCCACCTTCCTGAATCCACCACTGAAATGTACAAGACCTGTCGTACCAGACTTTGTACTGGGAGTCTAGGACTGTCTTGAAGACAGGGGCAATGCCCCCCCCCCCTACCCCAACCAATCTTTATGGCCCACTGAGTTCTTCCCCTACCGGTTAACCCTATGAATAAAATGCACGAGATTTGAAAGTTGTAAATAAACTAGAGTTTATACTTGGTATAGACAAATAAAACAGATTTCATTTAGGATATCACATGTAACTCACGAGTTTCTTTTATTTTCCACTTAATATATGTACATGTATATATCTTTATTCGTATATTTAGCGAGGCTTTTTTAAAGAACGAGGCAATTCATCATACAAAAGCAAAGAGTTCACTAAAACTTCACACAAATTAATGTGTCTGGTTCGAGGTCTGGTTGGCTTTTGCTTTTAACATTTCTTTTGAACAAAAAAAACAACAATAAATATTACTTTCTTACCTTTTAAACGTTTGTTGGAGTCAACTAATCGATTTCTTCCCTGCATTTCAGCAATTTTAGCGGACAATATAAATATCTTTAATCTTGAAAACTTCCAGATGAAACTACGCGCTAAACGTGAGCACCTTTGATTATAAGAACAACCGCTGATTACTACCATTACCACTCCTATCCCCTTGCTTCCCGAAATATACCCACATCACGCTTGATAAGACATGCATAAGACCGGCATGCACTGGTGCTGAGGGACCTGAGGGGGGCACTTTAAGAGCGCAAAGAGTTAAAAGCTTCCACCGTTTAGGAAGGCAACAGCCGTTTACAAAAGGGAAATGGCTTTGTCGCCCGCGCGAGGAGAAAAGTGCGGGCAATCCGCGCAGGCGCGCTGCTTCTCTCTCCCCAAGCTCCAGGGGAAAACACGTTTGTCGAAACCAGTGATTTGTAAGTGTTTATTGCTATAGATATACTTGATCTTACATTGTTCTGTTTTAGGTTCATGCGCCCACATCTATTGTAATTTATATTTGTGTTTGTAATTTCTTCTCTTTCCAAGTCAACTAATGCTATTAATTCGTGATATATGACGTATGTAAGAGAACGTCGTCAGTGAACGCAGCATTTCCATGTTGCTACGAGAACCCAGTCTTCTCCAGGACGCTTCAAGTAAACGCCAGTATTTGATACTAAATGGTTGGAGAGCAAAAGTCACAAGAAAGTGAAACAGACAGAGAGACAGACAGACAGACAGACAGACAGACAGACAGACAGACAGACAGACAGACAGACAGACAGACAGACATGCAGACATGCACAGACAGACAGACATGCACAGACAGACAGACAGACAGACAGACAGACAGACAGACAGACAGACAGACAGACATGCACAGACAGACAGACAGACAGACAGACAGACAGACAGACAGACAGACAGACAGACAGACAGACAGACAGACAGACATGCACAGACAGGCATGCACAGACAGACATGCACAGACAGACATGCACAGACAGACATGCACAGACAGACATGCACAGACAGACATGCACAGACAGACAAACAAACAAACAAACAAACAAACAAACAAACAAACAAACAGACAGACAGACAGACAGACAGACAGACATGCTCTAATAATTTTACCTGTCCACTGAAATCCATTATCAGACACTAAAATATCACCACTAATGTGGTCCTTCACCAGTAAATTCTCTGGTACTTTTGTGGCCAGTGTCAACTGACTGGACCCAATCACTTTTTTCCATTGAGTAGGCGAAATGGCGACATAATTGGCGCCAAAATCTGGGCTGCGAACAAAACTATTAGATCGATCAAGACCATAGATTACGTCTTTGACTGAGTCAGTGGCCAGAACGGTCACGATTTGTGAATTTAAACCTGTCGTAGTTAAAACAAATGTCACAGTTGGACGGTGTTGTTGGAATGGGGTAAGCTGTGCTAGCTGTCTCCTGTGGTGTGGTGTGTTGTGCTGCTGTGCTGCGCTGCGCTGTACTGCGCTGTACTGCGCTGTACTGCGCTGTACTGTACTGTACTGTACTGTACTGTACTGTACTGTACTGTACTGTACTGTACTGTACTGTACTGTACTGTACTGTACTGTACTGTACTGTACTGTACTGTACTGTACTGTACTGTACTGTACTGAACAAAGTGAAATAGCTAGGCTGTCGCAGTTGCAAATGACGAAAGGAAAAATATAATTTAAAACACTTACTTTTCCAAGAATAGCCATCTTTTGTGTACATACAACTGCTTTCTGTGCTGAAAGCAATATAGGAAAAGAAGCTGTTAGTGATAGGCGACATACCTGCACTCTAGATGGTTAGCAAGAAATGCAAATATTAAGATTGGCATGAATTACCTATCCTTTGTATAAAGGCAGACGTAAAAACAACCGGTTTTGTTGTTTAGAAGGTATGACCTGCGTGAAAAATCTTTTGACACTAGAAATAATAATAAAGTAACGCCACAGGTTGGCAAGTGAAGTGAAGTGAAATGAAGTAAAGTGAAGTGAAGTACAAAAGGAAATGAAGTAAAGTGAAGTGAAGTAAAGTGAAGCGAAGTGAAGTGAAGTAAAGTAAAGTGAAGTAAAGTAAAGTAAAGTAGAGTGAAGTGAAGTGAAGTGAAGTGAAGTGAAGTGGAATAAAGTGAAAAGTAGGAAAGTGAGGTGAAGTAAAATGAGATAAAATAAAATAAAGTAAAGTAAAGTAAAGTAAAGTAAAGTAAAGTAAAGTAAAGTAAAGTAAAGTAAAGTAAAGTAAAGTAAAGTAAAGTAAAGCAAAGCAAAGCAAAGCAAAGCAAAGCAAAGCAAAGCAAAGTAAAGTAAAGTAAAGTAAAGTAAAGTAAAGTAAAGTAAAGTAAAGTATAGTAAAGTAAAGTAAAGTAATTAAAGTGAAGTGAAGTGAAGTGAAGTGAAGTGAAGTGAAGTGAAGTGAAGTGAGGTGAGGTGAGGTGAGGTGAGGTGAGGTGAGGTGAGGTGAGGTGAGGTGAGGTGAGGTGAGGTGAGGTGAGGTGAGGTGAGGTGAAGTGAGGTGAAGTGAAGTGAAGTGAAGTGAAGTGAAGTGAAGTGAAGTGAAGTGAAGTGAAGTGAAGTGAAGTAAAGTGAAATGAAGTGAAGTAAAGTGAAGTGAAGTACCAGAAACCTGCGTAAGAAGGCATAGGTTCATTGAGACAGCCATAAATTTCGAGTCTCATGACGCGAAAATTACTACCCTGTTCTTGAGGAAATATTCGTATATATCTTGTGACCACTGGTCGAGAAAGTTTGGCGAACGTTGGGTAGGGCGCCATAGCAGGGATTGATGGCCCGTCAAACACCTGACAAATAAAGCAAAGCTATGTTATGTCAGGTAACGAAAAGAAAACAACAAATGAAATATAATTCATGATGGTGGTGATGGTAATGGTGATAGTAACGGCGATAGTGATGGTGTGTGGTGGTGGTAATATATGGTGGTGGAGATGATGATGGTGAGGATGGTAATGGTAGTGGTGATGGTAGTGATGATGGTGATAGTGATGATGGTGTTGGTGATAGTGATGGTGTGTGGTAATGGTAGGATGTTAGTGATGATGGTGATAGTCATGATTTTGGTGATGGCGTTGGTGATAGCGATGGCAGTGGTAAAGGTGGTGATAGTAATGATGATGATGGTCGGATAGCGGTGATGGTGAGGATGGTAATCATGGTGACAGTGATGGAGAGGGTAAGGGTTGTGGTGATGACAATGATGGTAAAACACATACGTCAAAATGACAATCGTAAGCTGCTCTCCAACTCACTTTAATACGACCATTCTCAGTATAATTAGACCACACCAGGCTATCATTACTGAACGTCACAATGTATTTCTTCACAAAAGAAATTGCTGATTCTGGAGTTGCAGTCCATGATCCTTGAACCCCAATCTTGGTGACTGTGTAAAGGACTGCAAAATCTATCTGAAGATAGTCTTCTGTGACATAAGGACTGGCCAACCAGCCATGAGATAGGTCTCGTACAATTTTATTGAGTCTGCTGTCCCAAGGGTTCTGATAACTGTGACCGCTTTCTTGACTGGTAGATAAAGCATCGTCGGTTATAAACCCCGACTCCATTCCCAGAGGTATATTACAAGACGCTGGAAAAAACAATAATATAAGTATGAAATAAAAGTAGCGTGCTGCGTCGGCAGTGTTGAAACAACAATCGAAATATAGTAAGGTTAGATATACTGCCTAAACAGGGAACGTAGGAGTCTAAAGCCCCGCACAGACGACCAAGTTTTCCTTGACAAAGTTTTTCCTTGACAAGTTTTATTTGTTCGTGTGTACGACACAAATTGACAAGTTTTTCCTTGACGAGGAGCCTTGTTCAAAAGCTGGTCATGTCAGCTTTTGAACAAGGAAAATTGTTCGTGTGTATAGTCGTCAAGGAAACCTTGACAAGATCATCCCCGAAGCTTATTACGCGACCATTGCCGTCAAGGAAAACTTGTCCAACCGTACACACGAGCAATTATAAATTGTCAAGGAAAATGTTTGGGGGAAAAATTGTTCATCGTACACACGAGCAAGGAAAGCTACCAAGGAACTTGTCAAGGAAAACTTGGTCGTCTGTGCGGGGCTTAACGTTTCAAGCGAAGGCCCTTCGTCAGAGAGAAACGTTTCTCTGTGACGAAGGGCCTTCGCTCGAAACGTTAGACCCCTACGTTCTTTGTTTCGGCAGTATATCAAACCTTACTATATTTCATTATAACTATGATATGGGCTTCATTACTCTATACCGGAACGGAGCGGCCAAATTTTCGAATGTTAATGATTCAATTACTGGTCATCCAACCCCAAGAAAAACCCTAATTAGTAACGGTGTTTACCGCTAAACTTATACGTTAGAGTGGATTTACACACTCCTTAACACTTTGAAGCCTGAAGACGAGTCTTTAAGGTTTATTCTGGCTAACGCCAGACGATTTTATTCACTTCTGGGAAAGCCCTCGAACAGAAATGAGTTATAAACTATCTTCCTAACTCTTTCCTGTCCTAATTGTTCTTTAGTATTTTATTCTGGCTAACGCCAGACTATTTTATTCACTTCTGTGGATAAACCTAGACATTCAGTCTTCTCACTCGTTTAAATCGATCGCTGACTCGTTTACCTGGAGATTGCAGATTCTCACAACCATACAGTTCCACCTTTAAGCACATAGACGTGTTCCAACTCGTTGGTCGTAGTCGGATGTTGTAAGCTTCGAATGGATTCAGAATCCATTGAGTATTGACCAGACCTTTACGAAATACCTGAAACAGACGCGTTTGGTAGAAATGTTCGTCAACCTCGAAGAAACTCAGAACACCATACAGGAATCAAACATGGAACCATCTCAAGTGACCGGAGCTTCCTAAGCTAGCGTTTGCGTATGAAATATAGTGAAAACAATGTTAATTTAAGTGGTACATGTAGTACATGTACACACGTAAAAACGCACAAGCTGTTACATACCTGCAAGCAAGTTGTTACGAGGCTGTTCAACAGGCTGTCACCGTCATGTGTTCGCACTGGCTGTCCCAGTCTGTTAACATGTCTGTAACAGGTTGTTGACAACTTGTAACAAGGCTGATGACTCCAACAGACTGATGACAAGTTGTTTCAACAACCTGCATGTTACCGCTCTGCACTCAAGAAGTTGTTAACAGATTGATGCTAACAAGGTTGTAGCAGCTTCTTGAATGAACAGCATTGTTACAACTTGTTCCCAGCCTTGCTACAAGCCTGTTGCGAACACATCCTGTTGACAAGCTGTGAGATTTTTACGTGTGTAGTAGATGAGCGAGTGTAATGTGACAGAAGTTTGATAAACGTTCGTCAAGCTGAAAATTCAATGTTCATAATGTTTCTGAGCCCCAGAGGTAAGACCTTTAATTTTCAACCTGATAATAAGTAAACGTAAACCTTAACCCTTTCGTGGCCACATGCAGTTGCTTTTTGTCTACTTATTAATTTTATTCTGGCTATTCGGTTTACTCGTCAAGGGGAGAGCTCCCTGAAACCTGGCCAATAAAAGGTTAATTACAAGTTAGTCTACAATTCCACGCATGATTCTTTTTGAGGAAGGCAAGGCGTGTCATCTTTCGCTTATCAACTTTCCCAGGGTTACACCCTCAAAAAAGAACGCCTGCAAAGCAAGCTATATACCTGCACGTAAGTTATACTCGGTGAGTCATGCACTGAATGACCGAGGCACGGTCCATTCTCGCGCCCCCAGATTCCGTCACTTTCAGATTTTTGAAAAGCCAAAGCTGCCGATGCAATTTCATTGTGTTCCATTCACCAATGCCTCTATTTCCAGAGTGCTAGAACCTTTTGTGTGGCCGCGCTGAGAGAAATGAAGGGAATCTGGAAACAAGAATAGCAACGATCCCAAAACAGATATTGTGCAGTCAAGACATACGGATTGACTAGTTCCCAGGTATAAATATCGAAAACAACCTCGGTCTACCATCTGGCTGGCATTCGGAAGGTTGTGGGTTCGAGTCCCGTCTGGAGCTCAGAGTTTTTCTCTGAGTTTAACTTACGGCAGCTTGTACAGCAAAAGCACACGAAAAAACTAAAGCAGAATGGCTTCTAGGATAGTTTTACCTTTAACGTTCCATACTCGGTATAATTCTCCCATTTCTGATTATCAAGAGAATATTCCAAGATATACTGATCGACTCCAGTTAATGGGTTGCCTCCATGAACGAATATTTTCGTAATTCTAACTTGGTGGATAAAGTCCACTTGTAGAAACTGGCTATGATCTAAAATGGTTGCACACCATTCACTTGAACCATCTAAGAATTAAGGAAAAAGAAAAAGCATATCATTTGTACCCGAATCAGGGTGTACTAAAGCATAGAATTAATTCTCAACGGGGACGATTACATGGAGATTTTCGGCAGCCCAGGCTGAAACTTCGCCGAGCTGAAAATCTCCATGTAATCTGCCCCTAACATTACTTTAAGATTAGAGTGAGCTCTGCTCATCTGGAATTTTAATTGTCTTTTTTTATTAAACTTTATTGGATTAGTGTTTTGGTTAGGTTTAGGAAGATAAATCTTAACAAAACAACCTCAATGCAGCTGTGACGTATTCTGTGTTCATTGTTTTTCTGGTACACGGCGATCTTTCCCCAAATCGCACTCGTTTCTAAGAAATACTTGAAGGCACCGAAGAGCACTAGTTGGACGGTGGGGCAGATTAAAGGGGGAAACGTCCGGCTGCATGCTAAGGGGGGCGAACTTCTCTGCCCTCCCTACACATGCATGCATTGCCATACCGCTCTTTGCGCCCTAAGCTTCGTATAAGTTCCAGGTTGTGTACTAAAAAGTAGTGTAAGAATTATAGAGATTACTTATTCTTGCTCTGAAAGGCTCATAACCAGGTATGTAAGACGATGCTGTTATTTGGTAGTCTTTGACCTTTCCGTTGCCGATTCCAAGCTCACTTGAACAACCTGTTAGGAAACAAGTAAAATACTGTAACAGCACCCTGTGCTCAGGATAGGAAGGAAGTGAAGGAACTAAGCTAGCAGCGTTTGTTTACTTGTTTTGTTTTGTTTGTTTGTTTGTCTGTCTCGCTGTCTGTTTGTTTGTTTGTCTGTGCCTGCATGCATGCCCGTCTCTGTCTGTCTGTCTGTCTGTCTGTCTGTCTGTCTGTCTGTCTGTCTGTCTGTCTGTCTGTCTGTCTGTCTGTCTGTCTGTCTGTCTGTCTGTCTGTCTGTCTGTCTGTCTGTCTGTCTGTCTGTCTGTCTGTCTGTCTGTCTGTCTGTCTGTCTGTTTTATCAAATATTTTATCTCAATCAATCTGTCTGTCTGTCTGTCTGCCTGCCTGCCTGTCTGTCTGTCTGTCTGTCTGTCTGTCTGTCTGTCTGTCTGTCTGTCTGTCTGTCTGTCTGTCTGTCCGCCCGCCTTTTTATTCGTTTGTCTGTTTGACTGCTCGTTCGTTTTGTTCGTTCGTTTTGTCCGCCCGTTTATTCGTTTGTCTGTTTGTTTGTTTGTCTGTTTGACTGCTCGTTCGTTTTGTTTGTTTTCTTGTTTTCAGTTGATTTGTTTGTTAGTACTATTAAAAAATGGCGTGCGACAGTTTACATCTAGTAGAAGGAAATCTGGCCTTACCTGGAACTTCAACGGTAACGGAAAAGATATCCCAAGGACTTGTGTACAGCGGTCTCGATGAGATGTGTCCAGAAGAGCCGGGAGAACCAGCCCAGGATAACTGAGTGTGTGTTACAATAAAATGACGACCTGGTTTCAGAAACGATGTCGGATCAAAGATGAAGACGAGACTAAAACAAATCTTTTCATGCTGAAGCAAATGGCTGATCTGCAATAAGAGAACATATTCGACGTAAATGTCTTTTCAGCTGCCAAAAAAAAAGCTAAACGGTTTTGCGCAGGCGCTGGTTTAGATAGAGCAAAGTGAAAAGGTGGTAAACTGCCGAGATTAGTTTTGATAACGAAATACTGATTCAATATACAAAATATACTGTTTCAAGCCGAACCCGTCATGTTGTTTCTCCTTGTTGTATTTACATGAAGAAGATTGAGTGTTGAGTCAAATCTCGCATGATGTTTCTCCTTGTTGTGTTTACATGAAGCGGATTGAGTGTCCAAATCAAATCTCGCATGTTGTTTCTACTTGTTGTGTTTACATGAAGAAGATTGAGTGTTGAGTCAAATCTCGCATGTTGTTTCTCCTTGTTGTGTTTACATGAAGCGGATTGAGTGTCCAAATCAAATCTCGCATGTTGTTTCTACTTGTTGTGTTTATATGAAGAAGATTGAAAGTTTTCCATCTGATTGAAATGAATGGCTGAAGTCAATCCACGCAGTGGAGTGGATTGACTTGAGATTCAAGCTTGAATCGGCTTGAATGTCTCCAATCTGATTCATCTAAACACGGTTTGACTATTTAAAACATGAGCAACAGTGTTTAATCACGTACTGCGAATGTTTTAAATGGCTTCAAAAACTATCCATATAATAAGCTCATATAGAAATCAATTTTGAAAATTGAAGTTGTATGAGCCGCAAAATCAAAGAAAAAGTTCATCGAAAATAGCGAGCGTGTCTCTATATCACATATAGAGACACGTCACCGGGTCATGATTTTCCTTTGTGTTTTCCTCATGAATTATTAATGAGTTTTTGAAAAACATGAGTGACATTGGTGCGTGTCGTTACAACATGGCCGACATTGAAGAAAGCACAGAAAATAGTGTTCCAAACAGATCGGATTATCCATGTAAACATCTGACGTTTTTCGGATCCGATTCGACTGTGAATCCGCTTCGTGTAAACAGGGCCTAAGATGTGGAGCCTCTCACCTGAAATTTAACCACTGAGGATTGAAGTTGGGTGATAACTTCTGGACCAACTGTCTGATAAATACCGTGAAATTTTATGTAAGACGGGAACAGCCAATTCAAACGAACGTTCGAGGCATCTGCACTGGAAGATGTGTGCTGGATGCATGAATTATAAACAAGTTCATCCCTAAAAAATAAAACTTTTGTGACTAATAAACTTATTTTTTAGGTAAAAGTACATTATGCTTAGTTGTATATGCATGTAATCTTCAAACTCATTAATAATTCACGAGGAAAACACAAAGGAAATCAGTACCTTTGTGTTTTCAAATGTGATAAAAAATCCTGATTTACACAAACTATATAGCTTTGATTTTCTCGGCTTAAACGTTATTTTTCAAAATTACTACGCCAATAAACTTGCCAAATGAGTCGTTTTTAACTCATTCCTGTCCGAGGGCTTCCCCAGAGGTGAATAAAATCGTCTGACGTTAGCCAGAATAAAATACCAAAGACCAATTCGGACAGGAAAGAGTTAAGCTATTCGGTTTAAACAATCTGATAAAACACTGCTGCCCATGTTTGAAATATTACTTAAATTTTCCTTTGTAAATCCTGCATATTTTTTTAACACTTTGAGGCCTGGACCTCTCCCTGTGCTGATTAAAATCGTCTGGCCAGAATAAAATACTAAAGACTCGTCTTCAGGCTTCAAAGGGTTAATAAATTACTGTAGCAAGACCTACCCAGAAGAAAGTGATTGGCTACCGTTCCAAGAAACGTTAACGTTCAGTCCAGGCTCCTAGAAGTGGAGAAGTGTAGAACACTTTTTTTTCTGAGTAAACAAATCGAAAGCATGCGCATTCGAAGGCAATCTCGCGGTATCATCTTTATTATCTTACCAAAATCTCTCGCTTGCTTCTCTGATTCAGCTGGACAAAAGTATTTTCATTTTGATATTCCTTACCAGCTTCTGAACCTAATGTGGTATAAGAAAATAACGTAGAGCATACAGTTAGTTTAGATTTAATAGGGCAAAATGCCTCAATTGAACATGACTATACCATGATGTAGGTGTTGATTTTACGGCGGGAGGAAAGCCGGAGAACCCGGCGAAAAACACTCGGAGCACAGGAGAGATCAACTACAACTCTACTCACAGGAGTTCCAAGCTCAACAACGCGGTCATTCCCAAGCGGTCATCCATCCAAGTACTAACCCCGTCTAACCTGGCTTAACTTTTGGTGAGAGGCAGCGCCCTAACAGCACACGCCACCCGTGCTTCCCTTGATATTAGTAAAGTAGTATAGTGTTGACAAAAGTACTGATATTTTTTTAGTAATTCTTCAGTGTTTAATCAAGGTTGCCTTGACAAGTTCCTTTAGCAGCTTACTTGCTCCCTTGTATAGCAAACAATTTCTTTTTTTCGACAATTTTGATATATCTTAGTTTCTTTTGTGTACAGCTCGATAACTTTTTCTTGACAGTAAAAATACAGTTATATATCGTCCATATAAGTGGCATTAAATAATAAATTAAGCTTACGAAGCTTAAATATCAAAATGAACAAACGGAATTGACGCGGTGTGTAGTCAAGTATTGCGTAATCATGTTTCGTTTCCCTTGACAACCAAACAGGCATTAAAAAAGCTTTTGAACAAAAATGTTAGCCAACTAGGAAAAACTTGTCAATTTCACACAGGAGCATATCATTATTTGTAAAGAGTAAAAATTAGCAAAGAAAGGACTTTTTTTCCAAAGAAGTGCAGCTCAGTTTATTGTTTTATTCTAACGCCGGACCATTTGATTCATTCAAAGATAGAACTTTAATCCTGACATTCTAAGTAGCAATGGATTAACAAATGATTAAGCCATTCATACCCTAGCCAACGAGGAATGCTCCCTTTATTATTTTACTCTAATACCAGATGATTTTACTAAATTAAATCAAAGCGAGAATCCTCAGACATCCTATACAGGTATAGCGATAGGTTGACAAGTGATTAACCCATTCCTGCCCGATGCCAGATTATTTTATTGGTCAAACAGAGAAGCCTCAGCCTAGGCAGCAATGGGTTAAGACCCCGTTCACACGGTACGGTTCCGCCTGTTTACACGAAGACAAATTCGGAACCGGTCTCGAATTAGTACGGTCCCGCCTGTTTACACGGCGAAATATATAGGACGAATTTGAGACCAGTCTCGAATTCGTCCACCGTGTAAACGTAGCCTAAAGCTATGGCACATTTATGTTTTCCCAACTGTCCTGTAAGGTTATGCCTTGCCGTCGAAAACAATACGAAAAAACTTGTAATTTCTACTCACCTTTCGAATTCAAGTTAAAAAATGTAAAAAAACAAAGAATACGGATGTATTTTCGTGACATTGTTACCGTTTAGAAAACGAAATTATATCACGTCTTTTGCGCACAAAAACCTTCTCCCACTCACCCAAAACCATCTGCGGGCTAATAAATAATCTTATCCATGCCAGAGCTTAAAGATAAAATCTTGTATCAAAGAAAAAATGAAAGCTGCACAATTTTTAATAATCAGCAATGCATATTATATTTATAGATAAGAATTTTTTTCAGTGACAAAAAGTATAGGAGTAGCAAGAGCTAGCCCGTACTCGGTCTACCATGCGACCAGAGCCTTCTTTTCCTTATTTCTTCGCTGAGAGAGAGGAAGAAACTTAGAAAAGTAGGCTCTGCTGTATTCGTGTTTGGCTTCGTCCAAGATTTAGGACGAAGTGACCCGTTTGAGACCCGTTTAACCGGTTCTCCTTTTGTTTTCTGCTCTGATTGGGACTGGGTTCGAGATTGTAACCAAGCAACTGACATGCATGCGCAATGGAAACCAGTCACGAATACAGCAGAGCCAAGCAGAGCCTACTTTTCTTCCTCAGCGAAGAAATAAGGAAAAGAAGGCTCTGCTCGCAGGGTATACTTGGTCTTGTAAATCATCTAACTGAAAGTCGTCACTCAGAAACCAATAGAAAGAAAACGTGAAAAAGCTCATCG
Source organism: Paragorgia papillata (assembly GCA_035771165.1). NCBI lineage: Eukaryota > Metazoa > Cnidaria > Anthozoa > Scleralcyonacea > Coralliidae > Paragorgia > Paragorgia papillata. The sequence goes on from JAWNZC010000401.1 coordinate 1,720,412, forward strand.
TTTAAAAAAGCTTTAATTTCAAAAATACGGGCTGTGAAACAGTCGGCTCCGATACTATAAAGGTGTAAGTTACAGTGTGTATTAAGTAGGTTTTTGCGCTATGTTTAACGACAGCTCAGCCTATTTTTTATTCGTTGGCTTCAGGCTTTTATTTAAAAAACTTGGTAAACGATGTGTGATCTAACTGAGCAGGAGCACTGCCGTGGAAATGCTGCACCCTATCAGAACAAAAAATCCGGCAAAGCCAAATGCTCCACGAAGACGTAACTCTGGCTCTGAAAGATATAACAAAGATATAATAAAAAAAATCGTTTTAATTTCACATGTACTGATATAAAATATAGTATATATACACCAATTATACTTAATTCGAGACACAAAATTCAAGCATAAAAAAGAGAAATGACAGGGGAGGGCTAATCATCCTTACTGAATAGCGCTCCGTCGTGATGACGTCACTATTTAAGTTTGTGCGCTTTTACCCATTGGACATTGCAGTCCGAACAATAGATAATGCAAATAGTGAAATTAAAGTAGCGTGCTGCGTAGGCAGTGTAGAAACAACAATCGAAATATAGTAAGGTTAGATATTAACTGCCGAAACAGAGACCGTAAGAATCTAACGTTTCGAGCGAAGGCCCTTTGTCAGAGAGAAACGTAAAGAGTGTAAACAAAATTGAATGTTTGTTTACACTCTTTACGTCTTCTCTCTGACGAAGGGCCTTCGCTCGAAACGTTAGACTCCTACGTTCTCTGCTTCGGCAGTATATCTAACCTTACTATATTTCAATAGATAATGGCTCATTTGCAATCATTGGAAAGTCAATTTTGGTTTGTTTGTCCGCATTTTGTGCTATAAATAGCAGCTCAACGGTACGCTATTGCAAAGGATGCAGATTAATGTGGTCGAGTCGAAGGCATATAAAAAACGCGCCAGGCAGCCGCCATACGACTCATGTCAGACCACAGAGCATTAGCTAAAATCTTGGTGTTATTGAAAAAGAAAAACTGGAGAATCTGGGGCAGCCACCATCGACTCATATCAGGCCACAGAGCATTAGCTAAAATCTTGGTGTTGTTGAAAAATAAAAATCTGGAGAATCTGGGGGAAACATCAACGCACGGCCGGGAGAGGAGCCCTCTGCTGATATAAGTCACTAGTCTCAAGCAGGGAAACGTAACTATTCCCGTAAGCAGTCACCCACGTACCCAAGGTCCCAAACAGTAACCCCAACCAATCAGGCTTAACGTTGGATTTCAGCAGTAAAAGATAGTGAGTGGGCTTACAGCACATGCCACCCAAATGAGACCTTAAATATTCATGCCCAAGTGCCTGCTCTCTGCTTAGAATATTGAAATATTGCTCTATCGAAGATCAACTTACTGCCAGTGTAATATCCATGGGCATACACGAATCTTGATACAATCCACACAAGTCCAGCAACTGTGCTAATTATCTAAAATAAATGAAATTTTGTATCATGTTATTAGTGTTTTCAGCTTGAGTTGGTAAAGCTTTTTCATGTTTTTGCTGTACTAGTTCCCAGGCATATAAATATCAAAAACAACCTCGATCTACCATATGAGTTCCAGTGGCTCAATGGTGAGAGCGTCCGGCTGGCATTCGGAAGGTTGTGGGTTCGAGTCCCATCTGGAGCTCAGAGTTTTTCTCTGAGTTTAACTAGTTACAACAGCTTGTACAGCAAAAACATGCGAAAAAAATTATCAAAATTATATTAGGCCAAGTAATGTACAAATTATCCAAAATGTTTGAAAAATGCCCCTTTTATTGTTTTTACTCCATGTAAAAACGTAAATTTAGGCTACTTTTATTTTTCTAAATATATTTCTATTGCCTTATATTACGTGTATTGTAAAAGGTTTGAAGCAAAAAACAAGGTTTGAAGCAAAAAACAAGGTTTGAAGCAAAAAACAAGGTTTGAAGCAAAAAAACAAGGTTTGAAGCAAAAAACAAGGTTTGAAGCAAAAAACAAGGTTTGAAGCAAAAAACAAGGTGTGAAGCAAAAAACAAGGTTTGAAGCAAAAAACAAGGTTTGAAGCAAAAAACAAGGTTTGAAGCAAAAAACAAGGTTTGATTTGATCATTTTACTCATCAAAGAGAGAACCAGGGTTTGGACATCTGGGTGCAGGCTACAAAGAGGGAAGCCTCAGATATCCTAGGCAGAAATTTAATAGGCCAGACAGATTCTTACAGGATGTCGTAGTCCTCCAATAAACAGAAGCATCAGAAATTGAGCGTAGTTCTCTAAGCTGAAAACAAATTTTAAAAAAAGTATAAGTTGTGGATCAGATTCTCAGGAAATTTGCACAATTTTAATTTTTACTAGTAACTCACACTTACGTGTTCTGGTGTGCTCTTTGATAGCAGTTAAACACTGGCTGAGTATCATCATACATTTTAGGATACTACAGGTATAATAATAATAATAATAATAATAATAATAATAATATATATATATATATATATATATATATATATATAGTCAAACAAACAAAGTGTTGTTCGCGAAATGTCGAAAAGTGCTCAATACCGTAAAGATAGAGCGAATATACTATAAGTGGGCTTACCTCAAATGTTGATGGTCGCTACTGTCAGTTTCACACTCAGCTGGGTGATCTTCAGGTGTGAAACTGACAGTAGTGACCATCAACATTGGAGGTACGCCCACTTATAATATATATATATATATATATATATATATATATATATATATATATATATATATATATATATAAGTGGGTTTTGGTTCACGAAATGTTAGAGAGTGCTCAATACCATATATAGATAGAGCAAAATACAAAGTATGAAGTATAGTTTTACCTTAAAGTCTTCGCTACCAGAGGTTTCACCCTGATGATCCCGTTTAGGGTGAAACCTCTGGTAGCGAAGACTTTAAGGTAAAACTATACTTCATACTTTGTATATATATAATTGAAATATAGTAAGGTTAGATATACTGCAAAAACAGAGAACCTAGGAGTCTAACGTTTCGAGCGAAGGCCCTTCGTCAGAGAGAAACGTGAATATATATATATATATATATATATATAAAATGGGTTGCAGTGTCTTTAATACGCACAATTCTCCCAACTCACTCTCGTGTTTGCATCAGGCTATATATTAACACGGGCGGCCATTTTCTATTTCGTAAATATATAACAGACTCCAATATTTTAATAATTAATTATTATACTTTATATTACTGTCGTGGCAATAGAAGCATTCCGTAAAATATTGTTGCATTATATTCGTTGACAACTTCCTGTTCTGAACATGTGGCCATTCATTTTAGCCTAGACTAGTGGCCATTGTGCAGTATTCAATTTTGGCCTCACCTCTACTTTAAACTTCTTTCTAGCTTTACCGACTTGTATAGCTAAGTACATCAATAAAAAAACACTAGCAGTGCCCGTCAGAATCACGTATCCATACTCAGAGGGAAAACCTAATATAGGCGCCATCTTGGAAAATGGATCCTCTCAAGAATGGGGATACATGGTGACATCAGGTGGTTTACAGGGACAATACACCGCTGCTGACTAATATTTTGGGCTCACTTGCCTGTGTAACCAGGTCTCATTCAAGATGGCCGGCTACTGTAGGCGGCCATCTTGAATAGGCTACACTATTAATATAGGGTGAGTTGCACTTACACCACTGTGCGTTACAACTTACACAGGCAATCCTAAAATCGCCTAGCCTGCGTGGAGATATTTCAGGTGAAGTCTGCACGCAGGCTAAAAATCTCCAAAAAGTTAGCTTTGCACAGCCGCACGCATGCGTAGAATCAGTCAGTGCCTGGGTGTCTGTTATCAGTAGCAACTTCTAAATAAGTAATGAAAGTTTTATTACGTAATATGTACATATAAAACTAAACAAATGACAATGATCAGGTACACACACAATCTCACAGTTGTTGCAATAACCTGTGACACAGGCTTTGTTTAATTAATAATTACAACTTGTTACAATTACAAACAATGTTGCAGTAAGCTGTTGTAACAGCCTACAGCCTGCGACAGGATTGTTGATCACAACTTATTACAAACAACGCTACATTATATTGTTAGAACAACCAGGCACAGGATTGTTGGTTACAACAACTTGTTACAAAAAACGCTACAGTATATTGTTAGAACAACCAGGCACAGGCTTGTTGGTTACAACAACTTGTTACAAACAACTTGTTGCAGGGTTGTCTCGAGAAGTCGAGTAAGTTAGGAGCAAGCGGTACACTACAAATACATTCTGATGCCAGAGCAAAGCGAAAAGGCGATAAACTGCCGAGATTTTTAGGTCAAGGTAAGTCAAGAATTCAAATCCCAACTTCAATTCAAAACGGTGAAATTTTCTGCTGTGTGTCGTATACTCGTATAACCATATCAGTTTAGTTGAAATACGTGGCAAGATACGGCTCTTGAGAGATGCGCATGGAGGAACACCACACACGACGGGCTAATGAACTTTGATCGCATGAGACGTACCAACAACGCCCTGAAACGCGCGCGTCGTCACGCCGCTCGAGAAAACCGAGCCGTGGGAATTACAGACGTTTACCAGTGTCACTACTGTGATCGGATGTGCACAAGCCGAATCGACTTATTGAGCCACGAACGAGTGTGTAACAGGGACTAAACGCAGACAGCCATCGTCGCATCGACGGGCAGCCTCTCTCTTAGTTGAAACGTTGAATAATCATGACATTTAACACAATGATCAGGAGCTCGATATCACATGATAATTATCAGTATTACAGTCATTGGTATTTGTCAAGGGGCATATGATATTTATCAATACTTACATGGTATTTGTCAAGGGGCACATGATATTTATCAATACCTACATGGTATTTTTCAAGGGGCATATGATATTTAACAATTATTCGCCGAAGACATGACGAGGTCGTCTCGGTTATTATTCACCGATATTCACTGAGCCTGAGGCGAATAATTGTTTTGGTATAAATACACATTTTTGTACTTTTAGGAACAGCATTTTCTTTAAAATTGTTAATTTCGTCTGCCACATTGACCATAGCATTGACAAATCGGCCATTTTGAATAAACGGCGCTGTAGGTGATTATCAATATTACATGGTATTTGTCAAAGTATTTGTCAAGGGGCCAAGATGATTATGATAATAACTGTGTTTACTAATCACGAGGTATGTCTGAAAGATTTCTTAACTATTTCCGTGTAATCAGTGAAAATAGAAATAAGTAGCCAGCAAATGACTTTAAGACAAGACATGACAACTTCAAAGATTATATAAAAATTTAATTGCTATAACGTTTCGTTGCTTACAGCGCAACATCATCAGAGCGGTTTGAAATCATTTGAAAGCAACGAAACCGCTCTGATGATAATTAAATTTTTATATAATCTTTGAAGTTGTCATGTCTGGTCTTAAAGTCATTTGCTGGCCACTTATTTCTATTTTCAAGTTACATTTCGAAACATCAGGAAAGTTAAATTCAAGGATTTTATTATTCCAGTGTTTGACATTAATAAAAATATAGACTGGAAACACACTACAAAGATAATCGTCTTGTTTTTGTGCTCATTAGAGATTTAGAGTCACATGCTCACTGCATAATAACCTCAACAGGAAATTCCTAATCATTGTTTTGGTTTGCCGCCCGTTATAAAAAACAAACAAAAATACCTTAAACTATACCCTGCCTAGTTTAAGAATGTATTTTAAATTCCGAATGACTATATAAGGAAAACACCAGCGGCGGAACTTCAAAATAACAAAATGTTGTTCAAAGTTTGGAATTTGAAATGCTACAGGTTTACACGAGAAAAACTGGGCCATCGGAACTAGTTCAGGTACTCGAGTGGCAGGCCCTATGATAAACACAACTCTATAATGATAACGGTATATTGGCAATGTTTCCGATGAAGCTTGGACCCTGCTTGGTCTAGTCACGGAGCTGTTCCAACTAGAGTTTTAAAAGGGCCAGATTTTTGGCCAAGCGAATTTCTGGGTGTCAAAGATTTGTATGCATGTATTTATAGTAGTCTTCGATTCTCACCGAGTTTATTTTAACCCTTCAGGCACTTTCAATACGAAAGTTCACCCAATGTCGGACAGAGTAATATACTAATAAAAGGGAATACAGCGTTGAGGGTTGAGAGGGTTGATTGAGATAGGTTTTAACCCTTTCAATCCAAAAGTCCTCCCAACGACGAGTAAAATCGTCTGGTGTTAGCCAGAGTAAACTACTAAACGAGAATTCAAGGTTGAAAGGGTTGTAACATCGACGGAATCATTATGTAATCGTCTAGCTCTGAACAGTGAACACATATGGTTTAATCACGTTTAATTTCCGAGTAACTTTGTCGTTCATTTTGGTAACATCATATAGTTCTGTCTTTGACTAGTAAGGTCGAATATCAGACAATACCATAGCAAGCCAAATTGTGTGAGAAAATTACGGGTTGGTGATGGTAAGCGGAAACAGTTATGATCTGTTATTGGCGAGTATGCATGACTTGGCGGACCGGATGACGAACCAGTCTGACAGCTGGCCCACTGGTTGAATAACTTTGCTTTGGTGTATAAAGCAACATAATGAACATATAGAAGCTTCTTTTGTCACATACTTGTAATATCATGAACAATAGCGACATAGAGATGTTCACAAACTTGCTGTGTTCCAAATTGTTTGTTAAAAAGCTTGTGTTATTGAGCAAGCCTATATAATTTCGCAAACACGTGATGGCCATGTGAATCAGTGGGCGGAGAACAATATTTAAAAGCATTCTTGTGACTACGCCAACAGCTCTAGATCGTCTCCCGCCCCCCGGGAGGTTTCGTTGTGTTTGAAATTTCTAGAGCATGCTCTAAACAATACCGGAACAAACCAACATTAATAGATTCCTTTTCCCCCAATATTTTTCCGATATGTGAGGAAGTTAAAAATATGTTCCGTACCGTGTAACCATGCATTAAAACAAACCGTACGAGACTACAACCACTAGAATGCTTCGTCAGCTCAGAATACTGGCCCAGTATTCTCGAGGGTGCATACTGAAGCATTTTGGTAATTGTGGTGACATAACACTATATATCTGCAACGTCATTTCCATTGCCTAAGAGTCCAAACTCCTAAATCTTAATGAGACGGTTTCGAGCCCATGCAATGATGCAATCACTCAGTCTGTCTGTCCACCCTCCATAAAATAACCTCACTAATTATTTGGTTTTCTAGTGCTAAAATCAATGTATTTGGTATTATCGTAATAGAAAGAAGAAAAAAACAAACACTTTTTACCATAAAACGCAGTGTTCTTCGTTCAATAGTTTCCACGTTCGTGCCTGTAGGTATAAAGTAAAAAAGTATTATTAATATTATAACAGCCCACCGCCCACCGGTCTGGGTTAAGTGGCTTGATAGGAATAAATTATAAAAATTCATATTTTTTCCTCTACAACGTTTTGCAGTGTACATTTGTGCCTCATTCTAGTTCCTTGCATAGCTCTAGTGTCAGTGCTGATAATTGAAAAGTTTTACAAATGCAAATTAGGATTTCTGAACTTACTACTTACAACGATTTCTCCCCTCCTGAAAATCGTGGACTGTCTAATAACTAGAATTAACGAAGCACGAATCTACACCGTGAAACGTTTTAGAGGGAAAAATCTGATGGTTTGTAGGTTTTTCCTATTGGGCCGGCCTTAAGAATGGTGTTGTGAACTAAATACTGTGATGTGTAGTATTATAACGTCAGTCGTACAAAGCCAATGATGGTGTTAGAATACTAAATTTTGACTTTATCGTTGAGAAATACATGATGCAATACTAAAGGATCGACAAATATACCCAATTCTTCGTTTGCACTTGACGTCATGGCAGCCATGTTGGAGGAACTTTAACAAAAGAATCTCATTAGCAGCTATTGTATTTGGAGTACGTTTTCCTCCAACATGGCTGCCGTAACTTTGTCTTCTAAATCCATAACCTCCATACATGTCCAATACTGTTTATGGATCTAGGGGGGCTTTCCATTTACACGGTTAGACCGGCCAGTCCGTTTAAATGGAACACGATTCGTTTGAGACCTGGGATGGTCTGACTGGAAAATTTGGTCCTAATCAAAAGCAAGTCCATTCTGGCCGGACTGATCGGTCTAATCTTGTCAATTGGAAAGCGCCCTTAGTTATGGATCTAGAAGACAAAGATAAATCCGTCGAATCCGTCCGTCAAAATCCGTCGAATGGATCGATTGGACCAATTTGTCGAGTCGTGTCGATTCGTTATATTCGTGAAGTGGATATAATTTGGCCACACGTGGTATCAAGTAACGAATTTCACATTCGCTCTTCGTCATTCGCTCAAACGTCGCTCTTCTCATGCGCGGTTTAAGTTGATTTGCATTAGGTTCGGCGCATGCATTAGAAAAGCAATGTTTGATCTGGGCATAACTGATCAACAGTCTGTCAAGCTAAACATCGCCTATTTTTTTTTGAGAATCTGCACGTTTTGTTTTCGTTATGATTGCGTTATCCCCCAAAAGGTAAAATACTAGATGATCAGCGGACACGTCATCTTGTAGTGCTATGCCTATGGGCATAGCAATATTTCTTAAGACAGAAACATAATACGTTCAACTATATATTGGAATAGAATATAATCGGATAGGTTACCATACATATAATTCCAGCGGAAGGGAGGTTTAAGCAGGCTGGAGTTGACTTTTGGTGCATGGTAAGGGGAGAGGGCGTGGATCACATTTCACGGGAGGTAAAACGGTCATTTCACGTTTCACAAATTAAGGGCGGAAATCAATTCTCGCTTCACAAAATGTAGAATCGTGAATCACGGATCACGCGTTATATTAGGCAAATCACATTTCACGTGAAAATAAATAGCTATTTCACGGAAATACCCTTTACATAGCCTTTATTACGTTCTGAGGAGGTGGTGGAGTTAGAGGTGGTGGAGTTAGTGGTGGTTAGCTTTCTAGTATCTTTTTCAGTTCCATTAGCTAAAATATAGGAAGTAGTAGCTTTTTTTAAGTAGTTTTTTTTATAGGAAGTAGTAGCTTTTTTTTAGTTTTTTTTTTACTGGCGAGTTCGACGTGGATTAATAATAATTAATAATTTTAATCGGTCAGCCGAGTTACCCGGTTTGCCGGGATAAACTTTACGTTCTGTTTATATGGAAGCGAGTTACCTTGCAAGTTGTAATATTTGAGATGATTAGCATCAACAAAAGTGACATAAAGCAACGAATATAGAAAATTCATCTCGCTATGCCGAGTTACCCGGGGAAAAGTGTTTATATGGGGAAATATTTGCCGAGTTCTCGCCAGGGCGAGTTTCGTCCTCTGACTCGAATAAACACTGCGGTGGGAAAAACAGTGTTTGTTCTACCGACCGGGAACTCGCCATGTACCGATGACCGGGTAACTCGCCTCCACATAAACAAGCCGTTTTACTCTGGCTAACGCCAGACGAGTTTACTCGTCATTGCATGGGGCCTGTCGGATTGAGGTTAAGGGTTAAGGGCTGCGGTAGTTTTGTTATGCATGCTTGATATTTCAATACATGATCTCACTCGTGAAATAAAGTAACGTGCTGCGTAGGCAGTGTAAAAACAATCGAAATATAGTAAGGTTAGATCGATATACTGCCGAAACAGAGAACGTAGGAATCTAACGTTTCGAGCGAAGGCCCTTCGTCAGAGAGAAACGTCATCTCACTCGCTCGATGAGGAAATACTGGAACAAGTTCAAACAGCAATGAAATCTCGTTGTTCCTAAAATTTAAGACATTAGACGCCCTTCGTGAAAGATATTATAATTTCAGTAAATAAAGACTTATTGTCAATCTAACTGTTTATCTTGTACATGAATCTGTAAACAAGAATGATTCCTTGACAAACAAAATCAATTTGAAACACACAAACTTATACGCGAGCTTTTTGCGCGATTTAAAGCGAGTCAGAACTCCGTCGCTTATAAAACGTTTGTCAGCAAAGAGCAAAGATTCTTTTGACCAAAACAAACTAAAGTAATTGAAATGCACATACAATTAAATATAAATTGCTTGTCACATGAAAGATCTCAATAAAGATAGTTCTGTTGTTCGGATAGTCGTATTCACAAAATAAATATTGTTGGATCAAATTAGATTTATTTATAAAGCGTATTTACTAAAGTTGTTAGCGGGAAAGAACATCTGATCAAATTGCAATGTTCAGTGAAACAAATTATGAGAGAAATATTCGTTTAGAACCTTCGGGGATTAGACGATTTTAATTCCTCTTTATTCTCACGGGGGTGGGGGTGGTTAACCACGCATACAATTTGTGAAATAGGCACGTGATGAAGTGCTGAAACACCAACACAAATGTGATTGGTCCATGTCGAACTAAAGTCGAAATTTGATTGGACAATGTTCTGAGTCGGCAATCGCTTTAAGTCGAATGCACTTTCGAATCATCAGTGTTTGTTGACAACGCCCGTAGTAGAGCAGTTGATTCTAGTCAAGCACAGTTTTGGAGAAGAAGTATTTGTACAATGTCTGCCAAACTTATTATCGTCTTCCTGGTTTGTGTAATGGCAGTCTATTACACGACTGCTGCTGGTAACGTCACCTCGACATCCGCACAAGTAACGGCAAGCATGAATACGACTACAGGGACTACAGCACCACCAAAAAGTTCAGCAATTCATTTTGGGGCATCAGCCTTCTTCCTTTTATCCGTTTTGTTCCTTACAGTCCTTCTTCACTAATCTAACGAACCCGAAAGCCTTCCTTATAGAGTTTGTGTGCGAACCGAAGCTTCATCGAACGAGTGTCCGAGAGTGTTTTCAAGTCAAGAGCTGAATAGTATTACCAAACAGAAGTAGAGCAGTTGAAAGAACAACCATCGTATAGCAGCATAAAAGAAGTAAAGACCGCGTTTGGAAATGAAGAATGAAATATCCTCAATCTTCAACGAATCTGACAAACGGCGAGATAAGGGAGTGGTTCTCTTCAACCGTGGCATAGACAATAGAACAGATTTTTGCACAATATATAACTAAATAAATGTATATTCTCTAAAATTTGCGAACACGTTAATGCATCGTATAGACCACAGTATTTTAAATCTTATTCAACTCGTGGCTCGGTCTGTACCGAGAGCTTTTTGTTATGGTAAGGAAGTAAATGACTTGAACGATTTCTCAGTACTTGAAGCTTCTTTAGTAGCTTGTAAATGTAATAATCATATTTTTTTCTTTTAAAATACAAAGGAAGGGTTCATTTTTTTTATAATTCAAACACCAATGTCGTCATTTGCCTTTATCATCGATCTTTTGATCGTGTTCGGTGCTTCTGGACAAGTTAGTTGGCATGCTTGCAGTCGCGCGACGCACGAGGAAATAAATGGCGGAAATTTTAATAAGCATCAAGCTGATACATATTGTCGAATAACGAGAATTCCTGCAGCATAAAATCGTACTGTAACCTACAATATATCTACCACATTACAAAGTCCAACAATTCTTCGTACATTAAACCAATTCTAGTCGACAGATTTTTGTTCCACGCCGCTCTAAAAAATATTTGGCTTTGTTACTGAATTTTTTTGTTCGCCTTGCCGTTTGAGAACAAAGACTTTCTTTTCAATTTCACGAACAGCTTGTGTTCAGAGTTTTCCTTCTTCGGCGCGAATTCAATATGGTGAATAACCCTGTTATTCCGAATGCTCCTAGTATATGTGTGAAAATGCCATTCTAGATCTTTCTCATTAGATAAATCGATTATCAAGGAAAACGTTGAGCGGTTGTTTTGAAATAATTCTGCTCGAATTTTGCATAACCTGCTTGATATAATTGTACAGCGATCACCAGAGCGTAAGGTCATTCCAGACGCCAGTTTTAGTCCTTTTAAAACCGAATAGCTTCTTTAAAACATCGCAGTTAACTCCCTTAGAAGTTCCCGGTTGCCAATTCTTCGGCGAGCCAGGTTTTTTTCTGCCTTAAAAGCCCGAACTTCTTTCGGCTAAAATATGCAAATCTATCGAGAACGTAATTAAATTACTTCATATCACAGGAAAAGAAGAGAAAGTACTTCTATTCTACAAACGTCCGTGACCAATATTCGGTACGATCGTTCGCGCTGGGCACCAGTAAAGATTTCCAAACAAAGTACACGAAGATGATGAATAATAGCGGGTACTAGGGACCTTAATTTCCTAGATGAACGACGGTGGTTAGAAATACAAATTTTGCAGTTAAAAGAAGTGACGGTTAACCAACTATTATATTTGATATCTGAAGCTAGTTTAACGACTTCCAAAACGCACCAGTATTGCTTAAATGATTGTAGTGTCAGTATTGAAGTCAATCTTAAGCAACAGTTCTCATCTTTTGGCGAATTGACGTCGCCCTAAAAACATGAAAATGCTCTAAGTGGCGTTGAATAAAGAACGAGGACGGTGTTGAAGATACTCTTGGAGCAAAGAAATATTTGCAAAAAGTTATTTTGTTTGAAGGACGTAGTCGTTGAATCGCCGTCGTAGATCTTAAGGTCCTCGGGTTGACTCGTTTCACGAAATTCTTTCCTTGGCCGCAAAAGGAAATTTGAATTAACGTTTAGACTTGTTTACATCTAAACTAAACCAATTCTTCTTTGTAAATTTAGTTTATGCGAGTTTTAAAACCACAGTAAGATCATCAACAGATCAATCGCGTGAGCCAAGTTAACCGGGGCTAGCCTGGCTCATGTAATCAGCAGCCTAGTAAAGCCCATGAATGATTTTAATATTAAAACGTACACCGCGGTAAATATATAAAGGTATGATCATAAGCATAGAGGGCATTCACGAATTTTCGTTTACAACACCTTTAATATTTCACTTTAGCCAAAGTCAGACTTATTAGGACTAAACCTTTTCAAAAAATGGGTTTGCATTAATGGATTAGACTCTTCACGTTTATCAAAGCATTCTCACATAGCAGTGGCGGTGGAACATGTTAGTATATATATTAGAGGAACTGATTGTCTGATTCATCAAAATAATAATAAGTGATGTACTTTGACCTCCTCTCAGCAAATCTGAGGCCATTCTTAGCCGATTGGGGGGGGGGGGGGGGGGGTTAGTCCCCTCGTTGGAAGTGTTAAGCAATCGGTGATGCATGGTTTGTGGTTTATAATTAATAAAAGGGGCTTTATATAAGATGCTAGGACGACAACGGCGTTTAAAAAGCAACATGAATTTTACAATTTAAAGAAGTCACGGTTAACTGACTATTATATTTAATATTTGAAGCTAGTTTAATGACTTCCAAAACGCCCCAGCACTGCTAAAATGATCCCTTGCTGCTAAAATGATGCCGGTGTGTAAATACAGGCCAAAAAGTCTTGCGTTTACACGATGCTGGTATAATATAATGACGGATTAGCATGTGACTATTCTCTTCCAATGAGAATTGAGAAGACTTTGTGAATACTGCTGACCCGAATACTGTGGTCGTATATATCGTGATTACCGTCATTAAACTGTTACGGCACGGGCGTCTACACGATACCGTTAGTGTTCCGTTTTCATTTCATGCCGTCAAGGAACCCGTCTTCATTTTGTGCCGTTTTCATGTCATTTTTGTGCCGGTATCGTGTAAACGCAAGGCCTAAACGGCATGATTTTGTTCCGTTTTCAAATTGTACCGGCATCGTGTAAACGGGGTCTAAAGGACGTCGTCGTTGAGGTTGACGTCATAGATCTGAAAGTTCGTAAAATCACTCTCGTTAACTCGCCATGTTCCCGACAGCTTACTGCTCGTAGATCGTTGCCAATCTGCTAACAATCAAGAAGTAACACACATAAGCTGACAATAATACGAGTTCCCACCAAAGACTTCATAAAACCAATGTAACAATATGTTCTTGTATAGAATATTGCACCACACCTGATAACACCGCACAATATATCATATCATACACCACACCATGTAGCGTACTATATACCACACAATACCATACTACATCATATTATATCACACCATACCACACCACACTATACCATACCACACCATACTATACCATACCATACCATACCATACCAAAATACCATACCATACTAAACCATACCATATCACAATACCATACCATACCATGCCATACCATACCATGCCATACCATGCCATATCATACCATGCCATACCATGCCATATCATACCATGCCATACCATGCCATATCATATCATACCATACCACACCACACCACGCCATACCATACCATGCCATACCATGCCATATCATACCATGCCATACCATGCCATATCATACCATGCCATATCATACCATACCATGCCATGCCATACCATGCCATATCATACCATACCATGCCATATCATACCATGCCATACAATGCCATATATCATACCATACCATGCCATACCATACCATACCATACCATACCATGCCATATCATACCATGCCATATCATATCATACCATACCATACCATGCCATACCATACCATGCCATACCATACCATGCCATACCATGCCATATCATACCATGCCATATCATACCATACCATGCCATGCCATACCATGCCATATCATACCATACCATGCCATGTCATACCATGCCGTATCATACCATACCATACCATGCCGTACCATACCACACCACGCCATACCACACCACGCCATACCATACCATACCATACCATACCATACCATACCATACCATACTATACTATACCATGCCATAGCATACCATACCATACCATGCCATAGCATACCATACCATACCATACCATACCATACCATACCATGCCATACCATGCCATACCATACCATACCATACCATGCCATACCATACCATACCACACCACGCCATACCATGCCATACCATACCATGCCATACCATACCATGCCATACCATACCATGCCATACCATACCATACCATACCATACCACACCACGCCATACCATACCATACCATGCCATACCATATCATACCATGCCATACCATGCCATACCATGCCATACCATGCAACACCACACCATACCATGCCATCGCAGGCTACATATTCATATCATAACATAATTTAATTCATATGTAAAATACAATGGTTCCACAGTTTCTTGTCTTAAATACACGTATCAATTAAAAAATTAAGATGTGAAAATTTACTCAAAATATAATATTCTTCATTTCACACTGGAAACGAGTCGTTCCTATGTATAGCTCCGCAAGAGATGGACAAAAGGAGCACTTACCCACCCCTCTCTGAATGCAAATCATAATAAATATTTCACTAACTAATCACATACAAATTAATACACGTCAACCGCAGTCGGTCGCTAGAAAAACCACAAATTTATTTGAACCCGCTCGCCTTCAAACAGTCCCGCGATGCATTGCCAGCCTCGCTATCCCCAGATCTCTAGCGCAATTTTGAATGGCTAATAATACTCGTAAAATGGACCTTTTCACCAATAGCGGCGCCATATTGAATTCGCAATGCATTGTGGTCTATCCAGGGTAACAAGTAATAAGTAAATCAGATACAGATCGGCTGCGAATGCTTTGTCGTACTTATCAAATGGACGCATCTAAATAGCCATGTTTTCAAACTATTTTTCAAGTTGGAGTGATTTTAGCTAAGTAAATTGAGGGAAAAGTTTATGTAAATTAGGACGAATCTGTATGCGATTTACAGATATTGATTAAATATTCATTTCTTTTGAATTTTCTTAAATTTTCAATTAAAAAGGTGATTGCTTAGTGTGGAGACACAATGCGGTAAATTTATTTTTATAAATACTTTCGTGGCAACAATGTCTAAATATGAACGTTGTAATATTAGTAAAAGTAATAATGCTTGGACCTATAAGGATATATTTGTCATGAATATATCCTAATACGTCAGAGAATTGTTGCTTTTCAACCTCGTACCCAGGGCATTTTGCCTCCACGTTGGGAGGTCGGCGAAAATGGCCCTGGCATCGGCTGGTCA
This sequence comes from Paragorgia papillata, assembly GCA_035771165.1. Taxonomy (NCBI): domain Eukaryota; kingdom Metazoa; phylum Cnidaria; class Anthozoa; order Scleralcyonacea; family Coralliidae; genus Paragorgia; species Paragorgia papillata. Next base: position 1,736,404 of record JAWNZC010000401.1, read on the forward strand.
CGTGACACCCAGAATTTTGGGGTGTTATGGCAAGAAAATTTATGCGGTCTTTGTGTTTTGTTTTTGTATAATACGTATACATGAATAATAAATGAGAAATATTTAACGCTCTGCCGACTCACTCATGTGAACCTTTATCATAAAAGCAACTGGCTAGCGTTATTCTTCATACTCCCACGATTATCCAGGATACATGTAAATGTCATGAACAAACATATATCTAATGTTAATCGTTTCCATTCTTTGGGTAAACTTTGCAGAGTGGATCTATCACATTTCAAATTTTCATGAATAAATTATACTCTATCTGAATTAGTCGAGTTCTTAAACCGGCCAATCAGATTATAGAATCGACCAGCCGATGCCAGGGCCATTTTCGCCGACCTCCCGGCGTGGAGGCAAAATGCCCTGGGTACGAGGTTGGTTGCTTTTAGCAATATCACAACCATCATATTTAGACATTGTTGCCACGAAAGTGTTTATAAAGAAAAAATTACGTCATTGTGTCTCCACACTACGCAACCACCTTTTTAATTGAGCTTGGTACCCTGGATAGACCACAATGCATTGCGAATTCAAGATGGCGCCGCTATTGGTGAAAAGGTCCATTGTAATTGTTCCTTTATTATTTAATTCACCGTTCGTCGGCAAGCCACACTAGAATAAACGAATTGTTCCGTTTTCCAGGTGAACTGAGCACGCTCGTACTAGTCCCACTCCCCGCTCGGCCAGCGCAAATACTACGATAACCCTTCCCACAAGTCAATACAAGCCTGCTGTGTTCCTCCTGAGACGATTCCTCGGTTCCCAAGTTCCACGTGACGGGAGTGGTTGTTAATGGCAACAGGCACTCGAGCAAGGATTCATGACAACGAACCACGGAATAGACAAGTAACGATAAACTGTTACAGACAAGGAAACAACCGCTGCTGGTACCAATGAACAGCTCACGATTGACCACCATCAAGGACAGCACTTGAGAACTTGTAACTAGGAAAAAAGGATTGATGCCTAAAAAAACATTGCTAAAGCCAGTGTAACAAGAACAAATACTCGTCAGGTGCCACGGGGGGTTTTCACCATTGACCTAATATATA
>JAWNZC010000401.1:1742500-1757500 GCA_035771165.1 Paragorgia papillata
AAACCTGTAGGAAACTTCCTAGTGAACTGGATCACATTTCTTAATCTGCATATATTGAAATCAATGAAGAAAACACCGCGATGCGAATACCCGTTTGAGAAGCAAGATCAAACAATCGTTTATCGTGTTTCATCAGGGGCACTCACTCCAAACACTCGAAAACAATAAAAACATCATGGCTATGCCCTCGGTTTTCATTTGTTTTCTCGTGTTTGGAACCCCTGATGAAACACTCAAACTCGTGTTTGATCTATGAATTGAAGTCGTTTGCAAGGACAATGTCAGTCGTGCAAAGATAAAAACAGGGATACTGTTTTAACTAACAGCGAATAACAAACCTGAACAATACATTTCTGGAGGACATAGGGATCAAGTCGTTGTCCAACTCTTTTATAATCAGCCAGAAGCTTGTCCAGACTTTTAAGAGGAGCGAACTCCAAGATCAACGACAACGGGTTCAAACAAAAACCTTTGAGTTGAAGGATGTGAGGATGATTGAGATTGATTAAAATGGATAACTCTTGGCGGATAGTTCTGTTTATAGAAAAACAAACGTTGTTGTTAACCTACAAAGCCCGAAGTCAAAGTGCAAAGGTCGGGTGGATAAGTCCTAGCTAGAGAACACTTGCACTAGCCATGCTTTGAATAACCTAAATTAAATTTTTAATCACTAAATTGCGACTTATGTACCTGATTGTGCTATTTAGCAGATAAAATTTTTGTTTGATTTTTCAAAACGTTGATAACAATGTTCACTCGTTAAGACTTATCCAATGGATATATAGGCTATCCAGGTTTTGTACGACTTGCCCCAGCAATTTAAGTCGTTAGTTGTGCGTGGTGTGAAAAAAGGAAAGAGACAATGACACTGAGATACAACAGAATAGATAATTAACAGAAAAAATACAAAAAGCCGCAGTAATTGGCATTGGCTGTTGTGATTGCCCAGCCTATTGACTCCAGTGGCGTAGCCTGCCCCCCCCCCCCAACTACACATTTGCCCCCCCCCCCAGTCTCCTGAATGTCTGACGCTAAATTCAAGTAAGAACTTTTGCTTCTTTGAAATTTGAAGTTTGTTTCTGTTGCTAATGATAATCGTGATGCTGATACACTGTCACATGAAGTTTCATTGGTTAAACTGCGCAGAATTACGCTCCCAAGAGAAAGTTCCTCTCAGAAATCGCGGGAAATGCCCTCACAGGGCTTCGAAAACTCAAAATCTTCTTCGGGGATGGACGATGCCCCCATACCCCCTACAATGATGATTGGTCGCGGCTAAAGCCACGATTCTACACCATCTAATGCTTGATAATTCTCATCTAAAACTGCACCCCAAAATTTTCCGTTGCTCCCCCAAAATTTTGATCCTGGCTACGCCACTGATTGACTCCTATCTGTATTTATGTTTGTAAGATGTACGACAAAGTTAATAAAATAAAAATAAATAAACTAACCTGTAAGCCTCAGTGAATATCTGGTGTGGAACTTCCTGAACTTTACGCTGCGCTGCTTTTGCGGCTGCAATTTCTTCTTCGGTTGGGTTTTCCCTCAGCTCGTTATCCAGAGGCAGTTTCAATGCCACTTGCAGTATTTTACCATCTTGTTTTATTTCGCCAGAATACACGGTGCCAAAAGAACCACGACCAAGGAATTTCTTGCAAGTAACATTGCACGGCTCAATCTTTAGTTCAGGAGCGATATCTGAAAAAACCTTGAATAAAAAAATATGAATAAAAAAATATGAATAAAAAAATATGAATAACATTGATGTGACCTTGGCAGTCTAATTTTAGCAAAGTGAAAAGGCGGTAAACTGTCGAAATTAGTTTTAATAACAAAATACTGACGTTGCGAGCGGAACCCTTTATCAGAGTAAAATGTGGTAAGGCCCTGATGAAGATTAGTTTTGATAACAAAATACTGACGTTTCGAGCGAAGTCCTTCATCAGTCCTTACTCACTAATGAAGGGCTCCGCTTGAAACGTCAGTATTTCGTTATCAAAACTAATCTCGGCAGTTTACCATCTTTTCACTTTGCTCTATCCAAAACACTACCTTCGCAGCATTCTATGTTTTTACAATCTACTATAGTTTTAGCCTGTTCTAAAGAAGTACACCAGCTACTTTGCAGTAGTAAGCTGTCTTTCAAAAATATTATTAAAAATGACAGGATCGTAGTTTAAAATCTTACACTATCCTCTCCTCTCCTGCCACTTCTCCTCTCCTCCCTCCGCTCCCCTCGCTCCCCTCCCACGCACTCCAAACTATTTTACGCAACACAAGTACTTACCACATCAGGAGCTATGTCCTTTAAGGCAAGTTCTCCGTCGAAAGGACAAGAAACGTAATCACTCTTATGGGACAAGACAACACACTCTTCAAATTCAAAAGCAGTGATCGTTCTTCCATCGCCGACACGACTCTCATGCCTTGGGCTGGGGGGTACCCCAGAGGTCTGGGAACTAGCTCGGGAGTGGTTCGCCTCGCTATCAGTGGTATTATCGTGGTCGAAATCATTCTTCCGGTGAAACGAATTCTCGCGTTCGAAATTCATTCGATTAGAATCAACGGAACCTCCAGAATCATTCCCATGCCCTTCGCCGCCACAGCTACCGTCAGTGCCCAGGCCACTGCTCGACCCACTGTCGGAAGTGGGCGAGTCCACGTGTCGTGAGGCATGCCGGTTTGGTTCAGCGTCAGATTGAGGTTCAAAATCATCGTAACGTTCTGGTACCAAACCGTAAAAAGTACTGTTGCCAAACGAACCACACGTTGGTAGTGGAGCATCGTCAGCAGAATTAACATTTTCGTGTCCAGGCCCTCGTTGATCCTCTCCACTCTCCTCAGCGTTCTGTCTGCGTGACTGGCGCGGCACGCTGGAAGATATGGAATGAACAGCGATTACTCGACGTATACATTTCTCGCACGGTATAAGCCTGGTGACTAGGTTCTCGCCGAAGATATTGGTTGTATCTAAGCCTGGGTACCAGTCGCTAAGCAAGGTATCAATGTGGTCGATGGTTAGAGCCAAGAAGCGCGCAGCAGTCTGGATGTTTGAATCGCTGATGGATTTGACGCGAAAACCGACGAGATTTTTTGCGACAGACGGAGAGCCATTTTCATGACCTGAAAGAGAAAAAAAAGACTGTCGTCAGACCGTCCCGAGTCTGCGTCACAAACGCTCGTGGGCATGTTGTGGGCATTGGTGTTTGCCGTGAAACGGAGTGAGGCCGTGAGGCATGTTGTAAGTTCTTTGCTCCTTTCGCTTTTGGAGTTTGACAAAAAGTTGAACAGCTTTGCCTTTTGATCAAGGTGTTCTTGCACGTTGTTGGTAGATTTCGAAACGGACTGACTGGCTTTGTCGTTTATTTAACAGTGATGTGGCTGACAACTCCTTGATCGTAAATATGTTCACCTCTGTGAAGTATGCACCGCATTCAGCTTTCGGTGCAAGTGCACCGACCGAGCCTGAACGAAGGGTGAATATGGTGCTAATTCACAACGTAGCTACGTAGATAGCCCGAATGAACGCCTGACCCAGGCATATTTGTTCCGCAAGAATATCATCAACTCTTTCTCACCTGCATCTTTTCTTCCACTATTCTGTACGACAAACTTCTCCATTGCCATCATCACGCTAGGTGCGATGACCTCCACGACACTGGACGAAATCGTCTGCTGTTCTTCGCCGTTGATGAGAAACGTGAAAATTTGGCCTTCTGGTAACAGAAAAAAATATTGCGAGACAGTAATTGCCGCAACCTATTACTGCCACTACTTTAGTTTATCACTAAGGAGGCGATCCCCCCCTGTGGCCAGCACTACCACTACCACTACCATCACCACCACCAACACCAACAACCACCACCACCACCACTACCACCACCACCACCACCAACAACCACCACCACCAACCACCACCACCAACAACAACAACAACAACAACAACAACAACAACAACAACAACAACAACAAAAAGACTACCACCACCAACAACATCATCACTATCACCACCACCATCATCACCACCACCACCACAACAACAACAACAACAACAACACCACTACCACAACCACTACCAACAACACCACCACCACCACAACAACAACAACAACAACAACAACAACAACAACAACAACAACAACAACAACAACAACACTACAACAACCACTACCAAGAACACCACGAACACCACCACCAACAACAATAAACCGACAATGAAGATAACCACATAGCACAGCATAAACCAACTTACCCTCGGGACACCCATAGAAAGGCGTATTTTGCAGCTGACATACACGCAACAATTTGACACCGTAACATGACAACTCAAGCCCAGTCTTCCAGCATGACCACTCGGGTTGAGCAACCTTGGTCCGTTCGCGATCCTCAACTACAACCACTTGTCCATCCATAATGAATTCCATACATTCTGCAACGACCGTCTTCAATTGCTTGTCGTTTATCATCCTGCACAAAAACAAAAATATCAATGTTTCTGGTAGCTCAGCTGTTCGAAAAGAAACTTGACCCAAGCCTAGCTTAACTACTACAGTCGAACCTCTATTAAGCGGACACCTTCGGGATTCCGTCTAGTGTCCGCTTAATAGAGGTTGGCACAGTAGGGGGTGCGCGCATGGGGTTACAAGTTTTTGTTATAGACTTAGTTTGGTTTTACTGTAAAACAATTACTACAGCACCGTTTGACTTATATATTTATTTAACCCACATATTTATTTAATACTGTAGTTCAAAATATAACAAAACATGAAATAGAAAAAAGTTTGCAATACATTGGGACCAACTTTTACAAAAAATAGCAACATTATATTGGTTAGACTATATGTCGCCTTAGATTGTCAGCATGCCTTGTAAAATTATTAATGTTGAAAGAAAACGTTAATCTTCAACTCCACGTGTCCGCTTAATAGAGGTTATTCTGCTCATTGGGACCCAAGATAAGTGTCCGCTTCCGCTTAATAGAGGTGTCCGCTTAATAGAGGTTACAACTATAGGGTTTTATTAAAAAAATTGTCGGGACCTTAGATAGGTGTCCGCTTAATAGAGGTGTCCGTTAATAGAGGTTCGACTGTACCAGCAAGATCGTTGCTGTAATAAAGGGAGGGAGGGAGGGAGGGAGGAAGGAAGGAAGGAAGGAAGGAAGGAAGGAAGGAAGGAAGGAAGGAAGGAAGGAAGGAAGGAAGGAAGGAAGGAAGGAGGGAGGGAGGGAGGGAGGGAGGGAGGGAGGGAGGGAGGGAGGGAGGGAGGGAGGGAGGGAGGGAGGAGGGAGGGAGGGAGGGAGGGAGGGAGGGAGGGAGGGAGGGAGGGAGGGAGGAGGGAGGGAGGGAGGGAGGGAGGGAGGGAGGGAGGGAGGGAGGGAGGGAGGGAGGGAGGGAGGGAGGGAGGGAGGGAGGAAGGAAGGAAGGAAGGAAGGGAAGGAAGGAAGGAAGGAAGGGAAGGAAGGTCTACCCGACCTCGGCTGAGATTCTCTATCTAAGTTCGCTGTCCCACATTATCCCAACACCTCTAGTCGTATTTATCATCTCTATGGTTTTACCTGGTGATGAGTCTGGCCCAGAATCCACTAGGAACGTAAGACATGAGGTACTGCCTTCGTAGAACTCGGTTCTCAGTGTACGCGACCATGTTCATTGATCTGGCGACGACTTTACTCACACCAGGCGCCATGACATTACGACGGTCGATCTGATTCTGAGGAAGCAACGAAGGAACTAGAAGATGTTCGGTACTCCAGGGTAAGGCCACTTCACACTTGTTCAGAAGGTCTACGTATTCGCGGATAAACGTCGAAGGAAAGCGGTCGCTGCGAAACAGCTGGGAAAGATCAGAGAACCGCATCACACCTGAGAGAAGAAGAAGCGAGACAATAATGAGTAAACTACACGGGCGTAATCAGCTTTAATAATTGAAGCTGTAACAGATAACAGCGATCACGAACGGGAACGCGAACGCAAACACAAACGCAAACGCAAACGCAAACGCAAACGCAAACGCAAACGCAAACGCAAACGCAAACGCAAACGCAAACGCAAACGCAAACACAAACACAAACACAAACACAAACACAAACACAAACACAAACACAAACACAAACACAAACACAAACACAAACACAAACACAAACACAAACACAAACACAAACACAAACACAAACACAAACACAAACACAAACACAAACACGAAATCCAGCGAACCCGTTAACACTTAGAGGCCTGGACCTCTCTCTGTGCTGAATAAAATCGTCTGGCGTTAGCCAGAATAAACCTTAAAGACTAGTCGTCAGGCTTCAAAGTGTTAACTCATCAATTTATTAATAAACAAAAAAAAAACACACACGCACATGCAGACAAACAAACATACAAACATACAAGCAATTCAAACGAATGAACGAACATCCAAATCAAACAACCAGTCAGTCAGTAAATCAAACAACCATTAATAAACCACAATCGAAATATAGTAAGGTTAGATATACTGCCAAAACAGAGAACGTAGGAGTCGAGCGAAGGCCCTTCGTCAGAGAGAAATTAACACACCAATTAACCTTAACCACCAGCCTAAACCCCCCACCCACGGTTTAGAAAAAACATTATACCTACCATTCTGAACAAAAGGGTTAACATCACGGATAGCAACGACATGAGCTAGCATATCACAAAGCCATTGAGGATCAAGAAAGTAAAGTCCAGAAAGTGAAGGATCATCGTAGTGTAGCAGCACGCCATTATCATGAAGAAACTGACAAGCTTGTTCTAACTCTTCAAAATCCCTTAGTTTCACTTGAGCCGCGTCCAGTTCAGCCTCAACTTTTTCCCTGAAACCACAAACAAAATGAAACTATTTACAAATAAAGGACTGATTTCCCTTAACACTTTACCCGGCAGATTACCAGGAGGTCTCCACTTGACGAGTAAAATCGTCTGGCGTTAGCCAGAGTAAAGGTAATAAGTTGCCAAATGGCAACCATGCCCGGTAAAGGGTTAAAGTGCATATAACCCCAAATTTGTTATCATTTAAATACGTTCTACCTTTGGCAAATAGTTGAACAACGAAATATTTTTTTAGATTGGAGCAATCTTTATTGCTTTAATAGAGATGTTTGTTTTCAAAATGGTAATGAGACGACGCCAAAGCAGTCGTCATTATCTATATACAATGTTTATTTGCAGGAGTGACAAGACCCAATTCTTCCATTAATGGTGTGTTTGAACAACATGTTCCATATTGTACGAGTTTTTCCACAAAGAAAGCCAAATGCGTACATAGACGTCATCTCATTACCATACTAGAAATGCGAATCGCCAAAAAACATTGAAGAATAGCTCCAATCAAAAAAATATTTCACTGAACAACTGTTTGCTCTATGTAGAACGTATTCATGCAGATGATAAAAAATTTGGGTTTATAATGCACTTTAACGTTGATTAATCATGAAGTAGAAGACAGAGAAGGTAGTTCTAAACACACTACCTGAAATGCTCGGCTTTCAATACTGGAGTCTGATCTGCTGCATAACATTTTGCGGTGACAGTTTTCACAGCTGTTTCGACGGCCAGGTAACTGGCTGGAATTAGTTGTTCTTCGAGAAGACTGTGTCCTCCTGTAGAATATACAAACTTTAGATTGACTTTTCAGCCAAACATACCAACATACATAGCCCTTGGTTTTAGTTCTGTTTTCGTGGTTTGTACAGAATTGTCGAGGTTAGTCAATAATAGAGCAAAGTGAAAAGGTAGTAAACTGCCTAGATTAGTTTTAATAATGAAATACTGACGTTTCGATCGGAGACATTCATCAGCCTTTAAGCCCTAATCAAACGAGAACGCAAGTCATCGCAAGTTTTAGAGCTGTGCCTATCGGTCCATATTCGTAATCGATTAATCGTTGATAACAATCGATTAATAATCGATTAATCGTATTAAAAAATCAACACGTGTTACCATTGTTTGTCCCTTCAAATAAAGGTGTGCTTTTAAGAAACAAGTCGCGTTCGATATTTGATACGCAATATAGCTGTTTTTAACAGGGCGAATGTCACAATGCCATCTCATATTTCCACAACTTTTTAACAAAAACTCATTTTAGTATCATGCTGTTGACTTTTGTCGATGATTCGATTGTTGTTAACGATTAATTGATTGCCGAAAAAGAGTCGATTAATCGATTAATCGGGCACAGCTCTAGCAAGTTTTAGCTTGTGCTTGCTTGTGTCTCGTTTGATCGCCAGCTGCGATGACTTGCGTTAGCTTGCGACTAATTTGATTTTGTTCAAATTTCATCGCAAGTTTTCTTCAACTTGCGAGAGCTTGCGAAACGTTTGAACACAAAACACAAGTCGATGCAAGTCTTTCGTGCTCCGTCACCATAAAAACTATCATGAGAACTAGCGAAAAGGCGTGGGAACCAGCGGGAGTGCAGAACTTGCGACGACTTGTGCCGACGTTTGACTGGTTGCATGGCAAGTCATCGTAAGCTAACTTGCAACGACTTGCGTTTGATTAGGGCTTTACTCACTAATGAAGGGTCCCGCTCGAAACGTCAGTATTTCGTTATCAAAACCATTCTCGGCAGTTACTACCTTTTCACTTTGCTCTATCGAAAACACTGCCTACGCAGCACTCTGCTTAGTTAATAATAGCCTTAACTCATTCCTGTCCGAGGGCTTCCCCAGAGGTGAATAAAATCGTCTGGCGTTACTACTACTACTACTAATGTTCCATGGGCTCTTTAAGGAGCCCGTTGGTGCTTCATGTTCTGACGTTCCCTACTGCCCTCCATCGTTCGCGATCTCCATCATGTGGCGAAGAGGCATGCCAGTCCATTCCCTAATGTCGTCGATCCACGCCCGTCTAGGCCGTCCTCTTCTGTTGTTCCCATCTACCATACCAAGCATGATAATCTTCAGCAATCGGTCATCATTCATTCTACACACATGCCCAAATAGCTGTACCTTTCTCCTTTTCATGGTAGTTACAACATCTTCTTCCAGATGCACATGTCTAGCGTTAGCCAGAATAAAATACTAAAGACCGATTCGGAAAGGAAAGAGTTAACCATACTAAACAAAGTGATAGCCTTCCCCAAACATCTACCAGTCTTCTGGAACTGATGCATACTTTGGCATGTTACTCTAACACCAGACGACTTAATAGTCTCAGGGAGAACCCTCAATCGCCAAGTGCAACCACGAGACAAACTAACCTGGGCTCTTAATCTCCAAAGCCGTGGTGTAAATAGCATCTCGTAGTTTCTGGATGTTATGTCCAGACGTACAGCTAACATCGAGCACGCGTACAACCTTGGGAAGGCCTCGTTCACGAGGACAAATTACTCCACCATCCAAATTCTTATCAACGTACTGCTCGTAGATCAATCTGTGCATGCATTCAACAAACCCACTCCTCTTTTGCTGACTAGAAAGTTGGTCGTAAAATGTACCAACGATAATCACAACAGAATCTGGGGCGCGAGCCTGGAAGAAAATAGACTTCTGAGAAAGATACTCGTAGAGATATTATTAGATTTATAAAATAAAGACTTGTATGTTATTAGTGTTTTCAGCTTGAGTTGGTAACTTACGAGTTAACAGTTTAACTTATGACAGCTTGTACAGCAAAAACATACGAAAAAATTAACTACTTAATAACCGAGAGTGAGGTCTTTACGGTAAAATACTAAACCGAGGTCTTGCTGTATTGACCGAGCGATAGCGAGGTTAATACGCTCAAGACCGAGGTTTAATATTTTACCGTAAAGACCGAACGGTCGAGGTTATTAGGTATAGTTTATTATATGGCACTTTTTAGTTCAAAATCTTGTATTTCTTGGTCTTCGCTTCCTTTAACTTCGTCAAAACACCGAACTAGCGTTATTTTCTTCTGTTTCTTTCTCGTCTGGATACTAGAATTTACTTTTATAATGTTCATCGTTGTCTATTTCATCTATTTTCGCCGTTTTTCGGCAATAAAAGTTTCTTATTAGGATTTTTTGTTTGTTTCCAATCGTAGGGCATTAACAATTTTCATAATGCCCGTGGGCATTACGGAGAAATCTCGCCCCGTCAGCAACCAATCACAGCGCGTGATTTTACCGGAAGTAATCCGTGCCATATAATAAAAAGACTTATTAACCGAGTGCGAGGTCTGTAAGTGCATGGGAAAGTATTTGCCTGAGGTTTTCGTACAGACCGAGCGACAAAGGAGTGAGGTTTGTGTACAGACCGAATAAACGAGGTTGGCTGTTGCTTCGTTTTCATCTTCTGTTTTCAGCGTCCTCAGGTGTTGTCGTTTACCTTGGCTTACTATAAAGCCTTTTCGCTTTGCTTCGTGCATGCTTACACCGGTCAGGCATTTATTTGCCTCACTTATAAACAGCTTTCAAGAAAAGCAATGTCCCAGGACATATTATTGTCGATATTTTCCAACAAACATGCGTAAGGATATTCAGTTATTTTCATTCAAATCAACTCAGAAGTTTTCCCGCCAAAACCTAGTGGTCCTGAGAAAAAGCGTATTGACTTTTCACCGGACCTCTCAGCAGCCAATCAGCGTGCGTTATAACCTGAAAACAAACTCGGCCATGGCCCATGTATATAATGATTTTGTATAGCCCAGAACGCCTGCAGAAAAGAGCGGTGAAAAAAATATTGAAGGACTTGAGCTCACCTGAATATTCAAAAGCCAGGGATGTAGATTACGTACTCCTTCTTCGCCGTCAGTAAGTTTCCAGATAGCGAGATAGAGAGCACGATGAGTTAGAAAGTACTGGTGAGTCGCATAGTATTCTTTCTAGATAAACAATAAAATGGAGAAAGATTATTCACTATTATACAATATGTTAAAGGTGTTGTGGTAGTTGAGTCGAGGGAAGCTTGGGACGTCATAGATTCAATAAAAACAATGACCCTTTGGTCAACAACAGTAACGACCCCATTGTTGTTGTTGTTGTTGTTTATTGTTGTTGTTGGTGGTGGTGGTGCTGCTGTTGGTGTTGGTGCTGCTGTTGGTGCTGCTGTTGGTGGTGGTGGTGCTGCTGTTGGTGTTGGTGTTGGTGGTGCTGCTGTTGGTGGTGGTGGTGGTGCTGTTGGTGGTGCTGCTGTTGGTGGTGCTGCTGTTGTTGTTGTTGGTGGTGGTGCTGCTGTTAGTGGTGGTGGTGGCGTTGTTGCCGTGTTGTTGTTATTTGTTGCTGCTGTTGTTGTTGTTGTAATTTATTGTAGTTTTATTTATTTATTGTCGTCTTCGTCGTCGTCGTTGTTGTCGTCGTTGTTGAAACCATATTACCTGTCCACCGAAATCCCATGTGCTAAACTTAATGCTTGGTCGATTGTTCTTAAATACATAACCGGCTTGATTTGGAAAGACCCATTCTGAGACGTCGACACCAACTGTCGATACATTCTCCGTTTTTTTACCCTTTGCTGCAAAAAAAAAAAAAGAAGAAAAAACTGATACAACAAAGTATTTATAATGTTCATCGTCGTCTATTTCATCTATTTTCGCTGTTTTTCGGCAATAAAAGTTTCTTATTAGGATTTTTTGTTTGTTTCCAATCGTAGGGCATTAACAATTTTCATAATGCCCGTGGGCATTACGGACAAATCTCGCCCCGTCAGCAACCAATCACAGCGCGTGATTTTACCGGAAGTAATCCGTGCCATATAATAAACGAAAATCCTGACTTCACTTTTGAAGCATGATAATAACTGAAGTTAGAGTTCCAGATCTAGAGAATGAAGTTTACTACTCCAGGGCCCTGGCACTCCTAAATTGGATCGGACCTTGCCCTCATGTCCTGGCGTGGGCTTCACCGTGGGTGAAGTGTGGCCTGGAGGACACCACTTCCCGCCCCGAAAACATTTTTATTGAGAAATGACAATTACTGATTTTACATGTAATTTTCTAGTAATACACTGATAAGTTCTTGTTTTTCTTAAAGATAACTAGTATAAATTTAGTTTTTTACATTAAATGATCGTGCTGATTGATTAATTGTTAGAAAGGAGGTGGGTGGGAAAACGTTTTTCTACTTTACTTTCTTTATCTTTGACTATGCAATATCAGAGTAACTTACTCCAGGGAAGTAGATGCGCGAATGGTCGGAGTGACTAATGGCATACCTAGGATTAGTGCTTAGTTGTGTGGTGCCTTTGTTGTGGCACTGGAAAAGGTTGTATTCTTGGGACAATGGGTTGTTTGTGTGCACGATAGTCATGTATGGACTGTCAGCTAAGCACGTGATGACTTCGTGGGCAGAACAAACTAAGTGAAATTGCTATATCATTAACCATAATTTATATAAACTATAAATAGCCACATTATTTCATACTTGTAGCTTTCTTGTTGTCCCTTCGCTCGTGCCAGCCCAGCGCTGCAAAACCATCCTCTCGTAACCTTCCTAGCAGCGTAGTCTTGCCAATGTTCGACACACCGACAAACATCAACTTCATATTTGGATACGGTTTGGAGCTAAAAGACACAAAAACATGACGTCTTTGTTTTGAAGTTTTTGAAAAAAGACAATTTTGCCCAATTGCTGGTGTTAGCCCACCCTGAGTGCCAAAGGTTTTTGAGGGGAGGGGAAGAGAGGGGAGGGGAAGAGATGGGATAGGAGGAGACAACAAGGGAAGCCTCACGAACCCACTGTCTTCTATTAATCGGGACAATTTATGGTTTAGATGGATGTTAAGACAAGAAAACGATCAGCGAAATGGTCTGTGGGCTCATTGTTCTCCGTAATCTCTCCACAGTCCGTCATTACTTAACATTCATCTAAAACATAAATCGACCTGAGTAATCGCAGAATGTAAACACACAGCCTTACTTATCCAATACAGACAACAAGTATCCAGTGATGGCCTTTGTTCGCTTGTCCAACACGTTTGGCGGTGGATCAATCAGATTCAACCCCTTCAGGTTTAGATCCCAGAGATCCCCCAACATCCCTATAGCAGGAGGCAGCCGAGCGGATTTCGTGAGAGGATTATTGCTGACGTCAAGTGAACCGAGTTTTGAGAGCTGGCCAAGTTCATCAGTGATAAACTCCAGTTTGTTATCGTTGAGAGTCAGTGAAATAAGCCCGGGGAAAATGCACATATCACCGGGGATATGAGCGTTAGCGGTGTTCCAGGTCCCGGAACTATTCTCGTCCTCTTTGTGCACACTGTTCATACTCTTCGTCTTGTGAATAAGAGGAGGCTTGCTCAGGAAACGCACGTCCCGCAATGCATTGCCACTAAGTTCCAGGCGCTTCATATGAGGTAAGCGCTTGTGCCGACAATGGCGGCACCACAGCTTGGGGACAGGTGGCGAGACTGATGTACTTGTCCTGCTACGTCTCTTGGACGCGCGACGTTTCTGAACGGGACTGTAGCAAAGTCTATCAGCATGACAGTCTTCGCAGCTAGGTATGCATTGCTTTAACTTGTTCGACGAGAGGTCCAGATGCGAGAGATGCTCAGGGATCTCCTGGATAGGTGGGAACATCTCAATATTGTTATTCGACAGCAGTAACTTCGACAACTTAGGAGCGAGACACGGTAGACCAACGGGGAACTTTACGAGCTGATTAAACGATATATCCAGCTTCTCCAAAGGACAATCGGCTTGACCATCAATGTCCTCGTCATCCTCGGAGTCATCGTTTTCCTGGTTACCATCACTCCATAGCGACCTGAAACTCGTTACTCTGAGGCGCTGAGACTGAGGTTTGCCACCTTTCGCGTCTTCGGTTCGGTCGCGTTCCGTCGTGGGCGGATGACTACGTTGTTGTTCTCCGTCACGATAATCACTGGATTTTCTCCATTTCCCTCTAAGAAAGCAAGAAAAATAGACAATAGAATAAGTATGCAACACCGTATGTGACAACTAGTGCAAACGCAATGAAACCATTTCGAATACTTTTATAGGAGAACCTCCGTAACTCGTTTCAGGAATCTTATGTATTTTTCTCACAGGAAGAACTCCTTACAAGAAATGAATTTACGTCCTTCAAATAATCGCCTTCACGCGATAACCAACCACCTGAAAATAACCGCCTGCAAATAACCGTATACATGTACGTACGTATAGTTCCAGTCTTCTACGCGGTCTTTTGAGCAAATCAGACTTGATCAGACCGCGTAGAAGACTGGAACCATACTTACTTCAGGCCTATATGCCCAACACGTTGTCCGCCACAAAGAATCACTCCAGTTATATATAGAGCTCACTAGTCAATAACTGCCTGCAAATAGCTGCCTGCAAATAACTGCCTGCAAATAACTGCCTGCAAATAACTGCCTGCAAATAACTGCCTGCAAATAACTGCCTGCAAATAACTGCCTGCAAATAACTGCCTGCAAATAACTGCCTGCAAATAACTGCCTGCAAATAACTGCCTGCAAATAACTGCCTGCAAATAACTGCCTGCAAATAGCTGCCTGCAAATAACTGCCTGCAAATAACTGCCTGCAAATAACTGCCTGCAAATAACTGCCTGCAAATAGCTGCCTGCAAATAACTGCCTGCAAATAACTGCCTGCAAATAGCTGCCTGCAAATAACTGCCTGCAAATAACTGCCTGCAAATAACTGCCTGCAAATAACTGCCTGCAAATAACTGCCTGCAAATAACTGCCTGCAAATAACTGCCTGCAAATAACTGCCTGCAAATAGCTGCCTGCAAATAACTGCCTGCAAATAACTGCCTGCAAATAGCTGCCTGCAAATAACTGCCTGCAAATAACTGCCTGCAAATAACTGCCTGCAAATAGCTGCCTGCAAATAGCTGCCTGCAAATAACTGCCTGCAAATAGCTGCCTGCAAATAACTGCCTGCAAATAACTGCCTGCAAATAACGGCTTGAAAATAACTACCTGCAAATAACTGCCTGCAAATAACTGCCTGCAAATAGCTGCCTGCAAATAGCTGCCTGCAAATAACTGCCTGCAAATAAGTGCCTGCAAATAACTGCCTGCAAATAGCTGCCTGCAAATAACGGCTTG
>JAWNZC010000401.1:1760000-2077500 GCA_035771165.1 Paragorgia papillata
CATAGTACAAGGTGGAGCGCTACAGAAAAATGCATATCGATAAAAAATACAAATAATCTAAAATTACGCTCAGAATTATGCACAAAAACGCAGCGCAATACAGTACTACGGAATCACGAATCACTTCAAGCGCAGTGATATATTTTGCTGAAATTAACAGTCCCCTTAAACACACTGCGGATAACCCATTCATCCGCGTTGTTGCTGTTGCTGTGGTTGTTGTTGTAGTAGTAGTTATGGAACAACTTCATTTTGCTCGTCAAAGGAAAGCCAATAATGAAAGGAATAACACATACTTAAGTAAATTACACTTACAATTGAAACATAACTTACCAACAGTGGTTTGGTTTTAGAAGAATTCCAACAATGGCGACATTGGCTGCTACAGCAGCATTGTGCAACGGTGTCATGCCACTGGAAGTTTGACAATTGATGTCCAAACCAACGCAAGGACGAGGTTCCGAGCTAGATAGAGATGAAAGAAATAGTATAGTGACAAACAACTCTCGTTTCAAGATCTTGGAGACTTAAATATAGTAAAGGAAAATAGAGCCTTAGTTCACACTGTATGAGGCAGAGTATGATGTATTTTAAAATAATCTCATTTTATAGATATGGAAGTTTGATCGCGCAAATCACAATTTATGTAGAATGTTGCAATGATACTTCAAAAACTCATTAATAACTCATGAGGAAAACACAAAGGAAATCAGTACCATGTCCGTGGTTTTATACCCGATAAAACTTCTTGACGTCAGAAAGAATACTAATGAACATACAATTTTATATAAAGAATACTAATGAACATACAATTTTATATAAAGAATACTAATGAACATAACATCCAATAACGAATCGTTTTTGAAGCCATTCAAAACACTCACATCACGTATCTCCTGCTCGTGTTTTAAATATTACATAAAACTTCGCATACATGCTTGTTCTTACTACCATCCAACTTACTACCTTCCAACTGACAAAAAACTGTTACTATCGGAAGAGTGTATAAGAAAGTTATGTTTTGGATTGAGCAAAGTGAAAAGCTGGTATACTGCTGGGCAGGGCCGCCGAGAGCCAAGATGGGCCCGGGGAGAGGTAGTCTCGCGGGCCCCAAACGTCTTTACACAATGGCTGGACTCGAGGCTGATTGGGTCAAATTTTAACATTAATATGCAACGAAGGCATTTATTGACTAGTTTCCAAAATCGAATTTATTTGAATCTAAAATTAACATACAACACAAAAGCAAATTGCGAATATATTCCAAATAATTGAAATTTGAATACATACTAATGACATGACTCTCTCGGTTCCCTATAGTACATCACATGGGCACAGTATTGAAATTTCAAATTTGAAAGCATTCCTAACAAAGATTCCTAACAAGATCGAATTCATCGAAAGCGGATATGCGTGGCGTAGTTGGTGGTCGTACGGGCCCCTAACGTGGGCCGGGCCCAACCTCGTACCCAGGGTCTTATCTCCGCTGCTCCGGGACAGTTGCCCTGGCTACCCCCCCCCCCCCCCCCCACCTCGTCGGTCCTGCTGCTGGGATTTTTAGCAATGAACGAAATACTGAGTTAAAAAAGACTGTTTGAAACGTCAGTATTTCGTTGCTACAAATCTCGGACACTTAACACCTTTTCACTTCGCTTTTTCTTTTCCCCACTTTTACAATAATTGATGAGAAATTGGTCGGTAAATTGATCATAAAATTGAGTTGGTCGACTTTATCATAAAACAAATGCAAGCCAACTTTTCACTTCAAAGAGTGTAAAAAAGTAGAGTGCCGCGAGGTAGTGTTTTAGATAGAGCGAAGTGAAAAGATGGTAAACTGCCGAGATTAGTTTTGATAACGAAATACTGATGCTCCGTTCGAAACGTCAGTATTTCGTTATGATAAGTTGTACGTATCAACGTAGTGCATGTGGTAGGAACGTCCACCAAACGTGTGTTAGTATTTCGTTATCATAACTATTCTCAGCAGTTTACCACCTTTTCACTTTGATTTATTGAGCTTTTGCCTTTGCAAAAATATAGGGCAAGGGAGACATCACAGATTAGCGAGGTTCAGATCACACTTCCACTACCTCTACCGCTACCGTAAATGTCGTTAAGCTGATGTAATGTTCGTTTTTTCGTTCTGTAGTCGTAGTTGGTTTTAATCATAGTACCGTAGAACGCTTTCTTTTTGCACTAGGTTTGAGACCTGCGACCATTACTGAACGTAAAAACAATATTTGACAAGCTTAATTATATTTACGGTAGCGGTAGTGGAAG
Organism: Paragorgia papillata; assembly: GCA_035771165.1. Taxonomy (NCBI): domain Eukaryota; kingdom Metazoa; phylum Cnidaria; class Anthozoa; order Scleralcyonacea; family Coralliidae; genus Paragorgia; species Paragorgia papillata. Next base: position 1,762,281 of record JAWNZC010000401.1, read on the forward strand.
TGTGGTCCGAACCTCGCTGATTACTCCATTTACGACGATCCCTGAGAAAAATTTCTTCACTTCACTCACCCATCATCAGTCTGAAGTAGTAGTTTAGTAATTTCTAAATTCCCAGTGCCTGAGACGATGTGAAGTGGGTTGTTGTTCTCTACTTTCGTTCCCTGTTTCGCTAATGCAGGAAATTTTTCAAGAAGAACTCTGGCGACGTCGACATGTCCTTGAACGCAAGCAGCATACAGTGGAGATATACCAGTGTAAGGATTTGATAATCCAGCCGCTCCTTTGTTGATCAACAATTCAACAATTGCAACGCTGCCTTTTTCACTTGCTCTAGAAACATACCATATTATACGTAAATACAGGAGGTCAGTGAAGCTTGGTTCCAGAGCGCTTATATACTACTTTGGTCAATTATGCAAAGTTCTTTACAGTATAACAGTATATAAAATGTTTTGGTATACATATGTAAGAAAAATGTAAGAAAAAGGCAGAACTGAACATCAGTCTCTTGCAAAATCTACAGTATGCGCACATGACATTTCAAGTTTATTTAAAGTGCATATGAAACGAAAATTAAGTTTGTCTTATTTGAAAGTACTTTTAAAATGACAAGGTAACATCTTTTGCTGTTTTTTGTTTCCTTGCTTTGTTTTTAAGATATATCACAGTTCGGTTTATATGTGAAACTAACCAGTGTCCAGTGACATCACAACGTGCATAATGACTTACTGGGAAAGGTTATATATCTTTTCTATTATCAGACAGAATGATCACTTCAAAGCAATTATGTGTGCGACTGTGTGTTTTTCCCTTACAACAACAAAAATATACATCTTCAACTGATTCCGTTTAACAAATAGATTCCATTTTGCCGTTGTCTGTTCAGTTATAGATGCACAGATGACGTCACAACGTGGTAAGAACAAAAAAGTGGCCCACGAGACGCAGTCGAGTGGGTCACTACAAAAAAGTGGCCCACGAGACGCAGTCGAGTGGGTCACTGATGTTCTTACCACGTTGTGACGTCCTCTGTGCATCTATAACTGAACAGACAACAAAAAAATGGAATCTATTTGTTTTATACAATAAAAATTTAAAAGGTCTTTGTCGAAACTCGTGCCGGATTTTGGGGCATGAAGAAGGAAAAAGGCAAGTCAGCTGACGTGATCTGACGTGACCATGTGTCTGTCCTCTAATAGATCATGGGCGACAACCAATCAAAACACGCATAGCAACTAGGGTATTGTATAATTAATAATAGCAAAGATATATAACCTTTCCCATGCAGTAAGTCATTATGCACGTTGTCATGTCACTGGTTAGTTTCACAACAAACTGAAATATCTCAACAACGAAGCAAGGAAACAAAAAACTGCAAAAGATGTTACTCTGTCATTTCAAGCTAGTACTTTCAAATAAGACAAACTTAATTTTCGTTTCATAAGCACTTTAACTTCACCATATTTTTGACCAAAATGCAGAAAGTACAATCCATATACAGTGTATACATAGTATTAGCCTGCGAGCAGGCTCTTGGGTGGGAGCGGGAGGAAGAAGAGCCGGCTCACAGGCTAACATAGTATAGAATATAGACAAACGTGGTGGACAGATTATAAAGGGAGCATGGGTGGCGTGTGCTGACTTAGCGCGCTGCCTCTCACCAAAAGTTAAGCCCGGTTAGACGGGGTTAGTACTTGGATGGGTGACCACTTGGGAATGACCCCGTTGTCGAGCTGGAAACTAATGTGAGTAGAGTTGTAGTTGATCTCTCCTGTGCTTCGAGGGTTTTTCGCCGGGTTCTCTGGTTTTCCTCCCTCCACAAAACCAACACTTACATCATGGTAGTCATGTTCAATTGGGGCATTTCGCTCTGTTTGACCACCAGTTGCTATAGGCAATAAAGTTAATAAATATAAATCTAAATCTAAATAAAAGTATAGAGTACACATATTTATAAGGTATTTCCTGCAAACACATAGACTTACTTTAGCAGAACTGTTTCACCAGCATTGTACTGTTTGTCAACATTAAAATTTTCCCCAAGTTTTTCAATTATTTCACTGACACGGTTGTGTTTCCCATCAGCAACTTCAGTGTAAAGATCTGGAAAGACACATCAGTCTATTTTTACGTAACTGTGCACAATGTAACTGAAGTTGATCAATGACAATTATCCTTGCAAGTAAGCTTACCTTCCTCAAGTATTGCTTCTTGTTCCATTCTTCTCTTTTCTAAAAGCAGTAAGCATTTTCAAAAACAAAAGTAATTTTAGTACCAAAAAATGCAAGCACAAGAACTACTAAAATGTCCAAACATTTTGGAATAACAAACTTAGGGGCTGTTTACATGAGCTAAGTATCCAGCCCGGCAAGCCGGGCTGAAATTCTATTCGAATTTGCATAAACAAAAGTTTTTGGCGGGAAAACTGAAAACAAAATAAATAGACTTATTTTGATCCATACAGTTATAATATTGTTTGTTTTACGGTTTTGCTTAAAGAAGTAGACAGTTCTTTTATTAGTTATTGTGTTAAATCATCATCACATGGCATATCATGTGTTTTTTTTCGTTTTGATTTTTCAGCCCGGCTTGAACAGTTTATATGGGAAAATTTCATCCCGGTTAACCGGGCGCCCCGGTTTGCTCAAGTGAGATCCCGGCTAACCGGGCTGGCCCGGCTTTCCATGTAAACTGAATCCTTTTCGCAAAGGTAATAACTATATAACCAGGCGCCTCGGTCAAACGGGCCAGCCCGGCTAGCCGGGCTCATGTAAACAGCCCCTTAGAGTAGGTAATATAATTTGGGGGTTACATATGTTCCCTCTTTCTAAACAATCACTAAATAATTTAACCAAACAATGACTGCATGGTGAACCACTAATATTTCACACACTAGTACTGTAAGACATCATCTAACCCTTGTTGTTTAAAAACAAGTCAATGTTTAGTGGACCTACTGGTTTCATCTCTTAAATATTGAACACAATTTGCTTGAGACTCTTGCACTGCAAGTTCAATAGGTGTCTTTCCCATAGCATTTTGAATGTCCAAGTCAGCACCCCTTGCTGCTAGCAACTTAATGCAATTCAAATGGCCATTTAAAGCTGCATGATGTACTGGTGCCTACAGCAAAATTTAAAACAATATTGAGTATTTGGCTAATAATTAGGAGAAGAAAATAAGAGAAAGGTCTAATCATGTCCTTACTTTACAGTCATTTGCAACTCACTTTTCACCCAAATCTTCAGAAGTTCATTTGGAAGTTTGCACGTTCATTGGGAAGTCAATTCGTAGTTCATTTTGAACTACGCATTTGATTGGTTGCTTGGTTCCTAGCAGCCAATCAAATGCGTAATTCAAAATGAACTTCGAACTTCCCAACAAACTTGCGAACTTCGATCGGAACGAACTTCCAAAGATTTGGGTGAGCTAAATTGCAAAGAACAAAGACTTTGGTGTAGCTAAATTGCAAAGAACAAAGACCAAAGTGGTCATCTACAGTACTTACTGAAGACCTGTCTTTAGGAGAGGAAATTAAATTTGGATTCCCTGATAAAAGATATAATTATCATAGTTAACAAAAAATAATAATGTAATTAGCTTTATAATAATTCATGTGGCTGCATATAATAAAGAATTAATGTTTGATATCATTTGAATGTACTGTAACAGAAATTGAGTAAGACACAAGAGTGCATTTAAACTTTTTTCACACTGGTGTGTGTAGAGCAGTTCATGACTAACGTACTGTAAATTGTTATGTATGTAGAATACTACAAAACTACAACTAGTTTGCTGTGACACACACTTGGCATATAATCATATAGTACATGTACTTATAAGCTAATTAGTTACTATACATGTATATATACTGTACCTCCAGCATCTAACAATTCTTTAAGACATTTTTCACTGCCGTGTTGTGCAGCTGTGTGTACGGGTGTTCGACCTTCTAGATCCTTGCTGTTTGCATCTCCATTGCGCTTGTCACTTAAGAGCTGAGCGAGAAAACTGGCCTTGTCATAAATGGAGGCCTGGTGAAGTAATTCACCTTCATATACAAAATACAGACCTGACATTTTATTGCACCTAAACAAATTAACAAAATTGCACCTGATTAATTAGAAACAAAATAATTATAGTCAAACCGGATGTTCTCTAATGTGTGCAACTTTGCAATATTGATATGCAACATTGCAATTTTGATTGATCAGGATTCAATCAGCAACCTGCAAATGCTTTATCACGATTCTTCCACGGGTTGCCCTAAAAAATCATTTTAAATGCCAAACTTTGGATAATGTGAAATTCTACATAAAGTTAGAGCCATTACCTTCAAGTATATATAACATCACATTTATGTGTTGTTCGATGTTTAAAACCAATATTTTAAGCAACCCATCGAGGAATCATGATAAAGTGTTTGCAAATTGCTGACTGAATCCACCAATGAAAATTGCAATGTTGCGTATCAATATTGCAAAGTCATACGCAAGAGAACATTCAGTTTGACTATAATATACTGTATATATAGCTGATAAAGGGTTCAACATCAAATACATGTACTAGAATTTTGCCCCTAAGAATCTTAGCTGTTCACCAACTTTTCAGATTGCTATATTCAAAACATTATGTACACAGCAGTCTACTTTTTTAACTCATTTCTACCTACAGTAATGTCACATTATCATAACATTATCATAATTTATGAATAAAATTTGATACCACAAAAATCCAATGTTTGAAAGGTCACACCATGCAGCAGAAACGGAGGTATTTAATTTGTCTGCTGAATTTAAATATGTGGAATTCAATGGTATCAAATATCATACTCCTGCTATATTTCATTAGTTAATTAAATTCAATCATGGGAAAGTGCAAAGTACTTCAGATTCAGGTTATCAGGCCTTAGACACAATAGAAATATGACCAGAAGTCCAACTCGAGTGACAACTTGTCCGCATTTCTTTAATGCGCATGCGCGATATTTTACGTCATCCTACGCAATCCTGGCAAGTTCCCCCAGCAGTTTTAACCTTCTTTTGAAGGTCCAAACTGCCGGGGGAACTTGCCAGGATTGCGTAGGATGGCGTATAATGGCAAGGAATCAAGATGCACGAGGCAACATGCACAAGGATAGAAACTTCAAAGGTTCCGACGCGAGTTGGACTTCTGGTCGTATTTCTATTCTGTGCCTTAGATTTTCAAAATGTCACGAGGAAGCATGCCCCCCCCCCCCCCCCCAAGCCCCTAGTACCACACTGATTATAAGCTGTCATACAAAGATAAACAATCCATTACTCTTGGGTTTTTTTCAATTTATTGCTAATTAACATGTCTCTGAATTATGCACAAGATCTCTTTAAAAGAAAAGAGAATATGCATTCAATTTCGAGATGAATATTAACAACAAAGCATGACGTCTGATCACGAAAATAGAATCAGATTTTAGTCCAGGGTCTCATAATAAACAATAAAGATAACAACTTTGATTCTCTTTGCCTAGTTTTTCTAAAAAAGATTCAGTCTTTTTTTAAGACATAATAATGTCGTTCTGCAGCTGTATACACCCCGTCTATATACATTTCAAGATACGAAACTAAACTGTATCATTGGTAATATAAACATTTAAATACCTGATTGTTTTATGGCAATGAACAAGAAGCTGCCCTGGTGTGGTTTATACATATATACTGTATATACACGTATCATTACGCGATTTAAAGCTTTTTTTATATAAAAGGCTTTATCTTTAAAGAGACAGAGACTCCATTAGTCAACAGCTGCAAATTTGTCTACGATATTTAATCCCGAAGAGATACTGTAGATACACTTGCCTGTCACAAGTCAAATGTTTTTTTAAAATTCTTATATAAATAATTACAATACGTCTCCTCGGTCACAAAGACCATACTAAAATCCTTTAATGCATTTATAAAGCATGCTTGAAGGCCCAGGCTTATTTAAATAACTAAAAAAATGCCATATGGAGAGATTCTGAAGGGCAGAATAACGATGAAGGCAAATCAAAACAACAAAGTCACCACGTGAATAATTTGTTACAGACAAAGTCTGGACATTCATGTCGGCAAACACGGTTATTTCCGTGACAAATGTTGTTTTTAAATTCAGAAGCTTTCTAGATATCCCAGCAAGCGAAAAATACGAATATTACAGTCTAAAATGGTTCAAGTGACCAAATCCATGACGATTTGTAATCTCTAAATTGACCAGCTTGGTCAATATCACAACGACACATATTGCTCGCAAAATATCGTCCGTAAAATACTCTTTATAATTATTCTTTCAAGCTTTTCCTTGAGAAGATGAATATTAATTCTTATCTTACCTTTCTGCCGTTTAATTCCATTTGGATGTTGCGAATACGGCCTTTCAGAACCAACATTTTCTTACAACACTTTATAGCGCATTGGAGGTCAATATTTCAACGCCACCTGACCCGAGGAAATTTAATATTCTTAAATCACCGTCGCAAACGCGATCCTTCGTAGACGGTTCTTAACCGCATTTGTCGTCAATTTGTAGTTTTATCCAATTACTAAGCACACAGCTGATTATGAGGCTACTAAACAGTCGAGGAAATAGCTAGATTATAGCAGAAAGCAGAAGATATTGAAGACATTCCCGGCCAAATAGGTGCGATTATTTAAATTGCGCGTGACTGGTTCCAGGAAAGGGCGGTCAAAAAGCTCGTGTGGCTGAAAGTTCTGGAAATGATGTTCCAAGAAGTGCTCCTTCCTGAACGAAAAGGCTAAAGGCACCGCATGAAAACTCTCTTTATTTTGTTTTTAATATATGATTAGCAAAACAGCCAACAAATATTATAAATATATAGCTGTTCTTATCAAAATATAAATTCTCCTAACCCGCAACGTTGATCTTTTTCTGTGCCTACGGCGTTGACGTAATTGTTACCAGACACTTACAACAACAGCATCAACAAAACTAGCAACAACACTAGCAGCACCACCACCAGCACCACCACCACCAACAACAACAACAGAAACAGCAACATCAAGTATATCAACAACAGCATCAACATCAACATCAACAACATCAACAGCAGCAGCAGCAGCAACAAACCACCACCAACACCCCCACTACCAACAACAGCATTGCAGTGGCGGATCCAGGGGGTTATGGAGGTTGCAACCCCCCCTGGCCTATTATATATGGTATATTATATTATATATAATATATAAATTGTGTTTAGTGTATAATATAGCGTATAAAAATCACTATTTCTGATCCTAATATTGTCCCCCAAATGCAGGAAATAGCATTTCAGGGTATCAGAAATAAAAACATTTCCGGGGGAGCATACCCCAGGACCCCCTAGAGGTGTCAACCCCCTCTTTCAAAAAATCCTGGATCCGCCCCTGCATTGTTAAGTATACTTTGTTATATGTTCTTGTTTATTTCTTTCACTGTTTTCGATGTCGGTTTTTTCTATTTTTTTTATACAGACTGACAATCTCAAATCTCTATTTTTCAACTATATTGATGTTTTTCAAGATGTTTTTATAATTTCTCGCCGTCTTCATTTCCATAACAGCATCTGCTACACTGAAAGTTAAAACTTTTTTTCTACCTGATCAATTATGGGTATATATGTATAATGGCGACCATAGGATAGCGCTGGGTTGATCTGTAAAGATTAGTGACTATTTACTATTCATACAGAATCCTTTGCCATTGCCTGTAAGATGTAAAAGGCTGTATTAACCGTGCTGTAAGCTACTGACAGCTGACGCTATTAGCCAGAAATGAATACAATGTCGGATAGACGCTAGAGTTGCGAAAGTACTGCACTGTACTGAATAATTTTTCTTGCAATAGTCGACAAGGCGGGAAGGAAGGAAAGAAGGAAGGGAAGGAAGGAAGGAAGGAAGGAAGGAAGGAAGGAAGGAAGGAAGGAAGGAAGGAAGGAAGCTAGGAAGGAAGGAAGGAAGGAAGGAAGCAAGCAAGCAAGCAAGCAAGCAAGTAAGCAAGCAAGCAAGCAAAGCTGTCAAAATCTTCCCAGTCAGACCTTTGAAGAAGACTGTTTATTACTATACTTAGAAAGTTCTATATCTAATGCTCATTCGTTCACCGTGGTCAAACGACTTGCGCCTTCCCAGGTTAAATTTCGAGGGGCGGGGTCGCATATGCTCCCACGTCGTTCCGCCGAACTACTTCCGGAGACTGTGATGAGTTGGGCTTGTTCCATCCGTTTCCTCATTTCCTGTAAACTTTTATCCTTCACCGCCATTTTCCTCCCGAGTTCCTGAATCGTTTTGTGCCTCTGTCGACTCACATATCCCTCTTGTTCCAGCTGCTTCCTCAGTTGCCACACGAGTTTCTCGTGATGTGCGAGTTGCACACGCGCCTCGTCTCGCTCGTGCCGAAGTCGCTCGGTCTCCGAGCTCACTTTTTCCTTACTTCGTAACCTCTCGACTGTCGTGATCTGCTCGACTTTCCGATGCTGATTCGACAGTTTATTCTTCAACTCGGCGACGCGCATTCGTGAAGTTGCGTTCGCACAGACGGCAGTTTCGCGGTCTAAGCTCATTTTTCGCACGACTTCTTGCAAGCGAAACACTTCTCGGTCTTTTTCTCGTAACAATTTTCTGAGTTCTACATTATCATCTGTTCTTTTATTCTTCGCTACCGGCGATCGCTTTTGATGCGTTATTTCTTCAGAAACTAAGACACGTCGCTCTTTCCCAGAGAATGTTTCTTCGACAAACTCTTGTTCGTTTGCTATGAATTTCTTGCCCACGACTTCAACAAGGTCGATAGTGTCCTCAAAACTATTTGTTGTCTCGTCTTCGTCATCGTTACCATGGCTTTCTATAATTTCATCCGTATTCTGTGACTCCCCCAAATCTGTTTTGCGTCGAAACTTTCCACTGGTTCCTACAAATTCAAAGGAGATACTCTTCAATCGTTTTTGAGGTTTAACGCTTCGAAGTTCTGGCAAACGTGTATTCATTATGTCGTTTATATATATTGTATAATGTATATCTCCGTGAGAGAGCAAAACTCGTAATAGATTGGAATATCAAGTTTCCAACTACAGTAACCTAATATTTATATGTCAAAATAATTGATCAATTTTGTCACTAATTATAGATCTGGTTTTTGTTACGTCTCCGCTGGTGCATAACTTAATGGCTCATTTACATGATATAAATATAATATCTCTATTTAAAACTGTTAAAATCCATTTAGCAAAAACTGGTTTAAACTGGATGAACGACAGTATATAACTACAATACAATACAATACAATACAATATAAAATGCAAGACTTTTACGTACTATACGATAATACATGACTCGTAATTAATCGCCCGTTCAAATGCATACATTAGCGTCACGTGCCAGCCCAATATTTTACGATGTAGGACAACTACATATTGGGCAGCAACCTTTGGACAGGTGCACAAGGTATATTGACTTGTCAAGTGCACGATTATTTGTTCAATATAATAAAACACCTATTGGATTCATCTTCGCCCGATATGGAAAATATTTAAGTCACAAATTTTAATATTAGGCTCGGCCTTCGTTCTCACCCAATTCGCCCAATATTGAATTTTCGAGTTAAATATTTTGCCGTATCGAGCTTAGATGAATCCAATAAGCTATAATGTTAAATTATTACTAAGTATACATAATTTATTAACACGACTGTCAATATCGTCACCTCGTAGAAATTCATAAATTTCACCTTTGAAAATAACTAACCATTTTCATTTAGAGAGAGAAATCTTTGGCAACGCCGCAACAGCACTAATGCACTATTACTGTAACGTAGTTTGACCTAGACTATAGTTGATATATTTCTATAGAGATCTTTGCTGTAATGAACTGCGAAATCAAGCTGTCAAGTACAATTTAAATAATTTACAATTTTAAAAATTAATAAAAAAAATCTCATCATCCAATTAAAAAAAGATTTTAAAATGTTTAATTTTTTACCGCGTATGTCTTGGGAACATGTACGTCTGCTAATAATTTTGTTAATAATAATTCTAATAATTCTCGTAGCATATAGGAATTATTTTCTGCAGCTGGTACGAACAGGTTTTTCGTGGCCAGGGGCTGCGAAGCAAAAGTACTCTGCAATGTTTTGAAGCATACGGTTTTCATAATATTGATATCAACCTTACTACAAATATAGTGATCTATAATATTTTATCTTTATTTTCAAACTACTGAGTAACATTAACTATCGAATACGCATACATGTCATTGCTCTATCGTTTCTATATTGAATTGACTGAATAAAACTACAGTGATTCATTTTATAGCTTCTGTACTCTGTGTTCTCTGCCATGTATATATAACCTAGCTAGTATTGTACTTGCCGTTAATATTTCCAAAATGTATCAGGTAGCAGGTCAAATTAATATTAAAACTGTCGCAAAAGTTACTAGTATAAAAGTTCGTAACGTTGCTGACAATCGCAGACAACTTCAAACTTGCTTTTACGAAAAATTATATTGTTATATAACAATAACGTTATGTACCAAAGACATGCACATACGACTGCAATAATATCGATATAAATATATAACTTTATATTAGATAATATTCAAGTCTCCAGGTCTCACACCGTGCTTTCCAAATATGGCAATCTCCCGCTTTCATTTAGTAATACCACTCAAACCACTACACAGCCAGGCAGTATTCTGTCATATCTAACCGAAGGGATCTTGGTGTTGTGATAAGTGATAACACTAAGGCTTTGGCCGGTGAGCAATTGGGAAATTCACGAAACTGCCAAGAACAGGAATTCCATAAGACGGGCTGAGTGTCTGAAATTATCAGCTACGGTAAGATAAAGTAAAGAACCTTTAATAACATGATATAGAAATAACTTGTCGGTTAACACAGACGCTTTGATTAGAAATAAAAAGCGATAGCTCGTTCTTTTAATTATGTTGAGAAAAGCTAGAGATTCACAACAAGGAACTGTAATTGAGTTAGGCATTTCAACAACCATACAAAACATGAAAACGAGCCACTGATGACAAGAATAAATGAATATTTGTAATACTATCATGACTTTAGAAAATAATTTACATATTGTATTATTGGCGGCGATGTGTATATGAGTTTTGAATATAGGTTGTAAATTGTAATTACGGTCATTGTAAATACATGAAAAAGTTTACATGTACTTTCGTTCAATGACAAGTAAACGAGGAATTCATACACAGAAAGGTTCCTCAAGGTAAAGGAACATTTATTTCGCTAAACAAACACAAGAGTTGAGTGTTGACTTAATAACAATCGAAGAGCAGCATGCGAAGTACATATTAACATGTCAAACCACGAAACACGAGATGTGTACAAAACTGAAAATTTGCTTGAATGGTCTTATAGAATATAGTCTTATTTATATATAACCGAACCAGCTATATATATGTCTTCCGTTTTCACAGCAAGAGAATTATAGCGAAATGCTGAGAAATTATTGCATTGCATGGTTCATGGCTGGGTTCATGGATAATTTATAACTATTGTCGGCTATTGCTGCGCAGTTGCATAGTTATGTAGTTAACTGAATATACTCATCCTTGAACTTAACCCTATATGGTTATATTATTATTGGGGTATTGTGAAATAAATTGTCTGACCGTAGGAGTATCGGCAATAGAATATTATATAGAACTTTATATCGTTGTCTTAAAGTCAGTCTTCCCTTAAGGCTTGTATTTAGTTTAACTCTATGGTTAACTATGTAGTTTTGATAAAGACTTGGGTGATGTTTTAAAAGCCTCACTAATCACTGTCTCTAATAACTGTCAGATCTAAAAGGCCTTAGCACTAGGAATGATTATCACAAAGCTTGACGATTGGCAACCATGTTTTCTTACTGTCGTCTTAGCGTATGTAATTGTCTCTACCTGAACGTTTCTTGCTTGTGATTGGCTCGCAACTGTTGCCAAACGTCTTTTCAACTCTGGTCAGTCAACGGGATCCCTCAGGATGACAATCGTAAAAAAACATCTTAATGGCATCATTGCTATTTATATAGGCGGAAAAAAGTCGCGCCTTATACCGTATAAAAATACCCCAAAACGTTGTGTTATCAAAGACGTGACACAGATAAGACACAAGCAAAAATCCCGTACTTTGTTTGCGTTTTAATGAAGTCGCAACTTATTTTCGTCCGTATTAAAATGAGACAATATAAAAAAAAAATTATAATCAACTAAAAAAATGCTGACTCGAACGAGATTTGAATCCGTGCTTATTCTATGAACTGTAGGTCTGATTCTGTATATTAAATCTAGCCAACTCCGACCTTTAATATATCAGCATATCCTCCTACCTAGAATTACCAATAATCAGTAAGTGTGAAATCCCTAGAATTACCAATAATCGTTAATTTTAAAAAACTAATTCCCAACCCACCACCCCAACCTAACCCTAACCCCCCGGAAACCCTAAACCTAACCAAACCCCCCGGTGAACCTAAACCTAACCACAACCCTCCGGAAAAATGTGCGAGTTTCAAATCCACAGTGAGATCCTAATCAATCGCGTGAGCCCAGTTAACCGGGCTAGCCCAGCTCATGTAAATAGCCCCCTAACCGGGCTAGCCCGCTTTATATATAAAACACATGTTGTTTTAACATTTCGATTACATGGCAAGCGGGCTAGCCCGGTTTGCCGGGATCCCGGTTGTCGCAACCGGGCTAGCCCGGTTAACCGGGATGAAAATGTCCATGTAATCGTTTTCAGCCCGGCAAACCGGACTGAAAAACTGTTGAACTCGCTTCGATACGCGTTCGCTTGCTTGACTGTGTGAATAAATAGTGCTGAAAGGAACTGAAATAGAACATCAACGTTGTTTGTGTGTTTTGTGATCAAAGCGAAGATTTAATAAATTAATTAGTCTTCGTGAAGACGCTTTCCTGGGTTAGCTAAGACTTTAACAATCTTTTTAGTAACGATGGGCTTACAAAATAAATAATAGACTAATTAGTGTAAAACTGAAGTAAAACTAACGTAGCTTTGCCCTTATTTACTTGATAATTGCGAATTTCGGCCTGAAATCATCCCGGCTTACCGGGCTAGCCCGCTCCATGTAATCGTTTTGTAAACTCATCCCGGTTAACCGGGCTAGCCCGGTTAACCGGGCCAGCCCGGTCCATGTAATCGCCCCCTAAGTCTACGTTGGTTTAATCATTTATGTTAATCAATACCGTCTGCCAAAAGACATTAAACTAAATTAAGTTGGAATAAAACTGGTAGGAAATATCGTTAGTTGGGCGTGAATCTGTCTGTTAGAGCCAGAAATCCCTTTTCCGCTTACGGTGTGCGCCCAAGCATCTGCCGGTATATTCAAGGTATTCAAGACAGCATATTTGCGAATCTCTTCTAGAAAGACGAAAGCAAAACCACACTGAGAGAGAGACAACAGTCAACAGAAGATGGCATGTGTAAGTACAAAACTGTGCGACGACGTAGCGCGTCTAACCTACACTAGTACACCTATCAATCGCCTAAAACTGTTTTCAGTATTGACTGTCATGATGGCGCTCGTCTACTGTTTTTTTTACACTGTAAATGATGAAAATAGAGTTTTTTGAAACGAGTTTACAAAGTGAAGACTTTTGGAAATGGACATCTGTCGTCTGAGTGTTGTGACGTGTGAAAACGAAGCTTTTCGAAAACGCTGACGTCATGGTGATCACGTCACCTACGATACGTTTTCAACTCAATTATAGAACGCCGCTAACTCCGAGTCTGTAGGTCTATGTAGAAGACTGAAACTGGCAATGCAATGTTTTGAAGGTTGCATTTTTTTCTTCAGGGAAGTGCAGAGTGGGAAAAGAAGGGTCGTGATTGGATTGAAATTGTGGGAGGTTTTAAACTTGGCAATGAATCATTGCAGAGAGAACTAAAGAGTGGTGTTGCCTTGTGCAAGTATGTTGACACGATAGCCACTTCTTTGCTTATCAGCCAGCTAGACAGACGGACGCATGGACAGACAGACAGACAGACAGACAGACAGAAGACAGACGGACGGTCAGAAAGTCAGTCAGACAGACAGACAGACAGACAGACAGACGGACGGATGGACGGACGGACGGACGGACGGACGGACGGACGGACGGACAGACAGACAGACAGACGGACGGACGGACGCATGGACAGACAGACAGACAGACGGACGGACGCATGGACAGACAGACAGACAGACGGACGCATGGACAGACAGACAGACAGACAGACAGACAGACAGACAGACAGACATTTAAAGTTCTGTTTTTCCTTGCAGCTTTATAAATGTTCTGCAACCAGGTTCTGTTTGCAAGATTAGTAAATTACCAGGTCCTTTCAATCAGGTAGCAATTACGAAATAACTTTGTGTTATTTAATACTTGGCCACATATTCTGTTGTGCTTTTACAGGAGCAAACGAGCTTAACAATGTTATATATCATTGTTGTTTTTAGATGGAGAATATAAAAGCATTTTTAGATGCTGTTGAGAATTACGGTGTGGCCGAAGAAGACAGCTTTGTCACTGTTGATCTTTTTGATGGCCGTAACATGCAACAGGTATGTACAGTACTTACGCTTACCCCCCCCCCCTTAGCGCCCATTAGGGGCCGCTACTTTTGGGGGGGTGCTACTTTCAGGGGGCCGTTATTTTCGGATGGTAAAAAAGTGTTAGTAAGGGGCTGTTTATATGAGGCGAGCCAGCCCGGTAAGCGGGATGACCCGGTAAGCGAGATCTCACTGTGTAGTTATTTTCCTGTTAAAAATTCCTCTGCGTTTATATGGCCAAGTGGGCTAGCGCGGTTAGCGAGATCTCACTTGAAAGAGGCGAGATCTCGGTAAGCTGGATGAAAATTCTCCCATGTAAACAATCGCTAACTGGGCTGGCCCGCTTACCGGGATGATTTTTCAAAGGGATGCCGACGCCATCTATTGTTTTGACCTTGACTAAAATCATCCCGGTAGGCGGGATGAAATTCGTTCATATAAACGCGAGCCAGAAATTATCTCGCTTACCGGGCTATCCCGCTTACCAGCCTGGCTCGCCTCTCGTATAAACAGCCCCTAAGACAGCTGGACAAAAGACAACATTTGATTGAGAAGTTACTTTTATCTTTCTTAGTTCTTATACTCGCACGTTAGTTCCATGAATTTAGATATAGTATCTTGGAAAGTTTTACCCTGGTCCCAGAGGTCCTACGCCGCCCGCTCCCCCCCCCCCCCCCCCCCCCCACCCCGACGGGCGGCGTAGGACCTGTGGGACCAGGCTAGGCAAGTTTGCGACATCTTTGTAATAAAAGTGTTAACCAATGGATCGTTACTTTCTTTTGTGCATGCGTTACATGCACGTGTCTATAGAAATCATGTCAGTGCATAACTGCTTGCATGGGTATCTGTTTCACATAAAAGTTTTACCGGTTCAGTGGCGTAGCCAGGATCAAAATTTTGGGGGAGCAACGGAAAATTTCGGGGTGCAGTTTTCTTTGTGTTTTTTTTTGGGTTTTTTCCAGAACAGAAGCAAAGCGGGAGCCTTCGATCGTTTTGACCGGCGTCCAGGAGCTGACGCTGGTCAAAAGGACCGCGGGCTCTTGGGAGCGTAATTCTGCGCAGTTTAACCAATGAAACTTCACGTGACAGTGTATCAGCATCACGATTATCATTAGCAACAGAAACAAACTTCAAATTTCAAAGAAGCAAAAGTTCTTACTTGAATTTAGCGTCAGACATTCAGGAGACTGGGGGGGGGCACATTCAGGAGACTGGGGGGGCAAATGTGTAGTTAGCCTGGTACCCTGGCCCAATTTCAAAAGAAATATGGGCCAGGTAACCACTAATCTCATTCTCGCGTCATCAGGGCTAATTCCACTTATGACGATTGCAGTTTTACTCATAGCCACTAAAAACGCGCGAAATTTCAACCAATTGTTAAGCAGAAGTCTTTAGTGGTTACCTGGCCCATATTGTTTGATTGGGCCAGGGTACCAGGCTAATGTGTAGTTGGGGGGCCCAGGCCCCCCTAGGCCCCCCTTGGCTACGCCACTGTATCGGTTAAATGTAACGCGTTATTTTTGGGTAGCCGTTAATTTCGGGGGTACCGCTACTTTCGGAAATTATTAGGTCTCGAAAATTTGCCGTTACTTTCGGGTAGCCGATACGGTAGTATAGGGAATTATCAGAATATATTTTAGTCAAGACTATAGATAAGACCTTGATAATTTATAGAAGGTGAATGGATACAATTCTTTAGATAACAATGT
The DNA here is from genome assembly GCA_035771165.1 of Paragorgia papillata. Lineage (NCBI taxonomy): Eukaryota > Metazoa > Cnidaria > Anthozoa > Scleralcyonacea > Coralliidae > Paragorgia > Paragorgia papillata. The sequence continues at coordinate 1,778,564 of JAWNZC010000401.1, forward strand.
TGCAAGACCCTCGGTAGGTATACAAGACACACTTCTGACGTGCCTGCAGATTACTACAAATTTATTTTTGCATTATTTTAGGTTATTCGTACTATTTACGCTATTGGACGAAAGGTAATTTCCATATTAAATATCTAATTACATATTTTGCTAGATAGGCTAGTTCTGCATTGTTGTTTTTGGTACATATTACTTGTAATGTCCCGAGTACACACCTAAAAACGCACAGTCTGATCAGCTCTGATATCAGATCTGTTCAGAGAAATGTAGCGACCCTTGATACAGCCTGACAGCTACAGAATGTACCAGCGCTGATGTATAAACATTTAGTTAGAATTTCTAACAGACTGCGACAGCTCCATATACAACATACCTGTTCAGTCTGTTATATACAGCACTGACCGTGTCAGGCTGATACAGTTTGACAGAATCTATTCTGAACAGTCTGTTGTAGCTGCAGGTATGATACAGATATGACATCATAGGTGTATCATAGCTGATACTGCAACAGGCTGTATCAGGGGTCGCTACATTTTTCTGAACAGATCTGACATCATTCTGCATCAGGTCTGACCCAGAGTGTGCGTTTTTGCGTGTGTAAATGAAAACCTGTAAAACCCGTATGCAGGCCTGGATTTACCGATAGGCTTACCAGGCTATAGCCTGTAGGCCCACAATTTGGACGGCCCACGTTTTGGGACGAAAAAAAAATTACAAGAAACTCTGTTAAAAAAGGGATTTCAGACCATTATATTTTGCTCAAAATTGTCCTCAAAATGCGGGAAATGCTGTTTCAGAGACCCAAAATTCAAAAAAATTCCCCTAGAAATGTGTCGTCACACTTAGCCTGTAGGCCCAAATTGGCAAATCCGGGCCTGCCGTATGTATAAACAGCGTACATTTGTTTCCAGGCTCAAGAAAAGAACGCGCCACATCCTCCACTTGGGCCCAAAGAATCAAAACAGAATAAGCGGGAATTCACCAAAGAACAAATGGAAGCTGGAAAACATATTGTCGCCATGCGTTTCTAGATTTGAAAAAATTATATATATATTCTAACTGACTGTTCATGAGTGATTTGTATGTTTAACATTTAAAGAATTGACCTTTTCACCAATAGCGGCGCCATCTTGAATTCGCAATGCATCGTGGTCTATCCAGGGTAGTGGTGTGCGTCGGATCGGATTGACCGCTTGTAATCCGAGGGTTTGCCAAAACTGTCAATCCGAATCCGATCCGATCCGAAGCCAAAAAATCGTAGTCCGATCCGATCCGATCCGAAAACAGCTGCTCAAATCCGATCCGGTCCGAGAAAAGTAAAACACCGGATATATGTTGCAATAATTGCGCAAACTTTCCGAAAAGGAAACCAATGAACAAATAAAATTAAGAAAACTACTATACAATAATAATCTTATGTAATAATAGCCTTCGTGTGTTGTGCAACGTGCATACAACTAGTGAATTTGTTAATTTTGTGACAAAAACAATGACAAAAAGTGAACCTGATGCGGGTAAAAAAGTGCAAAATTCGATCCGATCTGGGGAAAAAAGAACAAAATCCGATCCGATCCGATCCGAACGATAAAAGTTTAGTCCGAATCCGATCGGATTGGATTCGGATCGGATTCGCACACCTCTAATCCAGGTTAACAAGCTTAATTCAAAGGTGATTGCGTAGTGTGGAGACACAATGAGGCAATTTTTTCTTTATAAACACTTTCGTGGCAACAATGTCTAAATATGATTGTTGTAATATTGGTAAAAGCAACTCAATTCTCGGACGTACAAGGATAGCTCCATGACAAATGTATCCTTATACGTCCAAGCATTATTACTTTTACACTAATATTACAACGATTATATTTAGACATTGTTCCCACGAAAGTATTTATAAAGAAACAATTACCTCATTGTGTCTCAACACTACGCAATTACCTTTTTAATTGAGCTTTGTACCCTGGATAGACCACAAAGCATTGCGAATTAAAGATGGCGCCGCTGTTGGCGAAAAGGTCCATTACCAAAACTTTACTGAGTTTTTAAGTTTTAAACTTGAAACATACAATTCTTTAATACTCGTGCCAATATTTGTGATATTATTGTTTAATGTTTGTAAACACGACGATCCTATTCCAAACAAAATAGAATCTAAAAGAAAACTCCATGACGACAAAATATTTACCTAAATATCTAGTTCTTTTTTCAGAGTGTGAAACCGTTCTTTTATAAAATCGTAGAATTCGTATTCCAGGGTCATGCGTTTTTTGGCGATGGCTATCGCCTTTTCCGATGGCTGTTGTTTGTTTCGCGTCTGGGATATCACAGCTTTCGGATGCAGAGTGGCATCTAAGGTAACAAACACGAAAAAATACCAACAGACAGACAGATACAGTAGTGAAATAAAACTGAATAGTCGGAACAGTAAAGGCCTGGCCAAACGCTTTCAACATCGCATTCAACATTGTTGAACGATGTTGAATAATGTTGAAAGCACGAGTGGCCAAATGAATTCAACATCGTTCAACATTCATGAATGACAATTAATTGAACGCGGGCTACCACAAAAGCTGGAATCGACAATATCCCGCATGGCGCATGTCTCTGTTCAACAAAGTTGAATGAAATGTGGCGAAATGCGTTCAACACCTTTCAACATTTTGAGAACAATAGAAATGTTGAACGCGTGTTGAACGAAAATTTGAACATGTTCAAATTTCATTCAACACCATTCAACAACGTTCAACATCATTCAACAGGGGTGGCCAAACGCTTTCAACATGTTGAATTCAACAATGTTGAACGATGTTGAATGAAATGTTGAAAGCGTTTGGCCAGGCCTTTAGGCTCGATATCCATCCGTATCTCGGGCCCCGGTACTTAGATCTCCCGAAATCACGGCTGGACTCGTGAGCTTGTCTGATGAATGAGGCATGCGATGGCATTTTAGAAACGTTTAAGATTGATTGCCAGTCTAAAAGATTTACAACGAGAAGCTCTAGAGAAATTGGTTAATAGCCAAGATGTTCTCGTCATTCAGGTTACAGGATCAGACAAATTACTTATAAATTTCAGTCAGCTTCTATGTTTTTTGATATCGTGAAATTAATTTATGCAAAACGTCACAGACACGCTCTGTGGCTCACGCGTTTAGCGGACAATATCGTCTACAAGGCTGTGGGCTTAAATATCCTAAAGAATTCTGAAATGAAATGAATACCTGGAATTTTCCACGTCTTGTAAGCTCCTTTAAAAAAACTCGGCAGTAGTTTTTCTAAGACTTTCATAAAATCATCAAATTCTTCCATGAGACCCACAACCAGATAATTCTTTATGACACACTGTTTGGCTTGTTCTAATGCCCACCTTGAGGGAAATCTAAATAAATAAATTGTTGTTTGACTTAATTTCAACCAAATTATATAAAAAGTTGATCCTTGGTTTATATAGACAACCCTTCCACAAACGTACATGAAAATAGGTCCAATAGACAGACAGACAGACAGACAGACAGACAGACAGACAGACAGACAGACAGACAGACAGACAGACAGACATCTCTACAACCCTCAATCAAATACTACACAAACTGTTTCATATGGTCTAACTTGCGCATTTGAGCTTCGACACACTGCGAAGAAACATAGTATAAACTGTAAACATACCTGTATGCTATAGGAGAATCTTTTAAAGCGCTTAGCCATATATAAAGCGCATGACGTGACTCGATACAAATATGACCCGAGTGAGTCACTTGTACAAAATTTTCTATTTTTCTCGCAACGTAAACGCCTCTTAAGTGCAGTGAAATCTCCATTGTTTGCTAAATACATTACTTTACAATTCATCATTAAAATACTCATTAATAATTCATGACGAAAATTCAAAAGAAATCAATACCGTAGCAGTGGTTGTAAATCGGATACAGCATCGTCCTGATTTACATAAACTTTAGCTTCGATTTTTTCGGCTAAAACAGACCGTATCCCCCAAATAGTTGGTGAACTTGATTACTTAGATGCATTTGTATTTTAAGAAAGATAAGCAGCGAGCCGTAGTAAATCAGATACAGCTCGGCTGCGAATGCTGTATCTATTACTTATTATCAACCATTTTGGAAGTAGTGGTTTTCGAAAGAACCTTGCATGTCCGTGAATCGTACATTCCCACGGGTTTTTGAATAAAGGTATGAACGTTGTTACTTACTTTTAGTTTAGCTAATAAATTAGCTTAGTAAATAGCTGATCGTTATAGTCAGTTTCAGCTTGCTTTTGAAATTCGTTTGTCAACATTCGTTGGAAGGTTGGGAACTTGGTACGGAAGTTCGCGAAGTTCGTTGTGAAGTTCGTCGTGAAGTTCGAATTTAATAAGCTTAGAATTGAATTCCTTTGGTAAAATCACGGAGAAGAAGATACTTTGTTGTATAGAATATAATAATAGATACTTGGTTAAGCAGAAACAAATTGCCGACTTAAATTTGTATCTACCTCGCAACGTAGTTCGGAACATTGCAAATGTTCATTTCAATTATACGTATCGGATTTCAAAAGCAAGTTGAAACGGACTATAAATACCTTAAAAAATTACACTGTACATACATGGTAAATTAAGGTAACCTAGCAGTAGTAAAAAAAATAGATATCAATAAAAGTGCCCTTTGACGGGAGTTTGCCCCTCTTGCCCTTTTATCGTTCCGGCGTCCCTGCGGTCTCAATACTGTTTTAGTCGTTGGACCTACCTGCACTTCGATGTATGACCACAAAAAAAGGGAACAATGAAGAATTGTCCCCAGTTTCCTGTACATTCTCGATGACCTTTCATTACGCATTCGTCGTAGGTCTAAACAAACAAAAAAAAGCAACAAAGAAGCAAGCAAATAAACAAACAAACAAACAAACAAACAAACAAACAAACAAACAAACAAACAAACAAACATGCAAGCAAACAAACAAACAAACATGCCAGCAAATAAACAAACAAACAAATAAATAAATAAACGAGCAAACAAACAAACATATCAAATATAATGACATCAAATCAAATCCTAAATTCATAATAACAATACCAGCAATATAAATACTTTCACAAAAGAAAGCAGAACTATCAACTACTCACTAACTTTATTTTTATCATTGTCCATCTCGCCTGACCGACTTTTGCCCAGAATTCCATCACCATGTCTTCGAAAATAGAAATGCGAAACTGCCCTGGATACAGGATCACGAATCAGATTAATATAGATTACCGGAGGACCACCAAATCTGAGGAGAGAAGAAATTGTAAATACTATAGTACTAGTTTACGCTGTAAAAAATCTGGTAGAGAAAGAGAGTTGTACATTCGCGGATACACGACGCGGCAAGCTCGATGACGCGCCTTTAAAATAAAAGAATTATTAATGAAAACAAAGTGAATGACTGATAATTTGTAATCCCAAGAGTATATATCAATACCGTCCTCGTTCTGTACACACGCAAAAACGCACACTCTGTGTCAGACCTGATGCAGAATGATGTCAGATCTGTTCAGAAAAATGTAGCGACCCCTGATACAGCCTGTTGCAGTTTCAGCTATGATACACCTATGATAGCATATCTGTATCATACTTGCAGCTACCACAGACTGTTCAGAACAGATTCTGTCAAACTGTATCAGCCTGACACGGTCAGTGCTGTATATAACAGACTGAACAGGTATGTTGTCTACGGAGCTGTCGCAGTCTGTTAGAAATTCTAACTAAATGTTTATACATCAGCGCTGGTACATTCTGTAGCTGTCAGGCTTATCAATGGTCGCTACATTTCTCTGAACAGATCTGATATCAGAGCTGATCAGACTGTGCGTTTTTAGGTGTGTAGACAACGCCACTCTCAGCATTTTTACGTCTTCAAAACGACGCGAACACGCAGAGAAGTGAGAGCTATTTCTTAACGTTGACTTCAGCTCAGACACTACAGCCGTTTTAGCAAGAACTGGAGCGTCTTGAAAGTCCTTAAACAAGCTTAAACATGAAATACGGCAGGTAATTTACCGTGTCTTCTTTTAAATGCATTGCTTTTTAACTGTTTTAAGGCCGCGTCGTCGATCATTGGCAACAAAAATTAAGTTTGTCTAATTTGAAAGAACTCATAAAATTGTAATAGAAGACCCTTTACAATTTTTTCGTATCTTTCTTCGTTTTCAAGATATTTCACTGAATTTGTTTAATATGTAAATGAATGGTCTCTGACGTCATGAGCAGGGTAAAGTATTTTCACACGTAGAAAAATCAGTTATATCTCTAAATTTGTTCAACGAAATCACTTGAAACTGTGCACATAAAAACGCCTTGTGACACTGAACATTTCATAACTGATGTTGCTTTGTGTAAAAATACTGTACCCTGCTCATGACGTCAGAGCCCATCTTATTTACTTATTAAACAAATTGAAATATCTTGAAAACGAAGAAAGATATGAAAAAGTTGTAAAAGATCTTCTATTACAATTTTACGAGTTCTTTAAAATTAAACAAACTTAATTTTTATTGCCAATCCCCTTTAAGGTCCTATTAGGGAGGTGCAGATACGCGGTCCTTATCATCCAAATCTGAATGGCAATTTGGAATCAATCATTTGGTGATTCTGAAATAAATAAGTCTGGCTCGCTTGGTAAAATGATTCGTTTTGTTAGCATTATATACTATTTAAAAATACATCCCAAAAAAATACATCCCAAAAAATACATTAATAATTCACGAGGACAATTCAAAGGAAATTAATATTTAACTCAATATCTGTAAATCGGTAAGAGAATCGTCCTGATTCCATCTATTACTTATATCAAATTCATTAAAAATTCATGAAGAAAATTCAAAAGAAATGAAATTTAATCAATATCTGTAAATCGCATACAGATTCGTCCTGATTTTCATAAACTTTTTCCTCAAATCACTCCAACTTGAAAAATAGTTTGAAAACATGGCTATTTAGATGCGTCCATTTTATAAGTACGATAAAGATAAAGCATTCGCAGCCGATCTGTATCTGTTTTACTACGGCTCGCTTGCAGATCGCCTTGTAAATCACATACAGATTGCTGCTCATGCTTTATCTCGATTACTTAGCATTTGGGTGTCAGAAAGATTACAAATGACTTTCATAAATTTTCCAGTAGTCGCCCCACCCCTAATATAAGACATTCTCTGCTCCTCATGAGCTGTCAGGAGCAGCTACAAGTCCCACCTGGTAAAATTCACGTAGTGCACGTGTCGGTGGTACAGAAATGGAGGCTCAAGAGACGAGATTAGATCACTAATCGTTTTCTAAAAGGTAAAAATAAGAAAACAACATCAAACGCACGGACAAAGAGATTGGGAACTAAGGTATCACACCGCTCAGAGCCTTTGGTCGACACCGCTGCCAAACGTTTTGCGCATGTGCGACGTCCGAGCTCGTCCTCGGAAAAAGAGCGGGAAAACACTGAAATATTTGGACTGGTCCGAGAGTCCGACACAAAAGTTAAAATTATAAGCATACTACCAAAAAGATAAGGTAGGTAATTTGTGCATGGCTTCTTTGTCAATATTGTAACATATTCTGAATTTACCCCTTCGTAATTTTCTTTCCCCTTTTTTTAAAACACAAATGAATAGTCGAGTCTTACTTAGTCTTCGCTGTCTGGTTGTTGTCGCCACGGCTAGTTCCCACTTCTCTTGTAATGTTTACTTTAGCGAATTCACGCATGCGCAAACGTTCGGCAGCCGTGTTCCTTTGGTCTATTTTTGGCGCGAAAGAACAATTGGCACAAAACAAGGTCAGCGGTTGCTGCCATGAAAGAAAGAATCCCGCCATCTTGGACGGGATTACATGCACAGGTAAACTAAAGTTTTGATAATCCACTTGACTAGCATCAATCACTATTATACTAATACCATGCTGTCTGACATAAAGAACAAGTGTTGCGCTAAGACGATATTAACATTTGACCCGATTAAAATCTATTCTCGTAAACATTAGCACAAATTTAATTGAATTAACAAAATAGAATTGCGCGCACTACCTGTGATAAACTAGGTGTTGCAAAATGTCGAGAAGAGAACGTAGACATCAAACAGAATGTAACTACTGCGACTATTTGCAGCTGAAGTATACTTAATAGAAGAAAGTGATTATAGTGATTTTTTTTTTGATTTTTTCTTCGATGACATTTGATTATTTATTTATTTCTTAAAGTGCCTTGTCATCCTCAGGGACTTTACATATTTATACTAATTAGAACATTCTGAGAAGATTTGTAATATATCTTCTCAGGCGAAAATTTCATCTTCATGGATTTTGTTGCCGTTAAAGTTGACGGAAGTGACGTCGAAAGAGGAATCTGTAAAGTGGTTTTCATATAGACAAATTCCTCTTTCGACGTCACTTCCGTCAACTTTAACGGCAAAAAAATCCATGAAGATGAAATTTTCGCCTGAGAAGATATATTACAAATCTTCTCAGAATGTTCCAATTAGTACAAATATGTAAAGTCCCTGAGGATGACATAGACACTTTAATAGCATAAGCCGAGCGGGGGCGGAATGTCGCGACAAACGGTTCCCTTAGCCCCTTAGAAGGATTTGCCAATTGCCACTGAAAAAATGGGCGTAGTCTAGCTCTGCTCTCTGCGCTAATAAGAACCTGGACACAAGAAATTACAAGCCCACCTGATTCTCTTCATCCAATGCATAAGGATAGTTATTCTTGGGTTCAATTACTTTAAATCCGTTTTCCACAGACAGTGTCTTGAACAACGTCAAAGCTGAGCGACTGCCGCATTTAGGAACGCGATTGTAAATAATACGCTGAAAAGAAGACAAAAATGCAAGTCTTGAAATTCATCTTTCAGCTTTTTCTCCGGCCTGGACGAATTTAACATAAAGAATGATGCAGTCTTACCAGATTAGAATGTGTCACTTTCCCTGTAAGTTTAAAGAAATATCGGAAAGTTAATAGTTTATGAGAAAGAAAGTTTGAAGCGAACGAACGAACGAACGAACGAACGAACGAACGAACGAACGAACGAACGAACGAACGAACGAACGAACGAAGGAACGAACGAACGAACGAACGAACGAACGAACGAACGAACGAACGAACGAACGAACGAACGAACGAACGAACGAACGAACGAACGAACGAACGAACGAACATAACCTGGTTTTGGAGGGTTGGTCCCAGCCCGGGTTGTTAAAGGGTACTGGCAATAAAAATTAAGTTTGTCTGATTTGAAAGAACTCGTCAAATGGTATAAGAAGACCTTTTACAATTTTTCCGTATCTGTTTTGGTTTTGGAAATATTTCGACCAAAGACAGCCTGCTGTCCGCCATCTTGGAATTATTTTCGATATGCATGTGACATCATAAGCAGGGTAAAGCGAAATTTTTATCTTGCCAACCTTATGACATTATGAGCTAGAAACTCGATTTTGTTGCGCTATTTCCATTTTAAATTGACCCACAACATTTAAAAAGCCTTCCGTGGAAATTTGGTCACCCACGGAGTAATTTCATCAGGTTTACCCTTGTTGTGACAGATACAAAGATGGTGGACAGCACGCTGTCAGCACGCTGTCTTTGGTCGAAATATTTCCAAAACCAAAACAGATACGGAAAAATTGTAAAAGGTCTTCTTATACAATTTGACGAGTTCTTTCAAATGAGACAAACTTAATTTTTATTGTCAATACCCTTTAAGTAGAATGCTGCGTAGGCATTGTTTTAGATAGAGCGGTGTGCTGACATTTGCGTCACCACATGAGAGATCTACTGACCTCTGCTGACCTCTGCTGTCTGAATCAAGCAAAAGAATAGAATAGAATAAAACTTTATTTTACGAGGGAAAAAGACGTATTAACCGTAAAGGTTATCTAACATACGGCCCTCACAATATTACAATATTTACAAATACAACAGACATAACTAATACACTATATATGGAAATAATGTCAAGTGATAAACTAGTCAAGTAGAAACACATTTACAATTCAATAAAAAATTACAATTGGCGCAAAAAAGGTCTTCCAGATGGTTAATACAGGTAAGTTTATGAAGAAAGTAATTACGGAGTTTGCGTTTAGTAGTAGTTAATCTTAACGTCAAAGCATCAGAAGTACATGCAGGTGACATGGCAAGCTGTTTGCAATCACTATCTAAGGCGTTAAAGAGAATTGAGGCGCTGTAGAGAAATGTTCGTTTACCAGAATTAGGTACGAGTAAAAGTTTAGCCATAGCCATGCACATAGTTTGACAGTTAAACTGTGTAACCAACAATCGAAATATAGTAAGGTTAGATATAGTGCCAAAACAGAGAACGTAGGAGTCTAACGTTTCGAGCGAAGGCCCTTCGTCAGAGAGAAACGCGTGGCATCAAGACCGCACGGAAGCGAAAAATATATTGGCTCGTATAAACAATGAGCGTTGATCTTGATAGAAGAAAGCATGTAGTCTTGGTGTCAACCACCGTCTTTATATTTAGCTTCTATAAGCTGTATAGCTATTCAATTATACCTGGAGTTATTCCCAAACTTTCTCCACGGTCAGGTCTATGTTCTTGTGTGAAATAGGTGACAGCGTTCTCCGTCAGTCTATCGTTGTTTGCGCTTTGCTTGGTGACATTTAAACCATTAAGAAACAGATAAAAAGCAAGGACGAATATCACTGAGTACAAGACATATCTGAGGCGCATCTTGTTAAATATCCAGCGTTATAGGTTCGCCATTATTGTTAGAGACCAATAAAATCAAACAAGCAAAAAGCCAAAGCTTTCTCGCACTTCTCTTCTTGCCAGCATATAGCAGAACCGTGAGGTCGTATTACTTTATACAGTAAAGTATCGCATTACGTCTCTTCCTATGCATGCAGCATAGTTTGAGTTCACGTTTCGACATTGACGCTTACAGTCAGTTTCAGCTTGCTTTTGAAATTCGTTTGTCAACATTCGTTGGAAGGTTGGGAACTTGGTACGGAAGTTCGCGAAGTTCGTCGTGAAGTTCGAATTTAATATATAAGCTTTGAATTGAATTCCTTTGGTAAAATCACGGAGAAGAAGATTATTTGTTGTATAGAATATAATAATAGATACTTGGTTAAACAGAAACAAATTGCCGACTTAAATTTGTATCTACCTCACTAGTTCGGGACCCAAGAGTTGGACTGGCTCCGTATTAGGGGCGGTGCCATTATGATTAGGGAGAGGGGCGCCGTGAGGGTTTCTTTCAGAATATTTAACACAGACGTGTGCGACCAACTTCCAAGGGGGTCCGGGGGTATGGTCCCCCGGAAAATTTTGAATTTTAGAGTCTCTGAAATAGCATTTCCTGCATTTTGAGGGGGGTTTGAAAGAGTTTTGAAGGATATAAAATACCATACCAAATATTCAAATATACTCATTTTATATAGGAATACACCATAACATGCAAGGCATACATCATGAGGAGATGTCAACCATTAATTAGGTGACTACTTCATGTCAGGCTGTCAGCTGCGTGAAGCGACTAAAATATTATTTAATCGTAATATACTATTAGCTGTGCCATACTGATTAAAACGTAAAACGACTATAAATCCAAAATCGGGTTTTGAAATAGGAATTGCACTACATATCAAATATTATATTATACAACGGGAAAGGGGCGCAGTAACGGCATCCTAAGGGGGCGCATGTGCCATTGGCACAATGGCACATAGGGCCAGTCCGACTCTGTCGGAAAGGAAGGAAGGAAGGAAGGAAGGAAGGAAGGAAGGAAGGAAGGAAGGAAGGAAGGAAGGAAGGAAGGAAGGAAGGAAGGAAGGAAGGAAGGAAGGAAGGAAGGAAGGAAGGAAGGAAGGAAGGAAGGAAGGAAGGAAGGAAGGAACGTTCGGAACATTGCAACGTAAGTTCGGAATGTTCATTTCAATTATACGTATCGGATTTCAAAAGCAAGCGGCTGAAACGGAAGCAAAATTTCCCACTTTGTACAATCCTGTTTGAAACGCGACAGTCCAGTCCAGACCAACTCACAAAGTATAATCAGTATTCTTCTAATTAAGTTGTTTTGTTATATATAGCTGGGTTTTCGCTGGATACAACTCCGTTTCAAGCGGCGTTTCTGCAACGACCATTGTGTATATTGTTTACCCACTTGCTTTATTGCGTACTTGAGATTCAACAGATATCGATTGACTAGTGCGGAAATTAGTAAATTACAGACGCGGTCAACATAATCACAAAATAACGGTATATATGTTCCAGAAAAATCCAAACTCTCCATCCGGTAGAGCAATTATCGGAGACATGCATGAATAATAAAACATCCTTCTTTAAAATTAAACCATACATTTCAAGGCAGAAATACGAACAAGGATGCTTTAAAATTTCGAAAAATGTAAAATCAAAGGCTTATATTGTAAGTATACTTGTTGTTTGTTATCAAATTGAGGTTTTAAAGAACGCGCCGAAAATTCCGGATAAACTTTCCCGATACTAAACCGTGCCATATAAACAGATACAACAAAACTACAGATACTGCATGCATTATATATATATATATATATGTAAATAGTGAAACTGGTCGGGTATATCAAAGCTGTACCCTGCAGTTGTCATTGCGACCAGTATCACGGAGAAACTGAAATGTTGATTTGAAACATGGCTAGTAGAGAAAAGTTTAGAAAACACGTGCAAAGAATGTTGTTGCGAGAAATTCGCAGCGCCGTGAGGAAGGATGTAATGCGTCACAGTCCCAGGAGTGACGTCAATCGGAAACTTCTTGATATTCCGGAGTGCAATAATGGTCATGTTTTATTGCACCATAGTTAATAGATTGAACGTTTTATGATATAAACAGTTTGCCCTTTTTAGAGTGGTGTCATGATGTTATTGCAAAATCATTCGCAGAGAAACAATGAGGAGAAAAAATAATGAATTTTTGTTGCAACACTTTACAAGTTTTCGCAAAGGTTTCGCGAAGTAGATAAAAAGTTGTAAAGCTGTAAAGTTTCACAACACAGCAAGTCAGCAACGATTGCACAATGGCATGCAACGACTCGATCTTGCAACGATGTGTGTGATAAGCCCATTAAGAAATTTACGTGGACAAAGCCACAAACAGCCCTTTCTGATGTGAAAGAGCGACAGTTGAGCAAAACGTAAAGGCCTGGCCAAACGCTTTCAACATTTCATTCAACATCGTTCAACATTGTTGAATTCAACCGTGATTCAACATGTTGAAAGCGTTTGGCCACCCTGTTGAATGATGTTGAACGTTGTTGAATAGTGTTGAACGAAATTTGAGCATGTTCAAATTTTCGTTCAACACGCGTTCAACAATGTTGAACGATGTTGCATGAAATATTGAAAGCGTTTGGCCAGGCCTTCCTTCAGGCGTGCCTCATGTTTGTTCAGAGGGTAGGACTTCAAAAGGACACTTGAAACACATGTTTTATCATAAAAAGGGCACTTTCTGTTGCAAAAAGGGCATTTCATAACAAAGTGTGGGGCACATCCCCCGTTTTCCATCCGGTTCCTACGCCCCTGGACTGCAGTATTTGTTCCTATCAAACAACATCGCTTGAAACATTGCATGCATGTTTCACTGAGAGACATGCAGTCAAAAGATTAATTTCAAGTGATTTCCTATTCCTATTTCAAGTGAGAGAGAGAGAGAGAGAGAGAGAGAGAGAGAGAGAGAGAGAGAGAGAGAGAGAGAGAGAGAGAGAGAGAGAGAGAGAGAGAGAGAGAGAGAGAGAGAGAGAGAGAGAGAGAGAGAGAGAGAGAGAGAGAGAGAGAGAGAGAGAGAGAGAGAGAGAGAGAGAGAGAGAGGGAGAGAGAGAGGGAGAGGGAGAGAGATGGAGAGAGAGAGGGAGAGAGAGGGAGAGAGAGGGAGAGAGAGAGGGAGAGAGGGAGAGGGAGAGGGAGAGAGTTGAAGTGTTGAGGGCTTAATACTGTACCAATTACGCTATATCCATTCCATCCTAGTTTATTTCCATTATATTAACGCGTGTAGACGCACCTTTAGTATTTTACTCCGGCTAACCCGTGGGCTAACGCTAGACGATTTTACTCGTCAAGGGAAGACCCCTGGAGGTCAAGGGGTTAAGCCGTACATAAAGAGCTCAAGAAGTCTCTCCGCAGGAGAGAAAAAGGCCTATACTGGCCTAAACTCAGACTACTTTGAACTGAAGTTTTCATGCTTTCATCTGATATTTATTAGGGGCTGTTTGTATGGAGGCGAGTTACTCGGTCAGCCGAGTTACCCGGTTTGCCGGGATAAACTTTACGTTCTGTTTATATGAAAGCGAGTTACCTGGCAAGTTGTAATATTTGAGAGGATTCTCGTCAACGAAAGTGACATGAAGTAACGAATACAGAAAATTCATCCCGCTATGCCGCTATTTATATGGGGAATTCTTTATCCCGCCTTGCCGAGATCCCGGCTGCCAGTGCCGAGTTCTCGTCACTGCGGTGTGAAAAACAGTGTTTGTTCTACAGACCGGGAACTCGCCATGTGCCGAGTAACTCGCCTGACCGGGTAACTCGTCTCCACTCATTATAGGAATAACTTATCTAGGGTAAACATCGAAACCAAAGGTGGCTTTGAATGTCAATATTATCCTTAAATCTAAGTTTAATAAAACGCGTGAGCTAGTTGATAAGACGTGCTTTGCAATCATGGCACGTTGTTGGACCATGCACACATAGTTAACATCGACGCAATGACGTAATAGCACAATTGAATCAGAGTGGTACAAATGACAGATCATCTTAAATGTAGGCAATGCATGGCTATGAAACACAAACTTTAATAGTAGTGTCTTGAATTTTCAATAATTTATAAGAATACTGTAAGAAATACAAGTCAGGCGAGCCTGCGTGCGTGCAGACGCTTCACATCGAGAAACAATTAAAGTTCGAGCATTTTCAATGATTGCATCATCGGTCAACCCACGGTCAACTGCCGCAATGTTAAGTCAGTCAAGGCCTTTTTGATCACTGTAGAGGCGGCGTAATTTGCCGCACGTAATAACGTATTACAATCAGCCTTTTCAATTCTATTGTGAATATACAAAAGCTTTAAAACAATAAAAAGAAATTGAACTAGAATTAAAAAGGCCGGGTTGACGTCAAAGTGTGGGGGGATTATTAGTGTTTTGTACTAATGATGAAAAGGTCTGTTAATTATGTGTCGAAATTATACGCCTCGTTGAAACTGTTATAGTCAGTTTCAGCTTGCTTTTGAAATTCGTTTGTCAACATTCGTTGGAAGGTTGGGAACTTGGTACGGAAGTTCGTTGTGAAGTTCGTCGTGAAGTTCGAATTTAATAAGCTTTGAATTGAATTCCTTTGGTAAAATCACGGAGAAGAAGATTATTTGTTGTATAGAATATAATAGATACTTCGTTAAGCAGAAATTGCCGACTTAAATTTGTATCTACCTCGCAACGTAGTTCGGAACATTGCAACGTAAGTTCGGAATGTTCATTTCAATTATACGTTATAAACTGGACCAAAGGTTTAAGTTTAACTCTTTAGCAACCAAGCAGGCTTTAATTTAGTATTTTACTCGGCCTAACGCCAGACGGTTTTCTTGTCAATTGGTGAGCCGGTATATAGCGCAGGATGTTTGATCCTTTCAATTATTGATGCTTCGGATTCTGCACATGATAAATGATCAGTTTCAATTATTGATGCTTCGGATTCTGCACATAAATTCGACCTTTGGAATTGCAACCGACATGGAATCTTTGTCGAACATAATGATATAATATGTATTTGACTCGTCCAGACTCGATACATGATAAAATCGACGTTTGAAATGAGATCTGACGTGATTTTAAGCTCAATGTACATGCTTTCATACAAAGATGTGTGTCGTACGAAGTCGCGCGCGACAAAAATGACACACGTCCACACTGTCTTTCAAAGCACATGCATTAAATAAATATTAAACACGAACCTTCGCTGTGGCCTATAGTTTTTTTGAGGAGGCGTATTAGATTCAGCAGCAGATGATAAACTCACCAATATCGTCCGATCTGCCCACGCAACGGACACAACTCTAGTGTAAACTACAATGCATGCATGCATATAAATTAGACCTGCAGTTACGTTTGTATTGACACGTACATATATATAAAACGTTGTACGATTCTACATTGGCCGTAAATTAAAAACGACAGCAATAAGAATGTTCGAGGCACGTTTGCATGATGTGTATGACATGTATGTCATGGTTTCACCGCACATCACCACGCCACATATAACTGTGTAATTTTCTTAAGCAACAATTCTTGCGACGGCGGAAAGTGGGCGTTTGGTTCCTCAAGTTGGGCTGCCAGTGTCCTCCGCTTTCCGCCACAAAAAGTAAGTCGTTGCATCATTTTCTTTCTCTCGACAAAGTGGAATGTCACACCAAAAAAATTGACCGGTATACGACACACCTTTTGTTTATTATGAACCAATCAATGCTCAACGCCTTCGTTTTAGAGGCGCGTCCACTAAAAGTCGGATAAATACCGAAATACTCATAATTAACTTTGAAGCCTGACGACGAGTCTTTAGTATTTTATTCTGGCTAAGGCCAGACGATTTTATTCAGCACAGGGAGAGGTCCAGGCCTCAAACTCACAAAGTGTTATAGAAGTAACGTTTCAAGGAAGGCCCAGAAAGAAACGTATATATACGAGTTGATCATGAGTTGATTCAGTTTGATCATATTAATATATATATATATATATATATATATATATATATATATATATAAACTGTTTTTTGTGTCATTATACCGACCATTGCGATTTACACTGCATTTAAACTGTTGGTTGACCAGTAAACTAGCTGTATAGGTTCCGTTAGAATACAAGCATGTTAGCGGCATCCAGTTTGACGATATGGTAAACCGGGTTAATTTGACTTTTAATGTGTACTTCACATATGAAACATGTCCTAGGTTTTAAGACATGGGTATATAGAGCTATATTACACACTTCAGATAAACTGCTTTCTTTACTGAAGAATGCCATTAGTTTCGTCATAGCCCACCCTTATGGCACTGTCATATGCCGGAGCCCAGCCCAGACTCTATATAGTCATCGTGACGTGCCCAAAGATGTTTTAGAAACGCGCAAAATGACTCCTGGAGCAAAAAGACAAGAAATCAAAGTTTTCATTTTCTGACATTGTTGATTTATTAATTTTTCCAGTTTGAATAATAAATAGTTCAGACACTCGCTTTGTGTGCCTCTCTCGTTCTTTTATATACATATATATATATAAAGCATAAGAATATTTTATTTCATGTACATTGTAAAATAAACGCTAACTGGGTAGACAGTCAGAGAGTATTCGTCTTTGGTCCCACGAAAGAAATGTAGGAAACTCGATGTCAAATTTTACAATCATGTCACCACGTATCGTTGGCGTTTTGGGCAACGGTAGTCCTTCACCTTGGTACCGCTTAACAAATCCCGGATGAATAATGTCCTTAACGTTAATATTATGTCGCGTGCCATTCAGACCTTGAATACAGTATGATACACCAAGCAATGCACTTTTCAAAGATATCTTTGCCGTGTGTAGAAGATTATTGTCACTGTCTCTGCTAAACATCGTGTGAGGTTTGTCTTTTACAACGAACGTAATGTCCGCTGGTATCTTTCCGGGGTTCTTGTCACCGACTTCGGGAAATGTTATTTTCGTCCCCGCTTTCCAGCCTGGTTTAACGTGTATTTCTATAACTTTAGATTCTTGAGTCGTGCCGCCTCTGTCGTCGTTTATAGTTCTTTTAATTTTTAATTTCTTTGTACATCCTTTACTGAGTTCTTCGAGCGTAAGTTCAAGTGGTCTTTCGATCGCAGGGTCTTGGGGTAAACGCGACGTCCGTTCGGACGATGATGACGGCGGCGTCGACGAAGCTTCAGGCCGTTGTCGTTTCTGTGTCGGCGGTGGTGTATCGTTCTCGAAAAAACTGTCGCCAAATTTTCGTTTTCCGAAATGGTTTGAATAACCCGTGTCACTAGATTCACGGTTTCTTGTCGAATTACATTCCTTACTTCGCTCGCGTGTGCTGTAATTGTTCGAGTTACTAAATCTTTCGGTATTCGTATAGCCTTCTTGAGTTCCCGACCATATGTCGTCGTCATCTGAAATAAAACAAGAGGTCGAATGTTAGATAAACACATGTGTAGGACAAAAAAATTGTATTCTAGCACAACATTTGAAGCGTTTATTAAAATACCCGCGTTACTTCACACAAATCGCAAAACATAAACTAAAACTTCAATTTGAATGCGCAATTTTTGATCAATTTTCAACAAATATTTTTACACACCGGAAACAAACATTGAATAGACTAATTAGAAAAAAAATATTAAGCATATCAAAATACGAGCATATTATTATACTTCTGCTTGTGTGGTGTTATTGATCCGGAGCTATATAGAAATAGCCAAATATGACAATCATGACATCAACGAAATTGAAAGAGATTTGGTTTTGTAACAGTTGCAAAACAATAACAACATTCTAAAACTTCAACTTAAACAGGTGTTTACCAATCATGTGTGAAATCCCTGAGGTGACTAGAACAGAAAATAGCCTTCTAGAAGAATCTTGCGCATGTGTCCCGAACTGTAGGTGGCGCTACCCAGCTGAAACTTGGAGTTAACCAAAACACTTCTAGAAGTAGCTATTAAAAAGCAACACTGATAGTCAAAACCCTATAGTTTTGCTAAGGCTTAGTCCCACTCTATGGTATAACTGAAGTGTTTAAAAACATGTTTTTTCAACTCAAAAAACTTGTATATGTTTGTCAAAAGGAAAATCTATAAGTTTTGTTTTATAAGCAAGCATTTTTGTGATAGAAAAAGAAACGAATCAATATCCATTATGTTGACCAACTAGCTGAATATTATTTCACCATTTCTTATGGAAAAAAACCCAAACCAACACAGGCTGATATTGTTATGAATGATTTAGAAAATAAATTGTGGTTGTGACAGAAAAAAGAACTTAGCGCACAATACGTGATTAACATTTTCTAGAAGAAACCACTCGCAAACTGTCAATCTAATAATGGTTAATTGCTAATCCACCATCCAAATCTAGTACCATGCACGCAACAGTTTGGTAATCACCATCCAAATACCTATGGTTTACCATTAGAACTGATTTTAAAGTTCTAAATTTTAAAAGCATATATGACATTCAGTCTACATAGCCTCTGGCACTAAACCTCTTTAAGGATTTTTTCCTGTTTCAATTGCTAATTTAGAAGTATTTTGGTTAACACCAGGCGTTTCTATGCACCTCTGGGGAAACCCTTAAAGTCCTCAAACTCTCTCTTTCTCATTCTATTCAGTATTTTATTCTGGCTAATGTCAGACTATTTTATTTAGACTGATGTCAGACTATTTTATTCACCTCTGGGAAAACCCTCAGACACGAATAAGTTAAGTCTATATTCTGTGGATAAGTATATCCAGTTAATAAAAAAAATCTTCCTCAATTGCAACACTAAAAAAAATTTTTTTTGATGATGGTGTAATACCATAACTGCTGTGTTGACAAAAAAATACTATCAATTGCCAAACAGGAAGTTGACAGCAACCTTGGGTAAGTTCCTTGTTCAAAAACGTTGCAATAGGTTCTATGGTGTTCAGTCGTATGATAGAGAAATTGGAGTCGCAAAAGCAACCAGGGAATTACAAGACTGTCGCACTGCAAAGCGAAATGTAATCGACATGAGGCTGCATAATCAGAATTTATAGTTATATTACATAGCCAACAATTAATTACATCTGCTTCACAGGCGATCACATCAGCGTCGGACTACGAAGTGTAACAATATTTTTCACGCAATGCAAGGTAGTAAGTAAAATGTCTTTAGTTTCGTAGTGAATATATAGAAGTGACGGAGTTGATAGGATTAAGCCGATCGCTAGTAAACAGGAAGACCAGTTCACCTTTGAAATCGGCGCTCAACGGCGAGTTCGCTCTGTCTGACAATTCCGAAATGTCATTTTCACTTTTCGTGACAGTTCGAACTCAGTGTTGTTTATAGTTGGATAGTACAAAACACATCTTAAAGTGAGATAATATAACAAGCTTCAACACTCACCATTTGAGTTAATAAAATCTTTAAACATGCGGTGAAAGAATTCCCTAGCATCTTCACCAGGCGATTCAGACCAATGTCTGCCATCCCCAAACCCGTTGAAGCTCCGACCGCTTCGTCTTTCTTCGTCGTATCTCCTTCGTTCAACAGGGTTACTAAGCACTTGGTAAGCCTGACTTATCACCTTAAACTTCTCTCCAGCTTCGGGAGAATTGTTCTTGTCCGGATGATATTGAACAGCTAGCTTTTTGTAAGCTTTCTTAATATCCTCCGTACTTGCATCGCTCTTAACGTTCAAAATGTCATAATAATTTACGCTCAGATCATTCGCCATCCTCTCTCTATCTTCTACAGCTTTACGTTGCTCCTAGATTTGTCTTCTAAAGGAAAGTACACTAGTTTAAACATCCCATCAAGTCGCGTTCCCGATCGCAAATAAACGCGGTGTTGACTTTCCTCTCGCTTTTCCCGTGCACTGTGTTTTTTTATTTGATTATTAGAATTTTCTCGACGGACTTCGTCTATATTTGGTCATCATCGCCTTATATGGCTCAATGACAGATGACTGCCGGAAGTTGATGGAAAATTCAGAAAGTTCCAGAACGGTGTAAAGCTGTGGCTTGCCACAGTGGTTGTGATTGTGTTGGCGTTTATTATCAAAACTGTGTTTTAGATTGTTTCAAGATGGTGTTTTCTCGTGGCCTCGCGGTACTATAAACAGCACAGACACTGTTTTATTATAGACGCGTTTAAATGTGTCGGCCAAATCGATTAAACTTCGAGAAGAAAAAGAACAAAACATGTCGGTTTTCTTTTATAATTTTATAGTGCAAGAAGCAAATTAAACAAAGCGAACGAACTGCAGAAGTAATTTGAAGTACTCGTGTATATCGGTGTAGTCATTTTAGGGTAAAATTTAAAACTCCAGTCCAAATAGGATCTGAATGGTACGGTTTTAACTTAAATTATGTATGTATATTATAACGAAACGTCCGAATAAATATATTTTTGTTATAAATGGTTTCCTTTCGTTATGGTATTGCATTTTGAAATTTTGAGCTAGGCTCTTATATTCATTTTGCGATTAAAAACATGCACTGAAAGAGTTCGAAAAAGCTCGAACGTGACCAGACTGGCAGTTGATGGGTTTGATTTGGAAAACAGAGGTCAAACGCCTCGTTCGTCCAGAAAACGTCAAAGTTCTTTTTTTAAATTTATATACCCAGTGGAGTATTTATCAGAGTTATTTATTGATTTAATATTTTAGAAACGAGACATATGAAGGTGAAAGACGGCACCGGTGTTCACAGCACGGTTCAAAGGATATTTCTAGACGATATGGTTATATCATATTATGCTAATAACATCTGGACGTGCAATAAGCTGATGTATAATATCTTAGCCGCGAATGCGAATGATCAACTTGTTATTGATCCAAATCAAGGTCACAGTTTCAATAACTAGTGCAGTAGTGCACAAGTTAATGCAGATGCTGACTGTCAGTCTAGACTCTTTAGATTTGCCTAAGAAGATTGTAATTTATACAGAGGGTCATAAAAAGCAATAAAGACGGTAACAATAGCGCGTCAAGGAGACCAAATAACCGCAGTGTTTCATTATCGTCATTATATACGGATCCTGCAGAGAATTGAAAGGTTTCAGTGGTAACACGCTCCAAATCTTTTTAAACACAAAAATGCTCTTTATAGTCTTAGAATTCGTCGCTAAAAACAGGCAGTTGTCTCCACTTGTCCCCGAAAGTACCGGAACAAAGAGGTCCGTCGCAACTTAACATACAAAGCTCGCCGCTATAGCTATATAGGTACACATTGGACAGGTGGTTCTATACAGTATAACTTAAATCGAAACATCTCGAAATTTTGGATGCAGAATATACAATAATATATATTGTCATTGTTTAGTTAAAAAGAACAAAGCGGTAAATTAAAGTTTTAATTTGGTAATTTTGGCAGCAAGATAATCAATGAATGACGAGAAACTGATACGGTCTAAAACCGAGTTTCTAGTGCATCTTGAGTCCACGAAGAGATTACTCAGTTTAGTAAAAATGTGCAATAAATCTTAATCTGCCGTATTCACGCCTTTGATTTTGTGTTTTTAACCCTTTAGTCGCACTAAACTCTGAAATTGTTATAGATAGTATTTTATTCTGGCTAATGCCAGACCGATTTTATTCACTTCTGGAGAAGCCCTCGGCCAGGCCGAATGAGATAAACTACTATATCTCTCTTTCTCTTTCCTGTCCGAATTGGTCTTTAGTATTTTATTCTGGCTAACGCCAGACGATTTTATTCACCTCTGGGTACGCCCTCGGACAGGAATGAGTTATAAACTATCTCTCTAACTCTTTCCTGTCCGAATTAGTAAGTCTTTAGTGTTTTATTCTGGCGAATGCCAGACCGATTTTATTCACCTCGGACAGGAATGAAATCTCTCTAACTCTTTCCTGTCCGAATTAGTAAGTCTTTAGTGTTTTATTCTGGCTAACGCCAGACGATTTTATTCACCTCTGGGGAAGCCCTCGGATAGGAATGAGTTAAGAAAGATTCTGGATAACAAGTCTCTTTGGTCGGGTACCACTTCGCCAAAATCCAGCAATGCCGCCGTAGTGATTTACGTTGGCGTTGAAATAAAGTACTCCTTGACAATATAGTCTCCTAAATCATGCAGTATTATAATATACTATATACATATATTATACAGATACATAATTTAAATACATGAATATATACTGAATTATATGATCATGTGTAAAATGATGAAAAATATACTATAGTTACAAGTGCAAGACTGTACGATATATTAATCGAAATATAGTAAGGTTAGATATACTGCCGAAACAGAGAACGTATATACTGACGTAGGAGTCTAACGTTTCGAGCGAAGGCCCTTCTCTCTGACGTTGTTTCTACACTGAGTGCCTACGCATGTAGCACGCTACTTTGATTGTACGATATATTATACAGATAGGCATAATTTATATGAATATATACTAAAATGATCATGTACATAAAAAGATGCAGAATATACTGAATATGACTTGATAAACATGCGTGACACTTGGTGCGTGTCGTACAACATGGCGGACATTGATGAAAGCACAGAAAACAGTGTTTCAAAACCGAAAATAATGTTCCAAACAGATCGGATTCTCGATGTAAACATCTGCCGGATTGACTGTGAATCCGCTGCATGTATGAACAGGGCTTACTGCGTATGTCTTCATATTCTTTCAGAAACTTAGAGAAGTTTTATATATATAACTTTCTGTTTGTTGTTTTTGCCTCTTTTGTCAACAATTGTTTGATATCCAATACTCAATTATATACTGAACCATGGGGGTCAGCGGACGCGAGCCTCTCTAAAGAGTATCTAGAAAAATCCGCTAAAAATATATAAGAACGATTAAGGGTTCCTTTTTGAAAATTACGCTCATAAAATCACCATTATGTTTCTTTGGCGAGAACGCAAAAAGTTATCTATAGACAAAACACTTTGACGCTGCATACATAAAAATGTTGTGGCGATTAGTTTCATTATTTATATATACTATAAGTATTTTTAAATCATGTATGTTATGTTTGGTAACTGGTAAGAAAATTTATTACCCGGCGAGAGGTCGACACCGTTTCCAAAAGACATTCAGGAGTCTATATCAAATTACATGGGCATAGCATATGCATGTTTGGAAATTCAGTAGAGTTTTCACCACACAACTGTCGGACAAGGCATGCAGAAAACGTACTCACTTTAAGTTTTTAAACTGTTTTCAACAGTATATATATATAACCAGTATCAGTTTTATAACCATTATACAGTTACAACTGCACAGGCAGTGTTTATATATGATTGGGCTATACGCTCAGAAACGTCAGTATTTCGTTATCGACAGCTAACTCTGCCTATAAACGCCAGACGATTTTACTTCGTCAAAGGAAGACGTCTCTTGGAGAGCTCCTCTATGCAGCAAAAGGTTAATTAAATTACCTAAATAATAAGCTATCAGCTTTGTTGAGGTGTATTTTAAGGTGATGCGCACCTTTTCTCATATGCAACTATAAATATCGATGCATAACTGCATAATGACACAGGAGCTAATTACCATGTCAGGCGCGAATATACAAGAGGTTTGACGAGTCGTTGATTCGCATTCAGAAAATAGTTTTTTCCTAGCATAAAAATGGCTTTAACCTAAGCTAATTGAATTAAGCCTTGGTCATTCATGAGAGTTGCGGATCGATTATGCATCATTGTGCATTGATGGCGCAACTATACCATGCAAATTAAGGTGACAAAGATGTGCACAGACAGACCAAGTGAACTTGCATGTGGGCATGCAGACATATCATTAGGTACGTCTGAAATCACAGGGGTTCCCAATAATGACTTAACGACGTCAGAGAGAGTAATACAAGCGCACGTATCATGGATCGGACTTATCATGCAATTGCTGACGTTATATCATCATGTATAATATCAAGAACAAAATAAAAATGACTGCGCATGACGTAACGTCAGCTCTGGGTACAAGAATGTGAAGAATAAGTATTTAAATGTTGTCTGACGCATCACAATCTTTGCCAGTACACCATTCTAGACTGTCTACTACAGTCTTTTTTTGAGAAGTGGGTAACACGAGCCCACGCCTCTTTCCCTCACGCCTTCGCTACTAAAAAGGGACTATATTTAGTGCAGTCCAAACACCATATCCACCCTTACCGGCATCTCAATCGTCGCCGTCACCTCGAAATCCTATACGGCGCCATATTCCAACCTCCTATACCCAGGCTCCTTTTTCGGCGCTCCTATAACTCTGGGGTGATTAACTCTGGGATATAATTGATCCCAAAACTCAACCAGGTATAAGTCTTTGGCTTTACCGCTCGTTTAGGCTACGTCCACACGTATACGTTTTCGTAGCGTTTTCATATTGTTCTCCATCCAGTCAAGGGAATATAAAACAATGGGCTACTTACCTGAAACAATATGAAAATGCTACGAAAACGTATACGTGCGGACGTAGCCTTAATATCAGCTATGGGTTAAAAGCAGCTTTTGAAGTTTATAGGACAATGCCAATCATTCTATATTTACGATAATTTGCCATGTATCAGCAAACAGCGTCAAGTGCTCTCTAATTGTGCATGACTGGGATCAGACACTCACAGTATCGATTTTTTTCTCTTTTAAACCAAACTGTGCAATTCATACATAGCCGGGCTCACAAAACCCATTTTTCAGCCGTTAGAGAAGATTTGGCTCAACGTTAGGATTTGGATTTGAATGCAATCTTATAAACTAAACCAATTCTTCAGCCCTGCATGCTGACCTTGCCAGTTTGCACGAGACGTCTCCCTTTTGCCTTGATGAAAATCGTGCGAGATAAAAAGATATAGTGGTCCCACAACAACAACAATGTATGTGAATACTGTTCATCCTGTTAATACCAGCTTTTTACAACTGACATAGGCTCACAGTTTAAATAAAGTTATTATTAAAGTTATTATTATTATAAAGGCTTACACCAACCCCACCCTCCCCTCCCCTGCACCTTCAGTTGAAATTAGCTTATCAGTAGTTTCTGTTTTAATAGACAAAACTCGTGACGTTCTCCTGCAGGCTATAACGAGATATAATTACGATTACAAAAAAAAAACCGCTTCCGAATTGCGTTTAAGACACCGTTTACACTAGAGCAAAAGTAAACTATTGCCCTTGCCTTGGCCCTTGGAGAACTAACTTCTGTCTAGCGAGTCCTCGGATTTTTTCGCACCTATATAGACTTCGCATTGCTAAAATAACCCCCATGTCATCGATGCTATATGAGGAACAGTTAGTTTGCAATGAACGTGCAGCGTCGATCTTCTGGACTGTTCTGTGATTCCTAATTTAGCCTTGGATGCGCGCCATGCAGCACCACTTGGCACTTGAGCTTATTCTTTTGAAATCTTACATAAAGACGGGATTATAAAAGTGTCGCCCAAAGCAAAGAAGAAATTCAAGATTATTTCAAACAATCAACCTTCACCATGCACGTTGCGAGCTATATGTAAGATACAGTCGAAACCTTGCATGCGATCACTCTCGTAAGCAAACAGCTCTCAAAACAGGCCATCTTTGAGATGTATACAAACTGGACTTTTCCTTTGTGTTTGAGCTCTCTCGTAAGCGATCAGCTTTAGTTACGACCACTTTTCTACATCTCTAAAGTGGTCGCTTATGACAGCTACAACTGTCATCTATATCGATTTAAGTCAATATCTGAGCATAAAACTTTGAGCATAACTTATACGCTAAACAAAAACTTAACACCTTCAGTGACATCAAACTCTGTTATTATATCTATCCAACAATCTTCATTATGTCTTGCGTTTAAACGTGTTCACTATAGAGAACAAAAAGAATGTTCTGGAATTGTATCCATTAACAAATAAGTTAAATAAGAAAACATGCAATAATAATTAAGTGCTCAAGTTAATTAACGTTTTTGGCTGACAGCTTTGGCCGAGAAAGTCACAGCTTTAAAGTTTATTTTCTCAGTAATAACACTAATATTTATACTATTACTAAACAGTGCATCGCCACGCTTGGCGTTTTTTTACTTGTGTAAAAAAGCTCTAAGACTTTACAAGTATTAGAGTTTACAAGTATTGTTAAGTCTACCCTTAAATAAACGACTGGGATTAGTGTATGTTTATTATAATTTGCTCAAGAATAGATCTGGGCAAACTTGTCAATCTTTCATGTTTTTTTTTTTAATTTCAATGTCTTGAAATGAGGCCGCACAGTAAACAATATGGAGAAAAGAACTTTCCAGAAGGGTTTCACAGAGCCGACCATTGATGAGATGAAGATTTTTCCATCGATAAAGCAGGTGTAGTATCTAG
Organism: Paragorgia papillata; assembly: GCA_035771165.1. Lineage (NCBI taxonomy): Eukaryota > Metazoa > Cnidaria > Anthozoa > Scleralcyonacea > Coralliidae > Paragorgia > Paragorgia papillata. The sequence continues at coordinate 1,805,584 of JAWNZC010000401.1, forward strand.
AACGACTCTCGCTTCTCGCAGCTATTAAACTATAAACCTAAATCATACTGTCGGTTTTAATGTTTCACGAGAACTCGTGTTAGGAGCAAAAAATCGATATAAGCTTCAGCGTGCAAAGTTCAAGTTCTAGAACTTTCCAGGAAAAGTGATGGACGTTCAGTTTCAAAGGCTTTTTTAACAACGAATCTTCGATGGCGTAGAAAATCCGAAAACATTAAAACCAATATCGGTTGGGAACTTGATATTTTAAGTTCCATACTGAATTTACCTTTGACAATGCTTGTCAAGACGTTTCAAGTGGTAAAAGTCAAGTTCCATGACTTGAAAAACACATCCTTTAGGTGGACCTCAATTCGTCAGCTTCAGTCCGGTAGGGTCGAATTGATAGCGTCTTTCTGGTTTTCAGTGAGTTCTGCTGGAAAAACCACTGAGAAATCGACCAAAAGATCCCCACGGCGTCCTCCACCCCTCGGCATCCCCTTCCCGGGGATTCGTTTGCGAGCGCCATGACAGACCACGTCGTCGGTACTTAGGGTCAGCGATTCACCGCACAGCAATGGGATCTGAACATTGCAGCCGGTCAACGCGTCCCGAAGTGAAATGTCCACCTTGTGAATTAAATTGTCCTCGTCGTCGCGCGTAAAAACAGCGTGTTCGCGCGCGCGAATGACGAAGATCACGTCTCCGGGAATTGTCCCCGGCTTTTTGTCCCCCGCGCAAGGGATCACGACCTCGGTGCCATCCCTGGATCCAGGTGGCACGTCCAGTCTAACGATTTTCTCTTCAGTTCGTTCGACTATCAGGTCGTCGTTAAAAACCTTTGTAACTATCTTCATTCTCTTGGTGCATCCTCTGGACAGTTCCTCTAAAGTCAGGAGGATGTCGTGAACAACAGGTTTATCGCGCGGATCAAAAGCGTTTCTCCGGTACGTTGTCTTGTGCGATTCCATTGCGTAATGCTGCCAAAATGTCGCACGACGTCTTTCATAGGTCTTCATCTGAACACAAACTGTGCCTGCAAGGGGCGACGAAAAGACCAGAAGTGCAACCACGGGGCTTTCTCACGGTAAAAAAGCCCCAAGATACCAAAACCCGGCCGGGGAAATATACTGTCTAACGTTGAAAGCCGTGAGGTGAAATGAGAAAAAATACGGAAGAGCAATGGATTGAGGATGACGAGCGTTTGGGTCCACCAGGTTAAGCTATTTGTGAGTCGGTGTGTTTTTGTTCCTTGCAAATAAGGCTTCTTCTTCTTTACAACTCTGTTGAAACGTTGCCGGTATAGTTGCAAACATAAACAGTATTTTTCTGTCTGGCTAGTTTTACTCGCTTCAGGAGTCGATACACTGTTACCAGAACTTCCCCAAGGAGCCTTGGTCGGGTAATAAAACGAGGAAAAGCGTTCTTGATAAAGTAATTGTCGTTCAGAGCACTCCGGCTTACTCGTAGTGTAAGTCTGAGTGGCCGATCGATCATTCGATCGTTTTTGTTATTATTGAGAAGACGAAATCGAAGTTTCCAGAAGCCGCAAAGGGACACTTCCGCAGGCGAATGAAAACGCTTTTAATTTAATAATTAAAAATCCCCGATATGCGTGGTTAATTGTGTACAAGACTATAGCACGGCAACGACAAGGCTATTTCGGCACGAGAAATGATCCCTCACTTAATTGCAGGGAATAACCCGTGCTTAAAACAGGCAGTTGATACATCGAGGCTGTGTCAACGACACAACAACGAAACGCCAAATATATCTTAAGATTAATTAGGTCTTAACCCCTGGAGCTACGGATAAATTGTTAGTTATTGTTTGAATTTCAATGAAAACCATAGCAGTTTGGCAAAAAAAGCAATAGAAATTTATTGTGGGATTCGAAAACAATTGACTGATTTGAACTTTTGACTCTCGTTTGAAACTTTTATAATTACTGCATGGGCTGACGAACAACGGAGTTCGCCTCGATTCAGGAAACACTTCAAGTTGATTCCGTGGTAATGAAAATGTCCACCAAGCTGCGTTTGCAATTATTAATGAGTCAACAGTGGCACAGTGGTTGACCAGGGTGGCCTTTTATGCTTATCACGTGAAATGACAGAAATACTGAGTAACCTAATTTTATCTTTAGGTCGAAGAGGGGATCTAGAAACTTATAGCAAGTCCCTTTATCTTGATAAAGGGACGTTGATATTTAATAAACGTTTGAAGTTTTTATCTTGATGTTATATAAATGTTTCTAAACTTGAAAAGGAGGATTCTTGTTAAATATATATATATATACAATACGTTATTTTACAATAATAATGAAATATTTTGACGATGATAATGCAATATTTTAATATTTTATTTAACAATGATCGTGCAATATTTTGGCAATGATTATGCAAGATTTTATTTCACAATGATCATGGAATATTTTAGTATTTTATTTCACAGTGATCGTGCGATATTTTGGCGATGATTACGGATAAAGGATAAAGGACTGGTGGCTAATCATCCTTACTTGCAGCCAGTGGCTGAATTGCGAAGGACGCAGATCAACGTGGCCGTGTCGAGGCATATAAAAGGCGCTCCAAGCAGCCGCCAACGACACAGTTCAGACCACGGATCACAGCTAAGATGTTAGGTGTTGATTTTATGGAGGGAGGAAAACCGGAGAACCCGGCGAAAAACCCTCGAAGTACAGGAGAGATCAACTACAACTCTACTCACACGAGTCCAAGCTCGAGAACGGGGTCATTCCCAAGCGGTCACCCATCCAAGTACTAACCCCGTCTAACCGGGCTTAACGTTTTGGTGAGAGGCAGCGCGCTAACAGCACACGCCATCCGTGCTCCCCTGTGGAGTATGTTAATATTTTATTTCACAACAGTCATGCAATATGTTGGCGATGACCATGTAATAATTTGACGATGATCATGGAATTTTAAATAATGTTTACAATGTTGTAATTAAATGTTGTACATACGTATGTATATGTATGTATGTGTGCATATATATATATATATATATATATATATGTGATTATATATGTGTGTGTATATGTATAATCTGTGATATCTATTATGCCGAGCCGACCCTAGCTAGTCTTTGCACAAGCAGTTGAATTTATCATAATGTTCATCATAATTTATCATGTATAAGTGTATCTGTCCTGCAGTGATTCAGTTTTGATGTACGGTAAGATTCAAGTCATCCTGATTTGGGCAAGAGCTATAAGTTCCAGGTCGGCGAAGTCAATAGTCTCTTTATTCTCAAGGGTTTGCTTCCAGATTGACTTAAAAGCGGTATGGTTTACGGATTGCCTAATATCAGGTCACCCAGATATAGGAAGAAAACACAGCAGACCATAAGACACGTGATGTTCTACGCCCGCCTACAAGAAAAGTACGCATGCATTGCATACTGGGACGTTTTCTCACTCCGCCTACAGAAATCACGCAGAGCTGCACACGTCAGTGGGCGCATGGCGGTGTCATGGTAACGCGCGAGGCATGATTCGTAACTTGGTCATTGTATGGTTTGCTTGCAGCACCGGCTAACGTCACGGGCTTTCGTTTGCAAACCAGTGAACTCTATATAACTGAAGTGATATCTTTAGCTCATCGATTCAAGCCAAATATGGCGGAAATGTAGCCCAGAAGTACGTATAGTCTCAGTCCTCTACGCGATCTGATCTGGTCAAAAGCTGCCATCTCCACAGGCCCTATTGCATCATGGACAGGTCACACACGCCGAATTTAGGGCCTGCAAGATCCTGTAAAAAATTTGGCAAAACTTGGCACGGAATAAATTTGCATAATTAACGACCATTGTTAATAGCCATGGCTATATCCGAAGATTTTGAAGGCCATTGAAGACTTATGACATACGAATCCTAGCTTTAAAATGCAGGAATTGTTGAAGAAAGCAATTACGGTTGAACTTTGTCAACTTTCGGTCGGAATAATCAACGAAAATACACTTTAGTCTACCCAGAGACTCTTTGGTTTATACTTTTTCGGATTCCACAACAACTGAAACTTGAATTACGCTACACCATAGCCTACAATTTAACAAAATTAAATCTCATTAACTCTTGGTCAGTTGACAGTCTTCGATAGCTAAATAAACCAAAAAACAATACGAAAAACCTGTTACTTTCCTGACCGTCGAATTTGCTTTTGTTCGGCAGATATTTCCCCCCCTTCAATTCCTTTTTGTCGCTAAAAATATTATTGGCAGAAGGTCGGTAATTCTAAAACATATTGGTTTCTTCATTGTCATGATCTGTAAGAAAGTTTAGACCGAATTTCCTGGTGGGTCACAGTGTTTAAAGAACTTGGACGTACGTTTGTCGGAAAGCGGCCGGAAACTTGCAGGCCCTCTCAAAACTATCGCCTCTAGGGCCTAGTCTCGCTGTGCATAATGGGATCGGTCACCATTTTGTTTACAGGATCTGGCAGGCCCTCTCAACAGCGTGACCTGTCCATGATGCAATAGGGCCTGTGGAGGAGGCAGGGTCAAAAGGCCGCGTGGGGACTGAAACTACACACACTTCATGTCCACCATGTTTGGCTTCAATCGACGAGGCGTATATCACTCCAGTTTTATACCGACACAAATACTAATCCTATACTAGTAAAGCAGCTTACAATGCCAATAAGCAATAACAGTTATTGCTTAAAATTTCAATAGGCAATCAGAGTTATGAACACACCTTGTAAGCAATAACGGCCTGCGTGACAGGCGCATGCGGCGAGTACACCTGCGTAAAGGCTGTAAACCCGCAAGTGGGTCGAGTTAACCCATAAACTGGGCGGTAAATCAGGTTACTGAGCAAGCCGTTACTAACGGGAGCAAAACATTATTCATGGTTGGCGGCACATTGTTCATGGTTGGCAGCACAACATTGTCCATGGTTGGCAGCACAGCATTGTTGAATATTAGCAGCAAAATATAGTTCATGCTTGGCAACACATCATTGTTCATGGTTAATAGCACAACATTGTTCATGGTTAGTAGCACAACATTGTTCATGGTTGGCAGCACAACATTGTTCATGGTTGGCAGCACAACATTGTTCATGGTTGACAGCACAACATTATTCATGGTTGGCGGCACATTGTTCATGGTTGACAGCACAGCATTGTTCATGGTTGGCAGTACAACATTGTTCACAGGTTGACAGCACAACATTGGTCATGGTTGGCAGCACAACATTGTTCACGGTTGGCAGCACAACATTGTTCATGGTTCACAGCACAACATTGTTCATGGTTGGCAGCACAACATTGTTCATGGTTGACAGCACAGCATTGTTCGTTGTTGGCAGCACAGCATTGTTCATGGTTGCCAGCACAACATTGTTCATGGTTGGTAGCACAGCATTGTTCACGGTTGGCAGGACAGTATTGTTATTTGTCCATGGTTGGCAGCACAGCATTGTTCATTGTTGACAGCACAGCATTGTTCAGGGTTGGCAGCACGGCATTGTTCGATGTTGGCAGCACGGCATTGTTCGCTGTTGGCAGCACAGCATTGTTCGTTGTTGGCAGGACAACATTGTTCACGGTTGGCAGCATAGCATTGTTATTTGTTCATGGTTGGCAGCACAGCATTGTTCATGGTTGGCAGCACAACATTGTTCATGGTTGGTAGCACAACATTGTTCATGGTTGACAGCACAACATTGTTCATGGTTGACAGCACAACATTGTTCATGGTTGACAGCACAACATTGTTCATGGTTGGCAGCACAACATTGTTCATGGCTGACAGCACAACATTGTTCATGGTTGGCAGCACAACATTGTTCATGGTTGACAGCACAACATTGTTCATGGTTGACAGCACAACATTGTTCACGGTTGGCAGCACAACATTGTTCATGGTTGGCAGCACAACATTGTTCACGGTTGACAGCACAACATTATTCATGGTTGGCGGCACATTGTTCATGATTGACAGCACAGCATTGTTCATGCATGGTTGGCAGTACAACATTGTTCACGGTTGACAGCACAACATTGGTCATGGTTGGCAGCACAACATTGTTCACGGTTGGCAGCACAACATTGTTCATGGTTCACAGCACAACATTGTTCTTGGTTGGCAGCACAACATTGTTCATGGTTGACAGCACAGCATTGTTCGTTGTTGGCAGCACAGCATTGTTCATGGTTGGCAGCGCAATATTGTTCATGGTTAGTAGCACAACATTGTTCATGGTTGACAGCACAACATTGTTCACGGTTGACAGGACAACATTGTTCATGGTTGGCAGCACAACATTGTTCATGGTTGACAGCACAACATTGTTCATGGTTGACAGCACAACATTGTTCATGGTTGGTAGCACAGCATTGTTCACGGTTGGCAGGACAGTATTGTTCATGGTTGGTAGCACAGCATTGTTCACGGTTGGCAGGACAGTATTGTTATTTGTCCATGGTTGGCAGCACAGCATTGTTCATTGTTGACAGCACAGCATTGTTCAGGGTTGGCAGCACGGCATTGTTCGCTGTTGGCAGCACAGCATTGTTCGAGTTGGCAGCACACATTGTTGCAGGCATTGTTCGTTTTGTTTCATGGTTGGCAGCACAGCATTGTTTCGTTGTCATGGTTGACAGGCACAACATTGTTCATGGTTGGCAGCACAACATTGTTCATGGTTGACAGCACAACATTGTTCATGGTTGGCAGCACAACATTGTTCATGGTTGGCAGCACAACATTGTTCCATGGTTGACAGCACAACATTGTTCATGGTTGACAGCACAACATTGTTCATGGTTGACAACATTGTTGGCAGCACAACATTGTTTCATGGTTGGCAGCACAACATTGTTCACGGTTGACAGCACAACATTGTTCATGGTTGGCAGCACAACATTGTTCATGTTGACAGCACAGCATTGTTCATGCATGGTTGGCAGCACAACATTGTTCACGGTTGACAGCACAACATTGTTCATGGTTGCAGCACACAACATTGTTCACACAGCACAACATTTCGTTCAACAGCATTGTTGGCACCACAGCACATTGTTCATGGTTGGCAGCACAGCATTGTTCATGGTTGGCAGCACAACATTGTTCATGGTTGACGCAAGCACAACATTGTTCATGGTTGCAGCACAACATTGTTCATGGTTGACAGCACAGCATTGTTCTTCATGGTTGGCAGCACAACATTGTTCATGGTTGGCAGCACAACATTGTTCATGGTTGGCAGCACAACATTGTTCATGGTTGGCAGCACAACATTGTTCATGGTTGACAGCACAGCATTGTTCATGGTTGGCAGCACAACATTGTTCATGGTTGGCAGCACAGCATTGTTCGGCAGCACATTGTTCATTGGCAGCACATTGTTCATGGTTGGCAGCACAGCATTGTTCATGGTTGGCAGCACAAGCATTGTTCATGGTTGGCAGCACAACATTGTTCATGGTTGGCAGCACAACATTGTTCACGGTTGGCAGCACAACATTGTTCATGTTCATGGTTGGCAGCACAACATTGTTCATGGTTGGCAGCACAACATTGTTCATGGTTGGGCATTGTTCACGGTTGACAGCACAACATTGTTCATGGTTGGCAGCACAACATTGTTCATGGTTGGCAGCACAACATTGTTCATGGTTGACAGCACAACATTGTTCATGGTTGCCAGCACAACATTGTTCATGGTTGCCAGCACAACATTGTTCATGGTTGGTAGCACAGCATTGTTCACGGTTGGCAGGACAGTATTGTTATTTGTCCATGGTTGACAGCACAACATTGTTCATGGTTGACAGCACAACATTGTTCATGGCTGACAGCACAACATTGTTCATGGTTGACAGCACAACATTGTTCATGGTTGACAGCACAACATTGTTCATGGTTGACAGCACAACATTGTTCATGGTTGACAGCACAACATTGTTCACGGTTGGCAGCACAACATTGTTCATGGTTGACAGCACAACATTGTTCATGGTTGACAGCACAACATTGTTCATGGTTGACAGCACAACATTGTTCATGGTTGACAGCACAACATTGTTCATGGTTGACAGCACAACATTGTTCATGGTTGACAGCACAACATTGTTCATGGTTGACAGCACAACATTTCATGGTTGACAGCACAACATTGTTCATGGTTGAGCTGGCAGCACAACATTGTTCATGGTTGACAGCACAACATTGTTCATGGTTGACAGCACACAACATTGTTCATGGTTGACAGCACAACATTGTTCATGGTTGACAGCACAACATTGTTCATGGTTGACAGCACAACATTGTTCATGTGGTTGACAGCACAACATTGTTCATGGTTGACAGCACAACATTGTTCATGGTTGACAGCACAACATTGTTCATGGTTGACAGCACAACATTGTTCATGGTTGACAGCACAACATTGTTCATGGTTGACAGCACAACATTGTTCATGGTTGACAGCACAACATTGTTCATGGTTGACAGCACAACATTGTTCATGGTTGGCAGCACAACATTGTTCATGGTTGACAGCACAACATTGTTCATGGTTGACAGCACAACATTGTTCATGGTTGACAGCACAACATTGTTCACATGGTTGACAGCACAACATTGTTCATGTTCATGGTTGACAGCACAGCATTGTTCATGGTTGGCAGCACAACATTGTTCATGGTTGACAGCACAACATTGTTCATGGTTGACAGCACAACATTGTTCATGGTTGACAGCACAACATTGTTCATGGTTGACAGCACAGCATTGTTCATGGTTGACAGCACAACATTGTTCATGGTTGGCAGCACAACATTGTTCATGGTTGGCAGCACAACATTATTCATGGTTGGTAGCACAGCGTTGTTCATGGTTGGCAGGACAGTATTGTTCATGGTTGGTACAATCATGGGAAAAAAATCGTAGACTTTTGAATTTTTATACTATTTCCCCCTCCCCCCCTACACAATGTTGGTATTTAGACGATATGACTTGTAAATCGACTTTACCTTAACCAACATTGTGTAGGGGGGGAGGGGGAGGCAATTTTAGGGCAATAAGCGAATGAGTTTGGAGGAACACGCATATTTATATAACGTATTCTTAAATTTGGATATAGTTTTCAAAAAGTCTACGGGTATTTTTTCCAAGATTGTAGCACAACATTTTTCATGGTTGGCAGCACAATATTGTTTATGATTAGCACAACATTGTTCACAGGAGCGTTTGGAATTTGTATATTTGGAATTTGAGGTATCTCTTATTCTCAGTATCAGGCTCGAAGGACCGTATAGTAATTTGTACGTTTTATTCAAGATAAACGTTGCAATCCGGATGCTTCATTTGACAATGCTACACTTGTACTTCATTGTACTCAATTAGGAAGTTTATTTGAAAGCACGTTGGTCTGTTACCGTTTTGCCGAAACACGCGAGTTTGAATTAATTAGCTTAGAAATTATATACAGAGATAAAACAATGAATAATTGTATTTTATTATATAAATTATGTAAAATAAAGTGGTTTATGGGGGGTGATGAAACAATACGAAATATTTGAATAAGAATAGAGTTAAATTCCCATAGGATAAAGATTGTGCACCAATATGGCCACCATTTCTTTGTTTCTGTGCACCAATATGGCCGCCGTGACGTCAGATGAAAACCAAGAATTGATTTTTCCGCCACTAATAAAATTGATAAATCTCACACGGTTATCATGAAACGCATTAGAGTATACTGCTCTTTTGTGGGGCAATATATAGGACTATTTTTTATATTATAATAAAGAAAACAATACATGAATGTTTGGAAATATGTAATTTTTTCTCGTGTTGAACAAGATATCTCACGAGTGAGCGAAGGAAATGAGCATCACTAGTTCGAAATAGATTTCATATTTCCACACATCCATGTATTATTCTCTATTTATTATATGACACAAGCTACTTCCGGTGGAATTGCGTGCTCTGATTGGATGAGACACGTCACGTGCCGGGCCGTAATTTCCCGGTAATGGACCGGTCCAGATTACAGATTAGCTATTTTGTTTACAAATCCCGTACAACGAAAGGAAACTTTGAATTTAGTAAACTATAAGCCCTAAATCATGTATGAGTCGGACGATGAACAGTCTAAAGCCTTACTATCATGAAAGCAATAGAAGAACAAGAACAAGATTGAAAATGACGATTCTATGTCACGCTATATATACGTATGTAAATTATGTTGTTTAAAAAAGCCATGCCATATAATAAACCTCTTATTAACCTCGACCGCTTTGTCATTACGCGGAAAATATCAGACCTCGGTCTTTTATGTACGAACCTCGCCCTATGGGCTCGGTCCGTACTATCAAGACCTGGGAAAACACAAAGGAAAATCATGACCGTGACGTGTCTTCTATATGTGATAGAGACACGCTCGCTATTTTCGATGAACTTTTTCTTCGATTTTGCGGCTCAGACAACGTCAATTTTCAAAATTGATTTCTATATGAGCTTATTATATGGATAGTTTTTGAAGCCATTTAAAACATTCGCAGTACGTGTCTTATCAGATCTAAAACACTTCGGCTGTCGCCTCGTGTTATCTATTTCTTCGCCCTATGCCGGAGTTTGCCAGTTCTGACTGTACTCAATGAATCTTCATGTCCAAAGCTAGCATATAAACATCTCTTTTCTCAACACATACCCCAGAGCAACTTGAGAGATTTTTATGCCGTGTACAATACAGAATCTTGTAAAATGAACGCGAGTGAATCTTTTCTAGCGTTCATTCCTCCAGGGCGGAGTATGACGTTTATCGATTGCTTTCATTTTCTGTGACTTATGACGCAGATATAAAAAGATTGCGGTAGTTCTCAATAAATATATATATATTAATTTATAACACGACGTCAAAGATCAGCTGTTTGTAAATTTTATTCATAGAATTTCAACTTTTTCATTAAAAATGTATTTAGTTATAAATAATTTAACAAAGTTCTTAATATTTTTAAATTAAATGCTACATTTTTGAAGACCTGCTTCAAAATGAATACGATTAACATGAAATATAGCTCTGGCTCTTTTTACCAGCAGAGCTAACCTTAATAAATAAATAACCCTACCCTTGTGGAAGTTTGAGCACTCTGGGCCCATGCGCACTTCACGCTATCTGAATGTACTTCACCGATGCTGTCCCACATGCGGTTGTCACCGACGATCGCATGTGTATAAGTAATTGATGAAATTCATTCAGATTGTTCCAAGCTACACTGATGAGCTGTTGTACAGCGAAACACCGTGTCTGTAGATTGAACTATATATATATATATATATAGATACTAAGGGCCAATTGTAGAAACGGTGATGTAGGTCGTTTAAACTATCGTAAGCAACGGTCGAACGGCGTTTCTGTGATCAGGCCCTAGTATTTTCTGGCTAAGGCCAGACGATTTTATTCACTTCTGAGAAAAAGCATAGAAACGAATAAGTTGAAAGTACTAGTTTCTTTTTAATATTCTAGTCAGATATATATTTATCTTTTCAAGTAAACATATGTAGGAACTTCCAGAGTTCCTTGAAAACAAATCGGAACTGTATACTCTAACAGTTATTTTTGGACTTTACTTTAACTTTTATTAAAAAATATATATATAATTATAATAAATATATATGAAACATAAATCGAAATATAGTAAGGTTTGAGTACTGCCGAAATTATTCAACGTAGTTTTCTAACGTTTCGAGCAAAGGCCCTTAAATTTAAATAATTTCGGCAGTACTCAAACTTACTATATTTCGATTTGTATTTCAACACTGCCTACGCAGCACACTACTTTTATTTCAATGTTTATATTAAATATATATCTCTTTCGTAATGGATTAGTTCTCCATATTGGGAAGTTTTATAAGTTTTTTGACGCTCTTAACCTTGGGAATGTTAAGGGTTACGTTAGAAGTTTCTGAAGCGGCTCTTCATTTTGAGAATGTTATAGAGCTATATATGTCAGTGGGTTTGTACTTTGTAGTGAAGCTCTCGTCTCTCGACTTTAATTATAGCTAAGAGTTACGTCAGTAGTTCTACTCTTATGCTCTGGAAATCCCAGTATGGTGATCTACTTCAACGTCTCCACCATAAAAGAACGAGGTTGGAGGAGGATTTCGGGGAAGAATGCCTCTTCGCTGTTGTTCCATTCGCCATCTGTAGTCGCTCGTTGCCATAACAGGAGAGTACGGAAGTACGAGTTGTACTTGATGCCGGGGAGAGCCAACTACGGGTCTTTCACAGAGATATCCATCTTCAGGTCGTACATGTACGTTTTCTGTCGATCTGTAATGCTCGGTTCTTGCCTTGCATGCGTCAAGTTCTGTGGTCAATTTTTTAATAATTTCTTCGGTATCCTCCAATTCTCTTTTCAATTTCTCTTTCTCTTCGTGAATATTTTCCCGATCGCGTCTTTCCCGCTCAAAATCTTCCTTGTACACTGTGATTTGAGTTTTTAGAATTTCATATTGTTCGTCATGTGTTTCACATCCTCCTTGATTTCGTGTGTACAGAGCAGACGCCAATCTCGTTATTTCACTTTCCAGTGGCCCTTGCCGCCTTTCCAACTCTCCTACTCGCTCTTTTAATTCTTTTTCTTCTTCTTCCAACAATTTCTTCTCGCCAGAAAGCATTTCATATCGCATTTGAAGCTCCTCGTAGTCTCTCTTCCAGCCATGATTGATGTCAATGAGAGCTTGAACTTCGGCTTTGTTATTATCGGTACCAGTCTCATCTGGCCGTGAACCGGCGCCAACCGAGCCTTGGCGATGCAATTCACCTTCAAGCCGTTCATTCTCCTTTCTCAACTCTCGTATCATTTGTAATAAATTCCCTTTATCCTTCAACAAACTGATAAGCTTCTCCTCAACCTCTCTGCAGTTGCACAATGGTCTTTTGTTTTCGTTTACACTCATAATATACACCAACTCTGTTTTCGATTTACAAAATTCTTCCTTTCCGACACTTTGCGAAGTCGAATCGATCTGATGCTTCGGCCGGTTGTCGAAACTTATATATACCAGTATAACGACGTCATACTATTTTCGTGGGCTCCGCCTACCACTTAACGCCATTTCCGGTATGATGATTCAATGCGATGATGCCCTACGTATGGGGGCGAGGTCGCTAATTAAACCAGTTTTTTCTGGTAGTTTCCATTCTAATAATTGCTAGGAGTGGACAATAACAATGGTTCATTTTATCTCGAACATAGTATCTCGAACACAAAGAATAAGGAAAGATCGTAGGCTTAGATCAAGCTTTTAGTCCACCACGCAGGTGTAAGTTATTACGAAACAGTGTACTTAAAAAGCAGTCATTATTGGAATAAAAGATAAGTGATAAGTCCCTTTATCCTCTTCAGACATACGAAACTGACTAATGTCTAAATAAGACTCCAGTTTGATCCTATATGCACGACCTTCCTAATACGGATTTAACGTAGTATCTCTGATGTGTTATCTATTACATATTGTATTTTATATATCTGATCTATATATGTCTGATGTCTAAATATGTCTCATCTCATATCATATCATATATCATATCATATATCATATCATATATCATATCATGCCTTGTAAAGGCCATCACGGAATATAGCATCGAAGAGTATTAATATGATCACAATAAAAAGCAATAGTAGAACCCATTGAGTGCATGAATCGCGTGAGGTTGCTTAATTAATATTTGTTTACTCACTAAGCAATCATCTATAAGCAGTTATGTAACATTGATCGAAGAAGCAACCCGTCCAAACTAATTGGCTGAGACATTGAGCAATATGCTTCCCGCGTTTGACGTATATGCTTGTTCGTATTCTCGTCACACGGTTGAATATTATTATAAAAACCTTGACGTTTAGTTTAACCACAAATTTTCGCTGTTTCTCCTGAAGAAACATTCACTTGTCAACGAATTTACTTTTAGTGGATCTTGTATTTGGATATATAGTACATTGTTCAAATTCACAGTCGAAAGTTTCCCTGCTAATGTCGATAGGAAATATTAGCCCCAGATCAAATTGTACTACGTCACCTTGAATTTGTAAAAACTAGAAGTTACTATCGCAAGGAAAGTGCTGCCTGAAGGACCAAATGGAGTCCTAATATGCTACTGAAAAATTCTGGATATACTCTGATTTTATACTTATAGTATAGTACAGTAGGTCAACACCAGGGCCTGGCAGCCACGAACAGGAGTGGTGCAGTGCAGAGTCATGTTGCTTCAAGGTTGCTAGTAGCAGTAACTTTCACTTGCTAGGGTCAGAAGACCCACTTACTACATTTTTCTCAAATGACCTTCAGGCAGGAAAGATTAAACATTGAGAATTAAGATTTTCTGGTGCCGGCTATAGTAATAATTATACATATTTTTGATATATCAAATCAACAAACAGCCATGTACATATGCAGATAGATCAATGGGACAAAACAAATAGAAAATATATTTTTCTTTAAAAATAACAGGAACAATAACATGATTAATAGTTTGCAAGATGATAGTGTTCTGAATGTTAGACTACACAGTCAGCAGTTCCACGTCTATCAATTTGTATGTTTGGGTATCATTATGGTAAATATTTGTCTCAATGGATAAAGAAACAACAGTTGGTAAGTTGTTCAACGACAACAATTCTTCACGTGGGATGAGACCATTGTTGTAGGCATTCAGGTACATCTTGTCTCCTTCAACTAAGACGTGGTCGATGTTTGTCGAGTCCCATTTATCGACTGAAATAGCTTGTGCTGTCAACAGCGCTGAATCCGCTGATAAACTCATGAAAGAGCACTGCTTTCCTCGAGAATCGCCACTGAAACGTTCATGGCCTTGATGAATACTTCCCGTGAAAGTAAAGACATATTTATGATTGTTCTTACCGTGAATTTCCTGACAAAGAAGACAAAGCTGAACTTCTTTGAAAATATCTTCGAAAACGTGAAGCGTGCGAGGCTTTAGAGAATCTAGAGAATGCGCAATTGCCGACACATCCACATCCAAAAATCCAAGGAGATCGAGATATTGTCGACTATACACATAGCTCGGCCAAACGACTGGGCACGAGTGAACGCAAAGGCACGTCAAGAATATTAGTGTTGACGGGGGCAGCAATTAGTTTAGTCAGGTTTAGTGTGGCGTTATTGGTAGGGAAAGAGAGCGCTGGAATACACCTTGGGAATTATAAGACCGATTTTGTCTTTGTTACCAAGATGAAATTATAAGGATTTTACCCTATATAGAAGTACGAATCGTCTATTAATCTTAACACCGTCCTTTTTTGTACATACAACGTCTAATGAAACACCTTGACGTACTCAAGACAATATTGTTAGCATTATAACATCGAAAGTTGTTGGTTTGACGTAACTTATAAAGAGTATCTTTTAGAAGGCGCTCTACATCCCTTGAAAGTCGAAAACTACACATCAACGATCAACGGTGAACTTCTTGATCTTCTTACAGTAGCTGTACTTTAAAGATCTTAATCGGATCTTAGTATATTACTGTAAATGTAAATTTGCAAGACATTTATACATGTCCTACTTATTGCAGACCTGCGTTCCAAATGTCCCTGAACACATACGTTCGTCAGCTGTCTTATAGGCTAGCCGCCGGGCTGATTTTATGTCACGCAAGTTTCAATTTGTTTGACTGCAAAGAGGAATTAGAATACTCTGTGTTCTATACTTACAGAATCTTGCCTTGCTATGTCATTTCGTATTTCTCAAATAGCCGTAATAACAGTTTCATGACATAAAATACCGGGCCATGCAGTTATAGGGACTGTTTACATGAATTGGGCTAACTCGATTAACTGCATGAGCTCACGCGATTGGTTAAGATCTCACTGCATGGTTTTGAAACTCGCATAAACTAAATTTACAAAGAAGAATTGGTTTATAGTTTAGATGTAAACGAATCCTATACGTTAACTCAAATCTCTTTTTGCCGCCGAGGAAAGAATTTCGTGACACGAGGGGCCGGGCTCTTTACCGACATTCAATCGCAAGATCTAGATATTGATATTCTCAGGTGATATTTCACTTCTAGAAATTTAAATCTAGGCAAGATCCCGAGAGGCGAGATCAGAGAAAAAGATCAGACGCGCCTTTGATTTCAATAATTCTAGACATTTCGGTCGGGCCATAGACAGCGCCAGTAACATCGCAACAATAACCATGACAACACGTTTCAAACAAGATTTTGCCGACACCATGCATAAGTATATCTAGTCTAATCGTGGGTTGCTATATGTTTAAATAAATTGTAATAATGCTAATAATGGCCATGGCAACGCCATGAAAGGTTTATTTAAACAGCGTCTGACCTCTGATTAAGAATGACGGCAAACCTCCCAGATTCTGACGTACAGAATATGAAAGAAGATTTCGCAATGATCACTTGCATGCAAATTATATTGACCTCAGATTAAGAATGACGGCAGACCTCCGAGATTCTGACGTACAGAATATGAAAGAAAGATTACGCAATGATCACTTGCAAATTATATATCTGCCCAAAATAAACTATTGCATGCAGATATCGGAGATCTGTAGATGTGAAGCGACTAAGAAATATCTAAAAATGTAAGGTGTAGAACGATGTAGAATGCTTGACAGATATTGGAACAGATGTCAAGCATGCATATATTGTTATAAAGACCTTATTGTAATATAGCCGTAATAATATCAGTCATGCACCAGTATATCACCTCCACACCTCACTCGGGAAAGGCTAAGCCATGGCAGACTGATAGTGTCCTAGCTACTTACTACACACGTAAAAACGCACAGTCTGATCAGCTCTGATATCAGATCTGTTCAGAGAAATGTAGCGACCCCTTGATACAGCCTGACAGCTACAGAATGTACCAGCGCTGATGTATAAACATTTAGTTAGAATTTCTCACAGACTGCGACAGCTCCGTAGACAACATACCTGTTCAGTCTGTTATATCAAACTGATACAGCACTGACCGTGTCAGGCTG
This sequence comes from Paragorgia papillata, assembly GCA_035771165.1. Lineage (NCBI taxonomy): Eukaryota > Metazoa > Cnidaria > Anthozoa > Scleralcyonacea > Coralliidae > Paragorgia > Paragorgia papillata. The sequence goes on from JAWNZC010000401.1 coordinate 1,822,573, forward strand.
ATACAGTTTGACAGAATCTGTTCTGAACAGTCTGCTGTAGCTGCAGGTATGATACAGATATGATATCATAGGTGTATCATAGCTGATACTGCAACAGGCTGTATCAGGGATCGCTACATTTTTCTGAACAGATCTGACATCATTCTGCATCAGGTCTGACACAGATCGAGTGTGCGTTTTTGCGTGTGTATACCACGATTGCTCTGAGTGCATGGAGTGTAGATCACTAGATCTGAATGCAGAAACGCCGTTCAACCGTTGTTTACGATAACCAATGTTTAAACAAGTTTTAAAATACCTAGAAATAATGCGAAAATACTGACTATGTTAAATTGTTAATCGACAATTAACTATTGTCTTTGGTTCTGTAATGTTGTGGTCTACAACGGTTAAATCCAAGGTTATATCTTGTTTAGCTATACCCAATGTCTAAATCACCATGTCTGCAATTATTTCATTTATACTCTCTTTGTTTTAGTTAGCGACCCACTAAAGTTTGCCGATCAGTTAACTGACCAATATATACGCAGGCTAACTGAAGAGCCACGATAGCATCAAGTTAGTGTCGCTAATCATCCAAATATGAATTGACAGAAAGCTAGGATATCGCGTGCTGTTGAGACTTGAGAGTTTCTAGATTTCGCAACCATAGGTAAAAACTCGCCATTAGGCAAAGGTTGAATAATTATTTAACCTTTGCCTAATGGACTGTTTACATACTCCGAAATCTTTTCCATGCTTAGAATCCCACGCTATAGTTTACCGTCATCGTATATGTATAAAGGGGTAATAATTCCATGTCCTACATAACCCAAGTACTTCATGAAAGCCTTACCCCAACACACAACCTAACCTAAGGATGGTAATTCGTGTAAATAGGACATGGACGTATAACCTATAAAGGGTAAAAACAAATTGTCGCATTCCTGACCCGGGCTACACGCCAAAAATAGCATGAATACATGAGCTTATACAGTAATCAACATCAGAATTTACTTGTCGAGCTGTGCATGACTATATCACGGTATCACCAAAGCTATAGCAAATTTATGGTCAGGACATTAACTGTATACGGTTGTAGTTACTATATGTATGTAAAACAGTAAGAGTCAGTGGACTGGATTGCGCATATAGTTTGGATTTCCAGAAAGGTACCCTATACTATTGTCTTAAGACACTTAGTCGGGTCTTCCAGAGGGTCGTGACTGCATCATTCTGTATAAGACCTGTCTGTATATATGAGCTTTGACGGTAGAAAGCGACACATTGTTTTATACGTCGATAATTTAATTCAGACGAATTTAATAGTTTCTGTGAACGAACAAAGATTATGTTGCAACTTGACTGGAGTACAAATACTCGCATTTAATTACAAGCGACGATGGACGATTGTGCGATGTATAAAATAGGGCTGCAATTTTCACTTATAGTTACTTAATCATAATTCAAACGTTATAGTCTTAAATATTATAGCAGTTTTACATTGGGTTGAGCAATACCTATACTCAAACCCAACGTACACTAATACGTACTTGACTTTTACATCCTATTGAATTACAAATGACACAGCGTCGGAACGGCGTTACGCAACTCTCAAAACGTTCCTAATTTTGGAACAGCGTTTCGCAATTTCTATTGCAAAATGTGACACAGCGCGATACATCAACTCGGTTCTGTTACAATATTTCTTACACTGCAAATGCACAGCACCCAACATGACTCGTTTTCAACGAAACAGAATATTTTCAAAATTAACGACGCGATGCACGAGCAGGCTCTCTTTGACGAAAAAAATCGTCTGGATGGTCTGGCGTTTATAGATTGGCGTTAGACAAAGTAAACTCGTCTGGCGACTGCCATTAGCCATTATTAGACATAGTAAGATAGTCTGGCATTAGAGTAAAATAGGAGTAAAATAGTCTGGCATTAGACAGAGTAAAATAGTGTGGTGTTAGACAGAGTAAACTAGTCTGGCGTTAGAGTAAAATAGTCTGGTGTTAGACAGAGCAAAATAGTCTGGCGTTAGACAGAGTAAAATAGTCTAGTGTCAAGACAGAGTAAAATAGTCTGGCGTTAGCCATAAAATAGTCTGGTGTTAGACAGAGTAAAATAGTCTGGTGTTAGACAGAGTAAAATAGTCTGGTGTTAGACAGAGTAAAATCGTCTGGCATTGGACAGTAACGAAATATACTTTTTTGAAGCTTTCGCAACTGGAGCAAAAGGGTGAAAAGAATATTACAGTAATATGCATATAGATCGTTGACGTTGTCTTAATTTGCGGAGTGTCAATCATTGCATATATACACAAATCTCGTTTCATGTCTATGCCTATACGAGCCTAGAGGCTAAAGCAATACTTATTGCTTTAAGCAAGGTTAAACTTACTATATATATATATATATATAACACTATTTTTAGGATTGATATATGCCAAGACCTGTGTAATGAGTTATAATTCGGCTAAAAGCAAACTCAAAGATATCACGCTGTAACATATATGACGGCGTGAGGTAGAAGTGTAGACAAGACCTTTGGTTGATAGCAGCTGTGAGCAGAACTATATATGGACTGTACTATTTGAATGTTGTTTGTTATTTATAATTATATAACCAAGCTAAAAGCAATATGGAATAATAATCACCAACGCCCGATGATTAGTGATTACGTATATTCCATAATAATTATGCAATATTTTAACGATGATCGTACCCTGCGATCGAGCAGAGCCTTCTTTTCCTTATTTCTTCGCTGTGAGAGAGGAAGAAAAGTAGGCTCTGCTGTATTCGTGTTTGGCTTCGTCCAAGATTTAGGACGAAGTAACCCGTTTAAGACCCGTTTGACACCAAGCAACTGACATGCATGCGCGCAATGGAAACCAGTCACGAATACAGCAGAGCCTACTTTTCTTCCTCTCTCTCAGCGAAGAAATAAGGAAAAGAAGGCTCTGCTCGCAGGGTACAATCATCGTGGAAATTTTAACGATATTAGTCATGGAATATTTCAACGATAATTATGGAATATTTTGACGATGACAATGCAATATTTTAATATTTTATTTTGCAATGATCATGCAATATTTTAATGTTATTTCACAATGATCGTGGAATATTTTAGTATTTTATTTCACAATGATCGTGGAATATTTTAGTATTTTATTTCACAATGATCGTGCAATATTTTGGCGATGATAATGCAATATTTTAATATTTTATTTTACAATGATCGTGCAATATTTTGGCAATGATTATGCAAGATTTTATTTCACAATGATCATGGAATATTTTAGTATTTTATTTCACAATGATCGTGCAATATTTTGGCGATGATTATGGAATATGTTAATATTTTATTTCACAACAGTCATGCAATATGTTGGCGATGACCATGTAATAATTTGACAATGATCGTGCAATATTTTGGCGATGATTATGGAGTATGTTAATATTTTATTTCACAACAGTCATGCAATATGTTGGCGATGACCACGTAATAATTTGACGATGATCATGAAATATTAAATAATGTTGTACAATGTTGTAATTAAATGTTGTACATATATATATATATATATATATATTCAAGCAAACAAAGTGTTGTTCGCGAAATGTCGAAAAGTGCTCAATACCGTAAACTGTAGAGCGAAGATACTATAAGTGGACTTACCCACTTATAGTATATATATGCCTATATATATATATCGGCTTCCTCTATATTTTGCAAATATAGTTTACTTTTTCCCACCTCCTTGAAAATCAGTCGTCCAACTCTAAGTGCACTGAAGAATTTACCGTTTTTAAAAAAAGTTGAAATACAATAAAAAAATTAAGCAACATTTCATATTGTTTTCTTCAGAGATCTTAGTAAATCATTTCTTTACATTAGCCATCGAAAAAATATTGCTTCTTTTTCTAAGAAGATACCTGTATACACACCTCTTTGAATTCCCGAATCTTATTTAATGCTTTTTATAACGCAGTATCAATGATTTCTTCATAAAAAAAGATAAGTGCATGAAAGTTCAACTGAAAAAGAATGACTGAAATGGTCTTCTAACTTCTCGTCCGAAGGACACTTCCTATTTCGGACGCGGAAAGGAGTTATCGACTGTATAAGTGTGTTATAATTAACCCCGCATAGCTCTTTACGAACGTCCGGAAGGAGGTTGTTTCGCTGACTTTCGCTGACATTTAATCTAACTATAGACCTTTTGATTTAAAACTGATCTAAGGTTATACAGTAGAACCGCGAACTCGGTCATCTCGAAAACTTCCCTATATCTCGAACAAGAGCCGATTTCCCTTCAACATATTTTTTCACTGTTTTACAGTATAAGTTATACTCCGTTATCTCGAACTTCCGCCATCGTCTGGCGTTAGCCAGAATAAAATACCGAAGACCGATGCTCACTTGTCGTATAAGAATCGGGGATTTTTCCTGTCCCAGATTGTCTGGGATTGTTACGAGAAGTGTGAACATGGTTGAAGTAACGTCCCAGACAGTCGCCGATCTGATCGGAAGCATCGCAAGAATCGGAATCATTTATATTTGGAAAATGCGTCCCAGACGGTCGCCGACGATCGGGGATTCTTACGACTAGTTACGACATGTATGAACACTGAAACCACTCGTCTGGGACAATCGGGGACCGGAAAAATCCCCGATTCTTACAAGTGAGAACTACAATCATGGCCAAAAACCCTAGGACAGTTCGTAAAAACCACTACGCATTCGAAGTTGCCCCCCTTCCCCCCTTCAATGTTGCCATTCTATTGCTCTTTTTCGTCGTTATATCACACCAAGTATAAAATGAAACAACAATGATGGAGGGGGGAGGGGAGAGATTGTTAGGTAAGGATTCAAGGCGATATATTATAGTTTTTCTTGCGTGAGGCTACCAGACTCTTCATTTGCACTGCTGTCCCAATTATTTATGGCCATGATTGTAGGCTTTAACATCAGGAAATTTACTCGTCACACGAGGGAAACCCCCACTGACGGAAAAGGGTTAAAATGATAAAATATTGGCACGTGGTCACTGTGAAGCCAGCGAAATGCCCTCTTCCGACTCTATATATAACGGGATATATACTCTAAAGTGCCATAACTGTGACATCAATTTCCAAGAAGACATTTTTGGCAGGCTCAAGTATAGCAACAGGTTAATAGGTGTTGCCTATTTATATATTTCTATCAACTATATACCTTTCGTTAAAGTTTAGCATGTCTTCGTCGAGCACTATAAGGTATGTTTGTGTAATTCAAAACTATACTTCCTAAAATTGTCGGCGGATTAATGTTAGGCGACATTTTTAGGAAAGGCCAGTCAAAGGAATTGTAGGGAAGACATTTTTGACTGGGCACTGAAACCTCCCAAGAAGCTCGGATGTAACGGTGGTTTAGGAACATTACCAGATCGCCCATCCATCGCAGCCATGCTACATGACTCATGCATGCATGGGTCAGGCGCTCACTCGGGCTACAGGCTAGTACCGCGGAGCTTGAACCGAATGCTGAATGAATGTGGTGCATACTTCACACTGGTGAACATATTTACGATCAAGACAGACAGACAGTTGTCAGCCAAACTACAAAGTTTCAAAATCTACCAACAACGTGCAAAAAGATCTTAATCAAACAGCAATTAGCTGTTCAAATGAACTTTTTGTCCAACTCCAAAAGCGAAAGGAGCAAAGAACTTACAACGTGCCTCATAGCCTCACCCAGTCACATGGCCAACAACTCACCGGAAGTATATGGATAGTAGCGGAAGTAAAATGTGCAAAACACAGCCGAAACCTAGACTCGCCCTATACCACAGTATAGCTGCCCGAGTAATAAAGCGAACAGTAACTTTTAAAGCTATTTGGAATATGTTTTAAGTCAGAATAGCTTGAAACTATAGGGCTACTTAATAAATATAAAAAAGTAGAATGCAGCGTAGACGGTGTTTTAGGTATACTCTTATGAAGGGCTGTGTCTGAAACGTCCGTATATTTCGTTATCAAAATTATTCTCAGCAGTTCACCACTTGTTCACTTTGCTCTATACTTAATATAGTAATGTTTGAGTTATATTTTGTCGTAGATAAACCCGTCTCCTTCACAGGCCTTTATATAGTTTTTAAGAAAATTATTTATAAGTTATAAACTTATCTGTTAAGTGAAGCTGGTGCAGGAAATCACTGGTGAGAAAAAGGGAAGTATATAGCGTAGAGCGCGTGCAATGGTTCGGATGAGCTTTTCCCTTCCTGTTTTCTTCGCACGCCTCGTCATGCAGTGGGCCCCGATCTCAGATTTCCCATTCCTGAAAAGCGACTGGGAGCGGGTATATGAGCCACCAATACGGAACCAAGTACTTAGGACACCCCCCCCCCCCCCCCCCCCCCACACACACACACAATTTTTGTCGGAAATTTCCTACTACAAACACGTGAAAGTGTATGTTGTTTTCAAACTAGTCGCTATATAACCCCTATCATATATGAACGGAAATAGGCGTCCGTCCGTCCACGAAAAGTTAAAGAAATACAACAAAACCTAACAGCGCATATTTACCCACGCTAGTCTATAGTTTAATTAAAATATAGTAAGGGTATAGATATACTGCCGAAACAGAGAACGTATATAGTAGTCTAACGTTTCAAGCGAAGGCCCTTCGTCAGAGAGAAACGTAAAGAGAAACGTAAAGGACCTTCGCTCGAAACGTTAGACTACAACGTTCTCTGTTTCGGCAGTATATCTAACCTTACTATATTTCGATTGTTGTTTCAACACTGCCTACGCAGCACGGCGAGTTGTTACAGTTTCAGTTGTTTTTACTGTACAAGCTGTCCATTTCTAGAATTATATACTGTCCGAAGATAGCCTGTATATATACAACCTGAATATACACTCGGTGAATCACATGCAGAGAGTATATTCAGGCTGTAGACAGGCTATCTTTTGGCAGTATACTTACAGTCAAAATAGAAATACCATCCCACTTCTGCTTCTGTAGTTTGTTGTGTATTTCTGTAGCCGCTGTACAGAAACGTGAGAAAAATCTAGCGATAAAAGTCGCTTAGTCTTGATTTATATTTGTTTGTTGGTATTGATTTGGAAGAAACATTCGTTATATTATGATTAAATCCATGAAAGCTAAATTATACTTTTTATTCACATTTTTCGACAAAACATTTTCCTCACGCTTCAGTAGCGGCTACAGAAATACACAACAAACTACAGAAGCGGAAGTGGGAAGGTATTTCTATTTTGATTGTAAGTATACTGCCAAACGATAACCTGTGTACAGCCCCTGAATATAGTGAATATACACTCGGTGAAGCACAGTCAGAGACTCAGTATCGAAAAGGCATTATCTCGTTGCTAAAAATTTCCGCAATTTACCGCCTTTTCACTTTGCTTTCTTCAAAACACTGCCTACGCAACACTCCACTTTTTTTACATTCTCGATTATACAAAATTGAGCTAACTGTGGGGGTGTGATTTGGGAAGATGTTATTTAATTGTATTTTACATTTACTGTAAAAGTTTGAAAAATGGAAAAACTCGAAATTGCTGTAGCGGAAACATCAGTTGTTCTTCGGCTTCGGGCTCGCTTCGTGTGGCCATTTCTCGTTCTTCCAAACTTTCATTGATAAATCGTCTGACGTTAGCCAAAATAAAATACTACGAGGTACACATAAGCGGTGAGGAAAGAGTTAAAAGAGAGTATATAGAATTCACCCTGCATATTTTAGCTTTTCCCAGAGGCAGAGGCGAATGAAATCGTCTGGCGTTAGTCGGTATAACGTACTATATACGAGTACTTATGCGGACAGGAAACGAGTTAGAAGAGAGAAAGAGTTTATAACTAATTTCTGCATCCAAAGTTTTCTCCAGAAGTGAATAAAATCGTCTGGCGCTATAGTCACAACGAAATACTAAGCATACTTATATTATAAAGGGATAAAGGATAAAGGACTGGGTGGCTAATCATCCTTACTTGCAGCCAGCGGCTGAATTGCGAAGGAGCAGATCAACGTGTCCGTGTCGAGGCATATGAAAGGCGCTCCACGCAGCCGCCAACGACACAGTTCAGGCCACGGATCACAGCTAAGATGTTAGGTGTTGATTTTATGGAGGGAGGAAAACCGGAGAACCCGGCGAAAAACCCTCGAAGCACAGGAGAGATCAACCACAACTCTACTCACATGAGTCCAAGCCCGACAACGGGTCATTCCCAAGCGGTCACCCATCCAAGTACTAACTCCGTCTAACCGAGCTTAACATTTTGGTGAGAGGCAGCGCGCTAACAGCACACGCCACCCGTGCTTCCCCTGGGCAGGAAAGAGTAAGAGATAGAGGGAACTTGTAACTCAATCCTGCCTCATCCAAAACCTTCCCAAGAAACAGAGATGAATGAATAAATCGTCTGACGTTATAGCCACAACAAATACCTATATTATAGTGCGAGTATAGGAGAGAAGTTTAACCGGATAAAAACGATATTGTAAAAAAAGTAGAGTGCTGGCAGTGCTTTAGATAGAGCAAAGTGAAGATGTGATAAGCTGCCGACATTTTTGGTTTTAGAAGGATACTAAAATGTCTAATTCCGGCGAGTTTGATCACGTTCAGTTGATCTATTGAGGTGTTAGGTGACGTAAACAGTAATAAAATTACACGCCTTGGAGTAGCTTACGGGTACGCCCCCTATATATATATAAACATTTTTTGTAGGGGGTCTATTACATATGTATATAAGCATGTACGCCACACCATGGACCCTAGTCCAGTACTACATAGACTCTAGAAAAACGGTATATAGGATCTATAGGATCAGTGGAATACATAGGGCCTATATATGCATGATATACCTATCAGCGCCGGATTTAGGACTGTGGAGGCCCCTGGGCGGTCACTGACCAGCACAATATATCAATTCTATTTCTGAATGTATGCTAAGAGACCTATCAGTATATTTTCCCCCGAATTACGCTTTCGTCGGAAAAGACACGAGATAATTTTGCTTTACGGACTAAAAAATACAACTTCGAAGTCACAATTCCCACACTGAATCAGGTTTACAATAACTTGTCAAATCCATCTCCATCAATCTGTCATAATCGTCATAGTATACACTTTTAGAAGTGACCCTATATATCATCCATATATCTTTTATCTTGTTTTTGACTCATATTTTGGGCTCTCAAGATTTTTTTCATTTCAACACCTATTTTTTAAACTTTCAAGACATTTTTGTGGAGGCCCCCCCCCTTAAACATTATTTTGTGGAGGCCCCCGTTAAACATTATTTTGTGGGGGCCCCTCCTTAAACATTATTTTGTGGGGGCCCCTCCTTAAACATTATTTTGTGGGGGCCCCTCCTTAAACATTATTTTGTGGGGGCCCCTCCTTAAACATTATTTTGTGGGGGCCCCTCCTTAAACATTATTTTGTGGGGGGCCCTCCTTAAACATTATTTTGTGGGGGCCCCTCCTTATTTTGTGGGGGCCCCTGGGCGACCGCCCAGTCCACCCAGTCCTAAATCCGGCACTGCACCTATGATGTATCGTGTCTATGGCAGCACTAGACGTTGTTAGCGTAGTTGTCACAGCGACAAAATTTGATTGAAAACAGTAGGAGGTCGTTAATAGCAACAGAACAGTCTATACCAACCCACGGAGATGAACACACGCGGGGGAGTAACAATAATAGCACTTGAGAAACCAAAACAAGCCAGATATTGGCATTCGGACAATTTCAAGTATCTATAATATTACAAAATTTATGGTTACTGCCAAACACAAACAAACGTCTTACTACTGCATTAGTTTCGATCCTTCTTTATAATACATATATAAACCGCGTGGGCTAGAGTCTTCAAGAATTTATATATACCGGCATTGGGGCGGGACCCCGCTTTGTGAGATAAATTTGTTGCATTTTTTGAGAATTTTAATTTGCACTTAACGTTTTAACGCACGTTTTTAAATAGGGGTTCCACAGACTCTCAGTGAACTCAATTTTCATATTACTGAAACGCTAACGTAAAGGTAGAAAGTGAAGTCAGCTATATATTACGTCGCTTTCAGCCCCCCTACAAACTGTTCCCTACGCGGTCAAAAGGTAACACACAGCTGTGTAGAGGAGTAAATCCAACGTGATGTACGAAAATCCTGACTTCACTTTTGAAGCGTGACAATTACTGAAGTTAAAGTTCTAGATCTGGAAATTGAAGTTCACTGGTGAATCAAAATCATCATGCAAGCAAACGTAAAGAAACGTTTTGACTGAGTCAGTTGAAGAGTAGTATTCAGTGCTTTAATTGCGTTGTTTACGCATATCTTCCCCCCCCCCCCCCCAAAGCAATTGTTCCTTGTTTAGAGCATCACGTAATAAAGCTTTTATATTGTTTTGAAGGGAAATATTCTTTGCTGTCGCACAAAGATCATTTGTTAGGAATAATTCCAACGTAGAATGGAGCACGTCTTATAGCGTAACAAAGGTCAAGACCTTTATAGCTAAAGTGGCAGTAACTGACGGAAGTATTAGTGTCACTACGCATGCACTACGTTAGCTTGTAGTTCAGTCACGGTTGTTCCGTTTACAATGTTTACCTGCTGAGCTAAAGCGGTGGTAAAGACATGCGGCGGATCATGTTCGTATAGCAAGGTTTAGCCTACGTTTATGCGGTGTATACATACATTATGTATACCGCTATCAACCACATCACCACGCTTCCTTTTATTAAACAACGCTTGCCATTAAACAACAATTCCCCTTGAAGATGAAACGTGCTTCCAGCCTTTGCTAATAGCAAAGGCTGGAAGCACGTTTCATCTTCAGGGGGGATTATTAGCAAAGGCTGGAAGCACGTTTCATCTTCAGGGGGAATACCTCAAATATTAAGTACTTATTAACCGAGCGCGAGGTCCGTACGGGAAAATATTTTGCTTGAAATCTCAAAAGATCGAAAGCAAAATATTTTCCCGTACGGACCGAGCTTGTGAGGTTAATAAGGAATTTATTATATGTCTCCACAACAACGGGAAATAATTTAGAGAAAACATTATCGTCTACAGTACGTCTTCCTGCACGTCAGCGCAAGCGGAGGCTGAGCGGTCTCATAGTCACGATTCGATTTTTTTAAATAATTTTTAAGAATATAATTTATTATTTTTTTTTTTTTATTTATTATTTTTTTTATTTTTAATTTTTATAATTTTTAATTTTTTTTGTATGTTGTTTTTGTGCGGGTCCGTACACCGAGTCCGTACGGTAAAGTACGAACTCGCACGTTAGCCAATCAGCGTTCAATACGCCAGTTCGGACTCGCAAGACATATAATATAGTTAAATATATCACTTTCTACTCCCTCAATACTATAACCACTATGGTCTAATACCAAGTTCTATATTTGGTTTTCACTTCGCTCGAAAAGTTAGGAAACTACGTTCAATAATTTCGGCAGTACTCAAACCCTATATTTCTATTTGTATTTCAACACTGCCTCACGCAAGCACACTACTTTTATTAGCCTGCGTGGGGGAACGGAAACGGGGGAGGTCTGCACGCAGGCTATACTTTTATTGGAAGTAATATTATTGGTTTAGTTGTTCTTATTTGAAGAATTAGGTCATAACAGCAGTTTGTATTTGATAAACAATTAAATACATCACAATTGGACCTTGTCGTCGTCCTTGTTGTGGCAAATGAATATAGATGTGAGTTTATTTTGTTAGCCGTAAACATGCAAAATTGTAATGACTGTGGAAGCTTATAAGCCTGAACGGTAAAGAGTAAAGTGTTATCTGCTTCCATTCTAATGGTATATATTTAACAAATAGATTCCATTTTGCCGTTGTCTGTTCAGTTATAGATCTTCTGTGCATCTATAACTGAACAGACAACAAAAAATGGAATCTATTTGTTTTATACAATACAAAAATTTTAAAGGTTTTTATTAAAACTCTTGAAACCAATGAAAACACGCACAGCAACCAGAGTATCGTATAAATATATATATATATATATCAGTGACCAACATACAATCCACTAGTGCAGAAGCGACAACAGCTTGTTCTAGATATCATTAAATTTCTGTTTAAAGTTCAAGTACTATTTCAAAAACGAGTTCTGCGTGTTTTGATACCGTGATCAAACACGCAGAACGAGTTTTTGAAATGGCTTCTCAAATGAAAGACAATGAACCAATGAGCCACCGTTGTGGGACTTGTGGATGTTTTGTGATACAATTTTACTCAATCGTATCGTGTTTCCTGTTTAATTAACATAAATGAAACTCTAGTGTTTGATGAAGAAACAGATCAAACACTAGTGTTTGATGCAGTGCTTTACCGGTGTTTCACAGCCCATTCACGTGACGGAATGGAGCTGTCTGATTGAGTAAAATTCTCATGAATTATTAATGAATTTGAGAAGTGAAATTCACAAATATTTTAACATTCTAGGATCATTTAATACCTTTATAAATATCAATCTATGTCGTTCATTGTTAACCTATATTATCTAGCTGCCCCAAAACCATTTTCAAATCACATTTGGAGACCTTTGGACAAAAAGGGGAAACGACAGAAACCCACCATGAGTGACCGAGGCTATGGCTACACGTTGCGTTATATCAGTAACGTGAATGTTTCTATTACGTGCCTGAGTACAGCCTGAATATACACCTGTATACAGGCGTATATTCAGGCTGTGCGCAGGCTACACATCGCCCTGACGCACGATTGGAAATGGCGGCTGTCGAGGCTCGCGAAATACGGGCTGACCCGTTTAGCTATGCATGCGTAGAACGAATATCTTGTGTGTAAACGTCATCAATACACGGCCGACAACTCACTTGAGCCAGCACGCACGTGGACTGCGAACTGCCCCATGAAAGTGGCCGATGCGATTTCCGATCGTGCGTGATATGACAAGTGACAAGTAAACTCGTTCTCAGGGCCTTACGAGTTTTGCGCGGTGGCCGAGAAGCATAATTAAGATTATGTCACCCTCATACACTGAACGCCGTTGCGTGACAAATTTCACGAACCATCCACATCTGTACTGTAACACTCCTCGTGAAACTTGTCTCGCTTCCTTTGGTTCACAAACCATTGCAGTTTCACGAAAAAATTGCACCGTGTGTAAGAAAAGTAGGCTCTGCTGTATTCGTGTTTGGCTTCGTCCAAGATTTAGGACGAAGTAACCCGTTTAAGAACCGTTTAACCGGTTCTCGTTTTGTTTTCTGCTCTGATTGGGACTGGGTTCGAGATTGTAGCCAAGCAACTGACATGCATGCGCAATGGAAACCAGTCACGAATACAGCAGAGCCTACTTTTCTTCCTCTCTCTCAGCGAAGAAATAAGGAAAAGAAGGCTCTGCTCGCAGGCTACCTCAGTGCGTACCTATGTTTTAAAAAGGCGTAAAGATTATTCACTGTGTTATTAGTTTTTTAATAAGGAACTCTGCTATTTAGTTCAAGAAATATAGCCTACATTTTGAACTTTGAAGCTAAGGGGAGTCTGCGCGCGTTCCTGTGTGTGTAACCGCCAGCATGTTAATAATTTAAAATAATGTTTCCATTCAGGTAATTATGTAGTTTAGTATCTTGTAGTTTAGTATCTCTCGTCGTCGCTGGTGAGCGGTGACTTGCCATTTCCCTTTCTATATAGAAAAGAAGCACAATTTAGTAGTGGCTTTCTCCCTTTTAATTTTCTGCCTTCCTGTACTAGTATCTTACAGTATGAAATGTCTGTAGTTCTTAATTGTATATAATATATTAATTAACATGTTTTTATTATGTAGATATATTGTTTTTTAGGCCACATAAAAAAAATTCCTTGATTCTCATCACCGCCCGACCACACTTTGAAGCCCGCGTACACATATGTTTTTATTTTATTATAAAATATAAATGTGCCGCCCGACCGAAAATCTGCAGAAAGTTAATTTTTTTTATATTTTATATTCGATTTTTGATGTCCCAAGCCGAGAATTTCTGCAACGGAATTATTTCATTGCGTGTTGGGGGACATGGTGGGACCTTGGTGTGACTTTGAAGGAAAATATAGGAACTGTCAACCTTTCTACGCAAGTGTTTTATTGTGTACATTTTGGAAAACAAGGAAAAATAAAAACACCTCCCTCTCCAATTTCAAAATTTTATGGAATATTTTTTATATTTTAATATAAAATATAAACCTCCCACCTCTTCGACATTTTCAAAATGTAGTGATGAGAATCAAGGAATTTTTTTTATGTGGCCTTAGCTGAAAGGGACTTACATTTTAAAGGGCATATGACTCGAAAATTAAGTTTGTCTTATTGAAAAGAACATTTAAAATGATAAAATAATATCTTTTGCAGTTTTTGGTTTCCTTGTTTCGTTTTTGAGATATTCCAGTTTGTTTGATATGCAAATGACACAACTTTTTACGTCACACGTGCATAATGAGTATTATGAGTTACGGAGAGAAGGTTACATATCTTTGCTATTGTGAAACGAAATCACTTGGAATTCTACATGTTTGGTGTTGTGGGTAGAAACACGCACATGCTTCCTTTGACTTAAGCCCATGTTTTCATAATAGCAGAGATATGCAACCTTTTCTGATAACTCATTATGCACATGTGACGTAAAAAGTTGTGTCATTTGCATATCAAACAAACTGGAATATCTCAAAAACGAAGCAAGGAAACCAAAAACTGCAAAAGATGTTATTTTATCATTTTAAATGTTCTTTTCAATAAGACAAACTTAATTTTCGAGTCATATGCCCTTTAAATAAAGTATTATTATATTATTATGAATGTTATAACATGGTTAATACATTTGATGGTAAATTTATTTTTTAGAAAAATCCCACTTTCAGGAGTTGTGTTGTCGATTTGTACAAAAAGGAACGGCTAAGAAGCTCGTTGCAAACTAGTTTAGTGAGCTGCTGCTAAGTGAAAAAAAGTTGGCCCAGCTGTCATTGGCTTGTCTTCTGATGACGCCGAAATTAAAAAAAAAAAAACTCCAGAAAAATAAGGAAAAGCTGCGATGAACTAAGTAATACGGAGTTCAACCGAGAAAAACCCGAAGAAAAACGGAGATGATCCGAGTAAAATCCGACGATCAGCCGAGTAAAATACAAAGATGATGCGAGTAAAATATGACGATGATCCGAGTAAATACGAAGATAAGTCGAGAAAACACTAAAATAACCCGAGTAAAATACGAAGATGATTCGAATGCGAAGATGATCCGAGTAAAATACGAAGATGATCCGAGTAAAATACGAAGATAAGCCGAAAAAATCCCGAAAATACACCAAAAATTTCGAAGACAAGCCGAATTCACAACGACAAAATAGTCGAGTAAAATAGGAAGATGGGCAAAATATACGAACCGCGAAATGAGAGGAACAAAACGAAGATGAGCCGAATGAGATACGAAGATGATCCGAGTAAAACACGAAGATGATCCGAGTAAAATACGAAGATGATTCGAGTAAAATACATAGACGATCCGAATCAAGCTGAATCAAGAAAAACACCCCCCCCCAAAAAAAAGAAGTTATCAGGAATCCGAAAAAGAAAACCCAACAGAACGATTGATGCAATTTTTGAGCTGTGCTTTGTGTGAAAACAATTTGCGCATTTTCTCTTAAAAATATAGCGCCATATGCATGGAAATCTGGCAAGTTATGAGACAACAATATTAATAGCAAAGGTAAGACTGAATACGAAAATATAGTAAGCTGACCTGTAAATATCCTCATCGGAGTCGTTAATCATTGACATTGATGGATTATCTTTGAAAAATGAATCTATAATAATACGGCAATAATAATAATAAGACTGTTTAGGATCAAGATAATCCCATAAGACTAACGTATATAGACATAGTAATGCGAATATTAACAAAACCAACACCACCATCAACACAAACAACGGCAGCAACAGCAGCACCACCAACAGCAACAGCTGCACCAACACCAACAGCAACATGCAACAGCACCACCACCACCAACAGCAGCAGCAACATGCAACAGCAGAAACAACAGAGCACCAACAACAACAACAACAACAGCAACAACAACAGCAGCAGCAACAGCAGCAGCAACAGCAGCCAACAACAGAGCGCCAACAACAGCAACAACAGTAGCAACAACAAGAACACCACCACCACCACCAACAGCAATACCAGCAGCAACAACAACAACAGCGGCACCAACTAGAACAACAACTTCAGCAGCAAGAGCAGCATCAACACTACTCAAGGCTAAAATTCACTCACAACGTCTCAACCCTACTCATCTCCAACTTAATTCTTGCTTAAATCCAGTCAACTTACCATAAAGAGCGTTTTTCGCAGGTGAATACACAAACGCCATCGTGTAAAGATAAAAATTCAACAACCCATAGAACGTAAGAAATTCAGCTGGTGACAAGTGTCAAGGAAATTTAAAAATAAAACAAACAACCAAACAAACACAACATTTTGATAGCTGGTGAAACTTTTTAAGAAAGAAACAATAAAAACACTTTAATGTCTGATCAATGCGTCCTCCGGTCAAAAAGTCGTCGCTTTGGAGGGTAAATCTAATTCCAATTGCTCTAATGCCAGACAATTCAAAGGATATTATTTTTGTAGGTAGTCTGAAGTTCGGCAATGAAATTGTTGTGTAAAGCAGTACGTCCGTATCGTAACATCATGAAAGCGATTCTGTAAAATAAATAATAATAGATAGTTCATAAAAGAAAAAAAAGGAAAGAAGAAAGCGAAGGAGAAAGGAAAGAAGGAAGGAACAAAAGAAAGAAAGAAGTAAGGAAGGAGCAAAAGAAAAGAAGTAGACGTAAATTATTACATAATTTTTTTTTCAAAAAAAAAAGGATATCACTTACGATACAACCAGCACAATTAGCATTAGGGCCGTCAAAAACTTAATACGAATATCTGCAGTGAAGATAAAACAAATAAAAATTATAAAAAAATATGGAAGTAGCATTTTGATTTTACTACATTTTTCTTCCTGAGAAGGACCGTTGCTCAAAACGTTCAAAATGACTACTTTTGGATAGAGCAAAGTGAAGAGATTGTAAGATACTATACAATAAGTAGCTCTGATGGTTTCTTTACCAAAATAAGGAAGGCCTTTGATTTCCATGTATGACTTTGCCACAAGATATATCAGATACAAGACATAAATAGACG
Source organism: Paragorgia papillata (assembly GCA_035771165.1). Lineage (NCBI taxonomy): Eukaryota > Metazoa > Cnidaria > Anthozoa > Scleralcyonacea > Coralliidae > Paragorgia > Paragorgia papillata. The sequence goes on from JAWNZC010000401.1 coordinate 1,839,760, forward strand.
CAATGATGAAGAAAAATATCTTGAATCCCTAAGAACATGTAAATAACATTTAATTTCAATTATTTTTTGAAATATATTTCTTCATCCCCTACACATCCCTACTTCTTTCTCTTATCTTGTCTATCTCCTTTTCCCTTCTTGCCTGCCTTTCTGAATTATTTTCTCTATCCCTTCTTTCTCTCCCCCCCCCCCCGCCTCCTTGCCTCCCTCACGTTCTTTCCCTCTCTCCTCCGTTCCTTTCCTTTTCCTTCCTCTCTATTTTCCTTCTTTTCGCCATTCCTTCTCTCCTTCACCCTCTCCTCACCTCCCTCCCTCCATCCTTCCTTCCTTCCGTCCTTCCTTCCTTCATTCCTCTCCTCCCTCCCTCCCTCCCTCCCTCCTTCCTTCCTTCCTTCCTTCCTTCCTTCCTTCCTTCCTTCCTTCCTTCCTTCCTTCCTTCCTTCCTTCCTTCCTTCCTTCCTTCCTTCTTTCCTTCCTTCCTTCCTTCTCTCCTTCCTTCTCTTCTCTCCTCTCTCCTCCCTCCCTCCCTCCCTCCCTTCCCCCCTCCCTCCCTCCCTCATTCATTCATTCATTCATTCATTCATTCATTCATTCATTCATTCATTCCTTCCTTCCTTCCTTCCTTCCTTCCTTCCTTCCTTCCTTCCTTCCTTCCTTCCTTCCTTCCTTCCTTCCTTCCTTCCTTCCTTCCTTCCTTCCTTCCTTCCTTCCTTCCTTCCTTCCTTCCTTCCTTCCTTCCTGCCTTCCTTCCTTCTTTCCTACCCCTTCTACCATTTACAAGAACTCCTTAGTCCTTACTGGGCATTACCGTAAAATTTTTAATGTCAAGTTTAGACTGGTAAGCTGGATCACGAAGTTCATTGTACCTAAAGATAAAAATATATAGTTTTCATTTGAAAAGGTAGAATTAATTCCCAAACTCATTGAGTGATGAGGAATGGCTCTTACTGAACCTTTAGGGAGAAAAGTTCAGATGTTACTTATCACTAGTAACAGTAATATATTAAGTAGAGCAATGCATAGGAAAGTGTGTTACTGTGTTAACATATAGAAAATCGTAATGTTAACATTAGTTTCAACTTCTGAGTAGGAGGACTGGGAACTAGATTAGAAGGGTAGGGGACTAGGAACTAAGCTTAGAGAAGTAGGGAAACTGGAAACTAGGGACTAAGGTTAGAGTAGACTTTCTCAAAGTCCTTTTCGAACATTTTTGACCTTTCGAAATTTTTGACCTTTTGGTTCCTTGTTGAAAAGGACTTTTCCCACCTGCAGCACGCCAAAATTCACCGGTGAATTTTTCGACCGGTGATGTAATTCGGGAAGTAATTATATTCAGGCTAAATTGCTATGCAAGTGCTATCTTTGGAAGTTGGAGTTAAACAGACTCTTGAAAACGTTTTAGTAGGGGTAGAACCACTTTCCATTGCATGTACGACAACCCGAAACACGTCAAAACAGGGCGATGTACATTTCAGCGATTTCCCGCCAGAATATTTAATTAGATTAAAAAATCTGCAAGTGAAACAAGTCCACTTCTTTCCTCCCACTTTTCCACTCTCCCACCTTTCCGCTCACCCGCCTTCCCACCCACGTGCAAAAACTAGCGCTAAGAGGCAGACTTGGAGCAAGTCTAAGGTTAGAGGAGAAAGGAGACTGGGAACTAGGGTTAAGATGCTAGGGGGACTGGGAACTAGAGTTAGAAAAGTAGGGCCAAGAGGACTGGAAACTATGGTTAGAAAGGGGGAACTGATTTAAGGGATTATCTGCTTGGTACATACTGTTGCCACGTAGTTAGAGTGAAAGCAGAAAGTCCGAGAAGACCAACAAGAAGGATTTTTGGTAGATAAAAACTAAAGAAGTGTCGTTCACAGATTCTGATGCCATGAAAGGCACACAACCAGAATAACAAGATGGCTGCCATGAAGACTGCTCGGAACAAGGCCTCAAACATTCCAGGAACCCAAGACTTGACGAGAAAATGAAGAGGAAATATGGGATCTAATGTGAGAAAAGAAATAATATAGAACTTGTTTTATTAATGTAAAATTTGGTAGTGATGTATTGTATGTTGAATAATTATATATTACTAGTCTTCTATTTGCATGTTTATTTTAAATCTAATAAAGAATATTTTATATTATATTTTATAATTATTTACTTGACTTTCATTGTACTGCATAAAACCAAAAAAAAAAATCTAAAATACAACGAGGCAAGTTTATAACAGTGAGGCTCAGGGCCCAACTAGATAAACTGCCAAAAATAAGAATTTAAAATATATCTACATAGGTATAGTTTTGCATTTGGTCAAAAACATCTATGAACAGATGATTTGACAGGTTGAGAGACATGTGTGTGACATTTTGAGCAAATAGATTTCCAAGTATAAACATTCTCACACTGTGGGTACTCTGCTCACACAATGGTGGCAAGAAACTAAAAGATACTTGACAGCTAACACGTGACCTAATATACCATCTCACCCTAGCCCCCAGTGTCAGAAACACATTTCTCACTTATTTCATAAACTCAGACAGTGAGAAACTCCAATTCTCTACATCAAAGTGAGTATCAAAGGTCTGAACAAGATAATTATTAGAGAATAAGAAATAATTCAATTATTAAAATAAGAAATAATAATTATTAAAATAAGAGACATACCATCAAATAGAAGCAATAATGGCAAAAGAACTGACATCCACCTATACAGCAATAAAAAAGAACGTGAAAATGAACTTGATTACACCGCGATAGAAAAGTTGAGGAAAACGGTAGCAAGCTGTCAAGACTTTTAGCAAAATACTGATATTTCTAGCAAAGCTCTTCATGCAAAGCTCTTCATCTTCATTTTACACTGCTAATAATCTTGGCAGCCTTTTTGTCTGCCCTACTGTGCTACTATATGTGCCCATCCAGTAAAAGATGCATCATTTACAGGTCTAAATGTGAAATGATTAACATTACCAACCACATACTGTAAAATATCTTACTTTTGCTCAATAGACCAGTCTCGGAATGGAAACTTTTGCAATGAGTGAGCATAGACACACTAAGATAAAAAATCAAACAAATATTTAAATGATGAAAAAGATTAAATTATCTTACAGCAAGTGGAAGCAATCACTACATTGCAGTATCAAAACCAAGAAAAAGAAAAAAACAAAACAAAATAAATTACTTACAGCAACGATGAATGTGAGAACTATAAACATAAACCGAAACCATATTTCCACTTCACTGAAGCTGACATTAAAATGGCTGAACTAGAAAGAAAGTAAATAAGTTTATTATATGGTACAAGTTACTTCCGTTGAAATTGTGTGTTCTCATTGGCTGAGACACATCATGTGATGGTCGATAATTTTCCGTAATCGACCGGTCGATTACGGATTTTGGCAGACATGTTGTTTGCAACTAAACAATGAAAGAAAACTACAAAAATTTTGTAAATTCAATAACCTGAGGACTAAATTATGTATGAGTGGGACAATGAGCAATCTGGCAGTGAGTTTTAGGATTCTGAAAGCGATGACAACAAGAGCAACAACATTGAAAACGATGAGTCTATGTCACACGCTCGAGGTCACACTATTGACAAGGTAATGTAAGATGTGTTGTTTCAAAATGCCACATAATAAACCTCTTATTAACCTCATCCGCTTGCTCATTACGGAAAAATGTCAGACCTCGGGAATACTAGACCTCGGGAACTCGCCCTATGGGCTCAGTCTGTACTGTCAAGACCTCAGTCTGATATTTTTCTGTAATGACTGCGCTCTCGGTTAATAAGAAGTTAATGACTACGTAGTATTCAAGAAGATTTGATTTCCAAAGCACGAAAAATAAACAAAAAACAATAGAAGTTCACAACATCCAAGCTTCTGCATATATGATAGAATAAGTGAAAGTTAAATCCAAAATTAAATAAACATAAATCTTACTGTGAAGTCAATATCATCCAACTTGAATCCTTCAGGAAAAGAGTCCAGATTGGTCATAGAAACAACTGCCAAGTAGGAATGGTAGTCAAGATAGCCAAGATGAAAAATGACAAATTCATCACAACCCTAGGAACAGGAACATGTCACTTTAGCTCAAGAGATTGCCAAGGCAAACTGCCACTTTTTTAATTTCTGTCTTCTCACCCTTTCTTTATTACACACATTATTTTTGAACTCACACTTTTTGGACACCAGACCATCACTCTACTTGTTAACCTACGTATCCTTACCATTGCACTACAAGTAACAGTTCTGGAATGATTAAACTGTTTTGATGTTAAAGGTCGATGACTGTTATCTGATGCTTGGTACAAAATTTGAACATTGATGTAAAACTTATGAACATATGAAACTTCTACAAAATGGAGAAGAAGAAAAAATAGCGCATAAGGGAGAGAAGTTGGAGAAAGTCATGCTAATTTACTGCAAATACAGTACTTTATTTTCAAAGTGTTTTTACTAAATGTTATACAGTATATGTTACCAGTGTAATGTATGTACAGTACATGTATATAAATAATAACAAATACCAGTCAACCTTGTTCAACTCCTTTCAGTTTTATCAAACACGTCAACCAAAGTTGTTGACTAAATGTTGACAATGATCCAGAGTCCAATTTATAAACATTATCCTACAAGAAAAAATAAAAACCCTTAAATTGTGCATCATAATCTTATTGACACATGCCTCGATCAATTATCCAGTATCAAGCTTATTTGTTATTTCACTCAACTATTAATATATAATAAATAATCTCTCTTCTCCTTTTTTTTTGGCAGCAGGAAAACTTTATAAGAATTAGCAATTGTGCAAAAATGATTAGTAATTGTGAAAACTAGCAATTGTACCAAACTTACTGTTGAACTTTGATTGAAGGAATCAAGAGATTTAGCTGATTGCATACGAGTGGTAATAACTGAAGGACCTTAAAGAAATACAGGGCTTTCAGTATATAATTATATATATATATATATATATATATATATATATATATATATATATATATATCTTTGTTCTTTCTAGGGCTGTATATAGATATTGCCCTGGTCAACAGGGCTGTATATAGTAATTGACAGTGCTGTGAGTAATTTGTTACAAGTAACTACTTACAGTAACTAGTTACATTTTTAAGTAACTGCAACTGAAACTAGTTACTTTTTCTGAAGAAGTAACTGTAACTATAACTAGTTACTTTTTGAAGAAGTAACTATAACTAGTTACTTTTTTAAAGAACTGTAACTAGTTACAATATTTGGTTCAAAAATGTGACTAGTATAGTTACTGATATTCAGTTGAGGATGTCATTCCGTCTTGATAAAAATGGTTTTGATATAATAATTTTTTATTGAATTTTATTAAAAATAACTTGAATGGCAAAATTATATAACAATTTTGAAAAACTCAAGTTAAAAATTACATTGCAAAATTAACACCAATCTAGCAAATGATACAATAAGATATATAAAAGGTATAAAAATTAGAGAACAAATGTTAAAAACTTATCATCACAGCACATCCCACTTTTGGATACAGTATGGTAAAAAACTATTTTTGAATCTATTCGTTCGACATTTAAGCATAGGGATAAAGGTACATTATGTATACATTTGACTATTTCTGCTTAGTGACAACTATATTTAGGCATTTAGCTGTAAAAACATAATTATGGTACTGGTATATAAAAACTAGTAATTTCTTTGTTGATTCTAGTAACACGGACAATGGAATGTAACTTTGTAACTAGTTACAAAATTTTTGAAGTAACTTTGTAACTGTAACTAGTTACTTTCTTTTCATTGTAACTTTTATCAGTAACTAGTTACTTTTCTAACGATGTAACTGTAACTAGTTACAAAAATTATGTAACTTTTAAAGCACTGGTAATTGATGTTTTTTAGAAAACCTCCTCAAATATTAAGTCAGATAAATACCTCGAACCTTGCCTTTTATCCAAATACAGACCTCACAGTCTGTGACCTCAGTTCTTGGTAATTGCTGCCGACCGTAGGGAGGCAGCAACACTAATCTTGGTAATATCGTTCCCATTCCCCTTGCGGACCTATGTATAGTGGATGTAGATCTCGAGTTTTTTGGATGTTTGTTTGGATGTTAGAGTAGCAGTGACTGGTCAAAAGGAACGCAGGCTCTACTAATTGCATGGTTCTCATTTAGAAAAAATTGTGGTAAGTGTATTTCTTTATATATCACGTTTAATATGCCACTGTTTGCGTGTGGAAGTATTCATCAAGGTGACGAGCGTTTTAGTAGCCTTTCTCGTGGAAAGCAGTGCGCTTATATCAGTTTATCAGCACTTTTAACGGAGCAAGTGCTTCCTGTGATGGCTTGGAACTCAGAGACAATCGATAACGTCTTATCACTAGGTGACAGTATGTACTTGAATGCTCTTCAAAATCGATTGATACCTATTGACTATTATCAAGGAACATTGTCAGTTACTAATCTACCAAACATTGTTCGCTTTCCAAACAACTTAATAGCCCACTCGCTGCCTACAAACAATTGGTCTATTGGCAATAATAATCTACCCATTGTGGTGGAGCCCATTGAGGCAGAAAATAATAATCTACCCATTGTGGTGGAGCCCATTGAGGCACAAAGTCACAAAAGTAAAAGCCAAATTTGGTTTATTAACTATGGAAAAGAACTTCAAGGTTTACTGAGAAATGAGCATGAGCCAGAGGCTCCTTGGTTTACGATCCGTGCTGCGTTGATGAATACTTTTACACATAATAAGTATGCTATTATAATATTAGATGGCTATATGATGGCGTTAATACGTGGTGTAGATTCTGTCTTCTATGTATTTGATTCTCATGCCAGAAATTGTACTGGTATGCTTGACCCTAATGGCACTGCTGTTGTCATGAGTTCTGCTAATGTAAATGAACTAGAGGAATATTTACATTTTCTGTCTAGTGAATTAAATATTAACTTATTTGAAATTGTACCAGTTCAATTTTGGACTTGTAAAGAGCAAACTACTACGTTAACTAGCATTGAAAAACCAATGTCACCACATGTAAGCAAAAATCATTCAAATGAAACAGACAAACAAATTAGACTTGAAAATGCAAGACAGTGCATGGAAAGAAAGCGTTCAGTTGAAACTGAACTAGAAAAACAAATTAGACTTAAAATTGCAAGGCAATATCACAATAGTAAACGTTTAGTTGAAACTGAACTAGAAAAACAAAACAGGCTTGAAAATTCAAGACACTGCATCGGAAATAAACGTTCAGTTGAAACTGAACTAGAAAAACAAATTAGACTTGAAAATGCAAGACAGTGCATGGGAAGAAAACGTTCAGTTGAAACTGAACTAGAAAAACAAACCAGACTTGAAAATGCAAGGCAATATAAAAGAAAACGTTCAGTTGAAACTGTATTAGACAAACAAACTAGACTTCAAAATGCAGGAAAGTCTTATAAAAAAAAGCCTTCAGTAATACAAGCTGAATTTAAACAAACTACATCTGACTACTTGAAAGAGTTTGACGTTGTGAAAAATGGTCATATCCATGAACAAAGTTGGGCAAAATCAAGCATGAATAAATTCCACAAATCTGTGGAAGTTTTCACATATCAGTGTAAAGTTTGTCAAGAGGCATGGCCATTGAAATCTAAACCAAGGTCACCCGATACCTATATTTGTTCAAGATGTTCTAGAGATAAGAAATCTCCCAAAAAATTTTCAACTGAGAATTTAATGATTCCATCACCTGTTCCTCATGAGTTACAAGGTTTGACTCAAATCGAAGAAATGTTGATTGCTCGTGCTCTCCCTATTATGAGAGTTTATATTAAACCTGGTGGTCAAAGAGGGCATTGTATTAACTTGCCTCAAAATGTCAAAGAACTGGCAACATCATTGCCGAGATATCCTAAAGAATTATCTGTGATTATTGTTAAAGTCAAAGGTAGAGATAATACATTCAAAGATGTGAGTGTGAGAAGAGAAAAAGTACACAATGCATTATTGTGGCTAATTCATAATAATCCTCATTATTCAGACATAGAAATTAATGAATATGCATTAAATACATTACCTGAAAATGGTGTTCCACCAGATCTTATGACAGTTGAGACTGAAGATGAAATAGTCTCAGATGATAGTGGTATGCCTGATTTAGGCCCGCCTACCGATAACCCTTCTGAGGATACAGTTTATGGTGAGTCAACTCAGATGAGTAGTTTTTTGCCTGTTGGTGAACAACAACAACAAGAAATAGAAGCTATAAGAAGTCAGCTTTCTGATAAGCCGATTAACTGGCCCACTGTTGAAAAGAGCCATTAAATGAGTATGAGGTATCACATTTGGCCACTATGGCTTTTCCAATATTATTCCCTGATGGGAAAGGTGATCCAACCAACCAGGCACTTCTGAGAGATGTTCCTTTTCAAGAAAGAATTAAGCATCTTTTGAAATTTGCTGAAGTATTGATGGTAAATGGGTGTACCGATTTTCAAGCCACCCCAGATTTTCATACTGGGCTTTTAATATGATTCAAAGAAAGCGAATTTTACAGCAAACTGGAATATTCCTCAAACAAAACCCAGGTGAAGCTCATTTGAATATTGAGGAGTTACGTGAAATGGCTGCAAGTAACAACTCAGCTGTATTCATGTCTAAAGTCTCAAGATATACTGCCAATATCGGTGGTACAAATGCTTACTGGAATAAAGTGAGAGAGGAACTCAAAGCTATTATAACTAATGTTGGTGCACCAACATTGTTTTTTACTTTTTCCTCTGCGGATATGCACTGGCCTGAATTACATGCTCTGTTTGGTGTAAATACTAATAATACCAGTAGCAGTGAGATAAGGCGTCAAAATGTCATTAACAATCCTCATATTGTGGATTGTTTTTTTACCCAACGACTAGAAAGCTTTGTTAAACACTGGCTTTATGATACCCTTGGTGCCAAATGGCACTGGTTTAGATATGAATACCAAGGTAGAGGTAGTATTCATTGTCATGGTACTGCTAAATTAAATGGTTAACTTTACATCCACATGTTCCTTTTCACCTGCCCTTTACAAAGGCAGCACTTCACTTCTGATAAGAACTCCTAGTATTATAATACATGGCCCAAAAGGAGATGTTACAAAAGGGAATAACCTTAATCTATATTTAGAGTTTATCTATATATTCTTTCTTTTTATATATATTTTATAATTGAGAATGAATTAAAGAAAAATAGCTATGCCTTTCATTCATTTCCCTTCAGTCTTAGAAATTTACTGTATTCCAGAAAGCAGCGTTCCATGTTTACATATTTTGAAATCTAGTACTGTACTGTAGCATCCGTAGTTCACAGTATTATTTACAGTTAGACTAAACCACATTACAGTGCAACACAGTACAGTACAAGATAACCTCCAACGTTTTACCTAGAAACGTTTCCCATAAACGTTTGACCCTTTTATTTAATCCGAGCAAGAAAATATATCTGAGCAACAAGCTCGATAGCTCACCTGCGAGACCAATAATGGCACAAGCGCCAAAACACGTGAAAAATACAACAAACACCAATACAAACTGCCTCTTGGTGAGTGCGTACAGCTTCATCTTTATAGACCTACGAAAATACATCAGAAATCTGGTTTCACGTCCACAAAAACACTTCACAAAGACTAAAAAGTTTTCCCTATTCAGGCCATTTCATCTTCGGCCATATTTTTTGAAGCAACGTCACCAAAAATATTTATGCAAACTACTTACGATTCCATCGTTGTTTTTTTCACTAGATTAAAATATTACGTCAGTTAAATGTCCCTTCATTCTTTCCAGAGCTTTTTGTCGCTTAGCAAAGCAGCTGGAGCAGTCGGCAAAATTACTTTCCATAAATTTCTGTTTAGTGTTTACAAGAAAAGAACGCCCCACGCGATGGACCAAAGACCAAAGTGCGCTCTAGTGCGCATGGCAAAACTCTAAGGGACCTTCAAAAGGACTGGGGTCGAAAAATAAGAATAGCCAAAGCAGTGAGCCAAAGTCACAAAATTTTGGGAAAAAAGCCACAAATTTTGGAGTAGAAATTTAAAGCCTTTTATCTCAGTAAAAGTGCCTTAAAAATTTGTCAATATGAGCTAATTGAATGAGTGTGAACGGTATTTTAATGCCGTTTTATAAAATGTCTTGAATGGACCTAACCACTATTCTCATTCTCGCGTCATCAGGGCTAAATCCACTTATGACGATTGCAGTTTTACTCATAGCCAATAAAAACGCGCGAAAATTTCAACCAATAGGAAAACAGACGTCTTTAGTGGTCGGTCGCGCGGATTGGGACCAAGGTGGCCATAAAGAACGCGGGCTCTGGGGACGAGATTAGTCTGCAAACGGTTGCAACGTGGTATCACCGAGAATGCAGTTCGGCTCCGTTAACGTTACTTCAGTATGCCACCTCAGTCAGTTCAGCAGTTCACACTGTCAAATAATAAGAGATTATTAACCGAGAACGAGGTCTGTACGGGAAAATATCAGACCGGCGTCTTGACAGTACGGACCAAGCCGCAGGCGAGGTTCGTACATAAAAGACCTAGGTCGGATATTTTCCCGTACAGACCGAGTAAACGAGGTTAATAAAGCGTTTATTATATGGCTATTTCAAGTTTTTCGATAATTATTGTATCAAACTTAGTGTGAAAACCTTAGAAATTCACGCGAGTAAAATCAACATCCGGGACAGCGGTCCGGATACGGAAAAAGACGGACCGTGGTCCGGATACGCATTTTTACGGACCGTGCGTTGACCAATCAGAACTCAGGATATTCAAAGCCATATAATAATTAGGTTTATTCATTTATAATAAATGAATAAACCTTTTCACATTTTAAAACAAGTACATGCTGGGTAATCAAGGCTAATATTATAACAAGTGTGAAGCATAGCACAACACAACACAACACAACACAACACAACACAACACAACACAACACAACACAACACAACACAACACAACACAACACAACACAACACAACACAACACAACACAACACAACACAACACAACACAACACAACACAACACAACACAACACAACACAACACAATTACAACACAACACAATTACAACACAACACAATTACAACACAACACAACACAACACAACACAACACAACACAACACAACACAACACAACACAACACAACACAACACAACACAACACAACACAACACAACACCGACAACACAACACAATACAATACAATACAATACAATACAATACAATACAATACAATACAATACAATACAATACAATACAATACAATACAATACAATACAATACAATACAATACAATACAATACAATACAATTTAATACAATACAATACATGCAACACAACACAACACAACACAACACAACACAACACAACACAACACAACACAACACAACACAACACAACACAACACAACACAACACAACACAACACAACACAACACAACACAACACAACACAACACAACACAACACAACACAATTACAACACAACACAACACAACACAACACAACACAACACAACACAACACAACACAACGCAACACAATTACAACACAACACAACACAACACAACACAACACAACACAACACAACACAACACAACACAACACAACACAACACAACACAACACAACACAACACAACACAACACCGACAACACAATACAATACAATACAATACAATACAATACAATACAATACAATACAATACAATACAATACAATACAATACAATACAATACAATACAATACAATACAGTACAGTACAATACAGTACAATACAATACAATACAATACAATACAATTCAATACAATACAATACAATACAATACAATACAATACAATACAATACAATACAATACAATACAATTCAATACAATACAATACATGCAACACAACACAACACAACACAACACAACACAACACAACACAACACAACACAACACAACACAACACAACACAACACAACACAACACAACACAACACAACACAACACAACACAACACAACACAACACAACACAACACAACACAACACAACACAACACAACACAACACAACACAACACAACACAACACAACACAACACAACACAACACAACACAATACAATACAATACAATACAATACAATACAATACAATGTTTTTATTTCGTACCAGATTTGCATTACATTACATAGGTGTAGAAACTTGAAAGGTAGAGAAAAAAAATGGCTTAAATATTTTAAACTTGAAATAGGTACAAGCTAACTGTAATAACCAAAGGGCTAGACTAGACAGTTAGCTGATTACACAAAATTTGAAACTAATTGGTCAGAAGGAGAATTTAAGACGATTACTTGCAATACAAATTTGGTAAAACACAGACAAAAATATACTAATAGAGAGTATTATGTTTCTATATAGTAATATAGGAACATATTACGTGTTATAACTATGTTTTTGGCTTATTAATACCCTAGTCAATCGAGATATGGTCTGGAAACTCGGCAAACTTCAAAGCGCCTATAAATTAATGAGCTGGGATTTTATGTTGAACCGTACCTTACACCGTGCACATCCTTTGTTTTAGGTTGATTGATATTTAAATAGCACGGTTGAGTGATTGAACTGAAACGTTGCTATTGGATAATTCGTTCATTATACTAAAATACAATGTGTTCAGTGACCGTGCACCGTGGACAAAAATGCATAAAGGCGAACAAAAAGATAGACCAAAGACTTTAGCTGAGTTTCCAGACCATATCTCGATTGACTATGTTAATACAAAATAGCTTTTAAATGTTTCGGGAAGGTTTCCTGTATAATAGTCGTACATAAATAAAGCATTGTGATAGGAGACAAGATCATGGAACTTAAGGAGTTTAGTTACATGAAAAGAGAATTTGTGGTTATTTACAGTTGATTCCATGCCACTACTGACAAGGTCTTATTAGCGTAAAAAAGATTTCAGGAATCATCAGCAAGGAGGTGAAATTCAAGAATGCTAGTACAATTTTGAAAATCATTTATATATAACAAAAAGAGAAGGACAATATAAAATAATCTGAATCTTGAAATAACAACCACATTGTGCATGGATCCGGCTAATTATTAACAGAGCAAACAAATACCAGCAAGGCACAACCACTGATCTCAAAAGAAAACTGGATAGTGCAACCTATTGTCCACTGGTTCATAAAATGAAGCCAGCTAAACAAAAGAAATCCGTCATTACTAAGGGACCAAACATGCTGAAAAATGTCTTTATGTCTTCTTAAAACGTCTTCTGTACCAAAAAAGACTATTGAACTATATTTTCTTTCAAAGATTCAGCATCTCATTCAACAAAATATTTATATCGGTGCCAGAATACGCTAGAAAGACCATCACTTGGTCCCTTAGTAATGGGTGACTTCCGGCTTCATTTTGTAAACAATAGATACTTAATCCAGTTTTATTTCGAGATCAGTGGGCACAACAGACTCTTTCATGAAACACAGACTCTGCCAAAAACTTGAACACCGACACATGAAACGATGACCATCTCAAAAATTTATTCCATCGTACTTTAATTCATAGACCTTACTCAAAAATGACCGCTGAATTAGAATTCTTTTATGTGCATATAAATTATCCCTTATGACCAAGTAAAAATTCTTTTGAATTTCCCACATGAAAACGAGTTCATACGGGATAATTTATATGTATATAACAGAATCTTAATTCGGCGGCCATTTCTCACTGATTTTTGAATAAGGTGTATATACATGCATGCATGGAGTCAGTTTAGTCTTTTGAAAGTGGTTAGCCCTGATTACCCAACATGCATTGTTAACCATGATTCATTGATTCGTGAAAGTGAAGAGATCAATGATCAGGTCTCATTTGTATGCCAGAATGCGCCTCAAATGATATTTAACATTACCGGCGATAGAGAAACTATTTGACACTGATAGTACGTACTATACGTATAAATAGACAAAATAATGGTATTAAATACAGGCAGTGTCTCTGTACTGTATATATATGATGCTGGCTTTGCATGCAATGAACGGTAGAAACACCGAAACCGTAAATTAAGGCCTGGCCAAACGCTTTCAACATTTCATTCAACATCGTTCAACATTGTTGAATTCAACCGTGATTCAACATGTTGAAAGCGTTTGGCCACCCTGTTGAATGATGTTGAACGTTGTTGAACGTTGTTGAATGGTGTTGAATGATGTTGAACGAAATTTGAACATGTTCAAATTTTCGTTCAACATGCGTTCAACAATGTTGAACGATGTTGCATCACCATGAAATGTTGAAAGCGTTTGGTCAGGCCTTAAATACGTTTCAACTGGTCAGTTTACAGTACAGCGTTTCGACCAGGTAACCAGGTTCACCGTTCAGCTACTGATGTTTTGACTACATTTTGCAATTGTGTTGTCACTCATGATAATGACTAAATTTTAAATGTTGAATTGCAAGGTGTATTTATTTAATCAAATTTTTTTGGTAGTTGCCGTAAATATTGGCCCGAGTAATGAAACCAGTTGCAAACAAATGATGGCACAGGGGTAGTTATAGCGGTTATACATGCATACATGACTTGAAACCAGCGTGATACCGATATATTTATTCATTGACACAGAAAAACGAAACTGAAATACAAAGGTCAAAGCAGATTGTCGTGACGTAATTCATCAAGGAACAGCAGATACTCAATGGGAACTATTAAATAAAATTCTGAATTTCTAAATTGACCGGCAGGTGCTTCTGCATGGCTTCCCTGTATGTAGTAAAGATACTAAAGAAGCAACGAATAAATACATGAGCAAACGAGTTAGACTGTCCTCACAGTTTTCATCTATCTACCATTGGCCATGCAGGTCCATGGCTGAAGTAGTGAGTACATACAAGTTTAATACAAAGACTCAAAGAAGAGTCAAATTACTATTGACATTTTCAATCGTCATGAGTGGACACTGGAAAACATGTCACCGAAAATGCGAAATTGGTATAAACATATTGAACTAGTCTAAAATCTAAGAAACAAAAACAATAAATAATAGTCGGTTGGGTGCCACCGTGAATAAAATTTCGATCATGTTACCGATAAGAATTGTATTCTAGCTGGAAGGTTGCCATAGTGAATAATTTATGAGTGTTGTGTTTGGCAGTTGAGGCGCCAGTGAGTGCTGTGATTGGTCGGAAATGGTCATGTGGCAGATGAAAGTGTTTGTTGTTGGACCACCTGGCCTTTGTTAGTGTTGGAGGCTGTTTCTTCGCCTGCTGCGAGAAAGGCAGAAAGAAAATTTGAGGGTCAACTTAAGATGACCATAGAAAGTTGTTGAAACTAGTGGTTTTTAAAGTACGTTCGTTTGGTTGAGACAAGCGTTGGATTTGATAATGGCTAGTTCTTCTCAAGCCTCGATTCTTCCCAAACCGTACAAGAGCAATTTATACACGGACGCCTTGTCACCATCGCCCAGCACCGCCATGACAGTGTTGAACAAGGCTACGGCCGTATCCAGTTACGCCGAGTATGCAAACAGAAGCTCGAAGCATTTAATGAACGATTTAAGTCGAAGGACAAGTCAACGAAAACGCGTCAAAGTAGGTATATGTTCCCGTATCCCTTGCATCGGGAATATATAAAAGGGGTTTTAAAAATCGGAGAATGTTAATATGAATGTATATTTGTCATGAATTAAAAATGACACACTCTTGTATAAAACTCCATTTACATTTCATCGGGAAGAGAAATGTCAATTTTGACCGTAAAGAACTTACAGAATACTGACTGTAATTACACCAGACTAGCTAGGGTCACTGAAACAGCCCTTAGCGAGGGATTTCTTATGACAGATTATGTAACGCAAATTAAAATTTCAAATTGCGTAGTAAAGTTTTTGGGCAAAAAGTTTGAGAAGTTCACAAGTATTCTGAGCGGACCTGTCAAACTTTTAATGGGCTCGTTTGTAAAATTGATGGAAAATACACTTTTGCCGAAGTTCATTGACCAGGTCAGGCGATTAGTATTTCTCAATACAGCTTTCAGGTTCATCAAGTATTTGCACATTGATTGATAGCTACCGGGGAACACGGAACTAGATATTTACCTTTATTACCTTGATGGTTATAAAGTTTGGTTCTGAAAATTTAAGTTTAGGTCGAATTTGGAATTCTTTAGGGTGAAAATGGCTTACAGTAAAGCTAAAAAAAATATTCGTGCCGATAATTAAAACGGAGTTTGTTTGTAGGAATAATTTAGGTCACGGGTAATACGATGTCCCATTGTTCCCATCGAGTGCCAAACACCTTTGTTTGAAAAGCACATGGTTACGTTATCAGGGTACGGTGGGACAGGAGAGTTGGTTTATATAAACGAGTTTCTTTCAAGAACTTTGCTGAAAAGACACCACCAAGTGACTATGAAAAGGAATAATTCTGTAAGCTCAGTAGTTTTTCTTTCTTTTCGTTAATGTATAAAGGTTTAGCTCGCGCCAAACGTGTACTAAAGAGACGGTGAAATGATTCTCGCGAAGTCCTCTCTTTTGACAATTCAACATGGCGGCCGCTTCCAAGATATTGTTATTGAATTTGTCTCGATTCCCTTGGGGGATATCAGTGCATAATAGTGCCTCGTTCGTTAGATTTCAGGCAATTGGGGGTTGTCTTTTGCAATTATTTACAATAAATTCATTGTAATAGTACAAAGGCAAAGTCGGAGTAAGTTATAAATGGCCATTTCTATTTGAGAAATTTTATTGTGATATCTTAATTGCTACAAAAAATGTATCAATTTAATTCTGCTACATTAGTGTTACTTTCATGTTACTAAAATGTTACAATTAAAGAAATGGAACATAAGGGTTATCCATGTGGGTGATCGTGTATATTATTTGTGTCTTATAATATAAGTATCAACTGTTTGCCATTTTATGGTAGGGGAAGTTGAATAGAGGTGAATAGCTATAGATACAGTCTGGATGACATTAGGTCACAGTACAGCTGCAGTACAAAATCTTTGTTCATATTGTACTTTTTTAGGTGGAGTACACAGAAGTGGATGAGAAGTTGGCACGATTAACAGATGACGAGTTGTCTGATTCTGATCAAAAGAATGGGGCAGAGATTATGGAAGAAGAGAATGGAAAAGAAAGGGAAATAATAAAAGATGAAGTGGAGGAGGATGATGATGATGATGACGATGAAGAAGATGATTTACCAACTGGTAATGGTGACTTAGTAATGGTGTTGGGGGTGGTCAAAACTAACTCTTTGTCTTTCCTTTGCTAAATAAATGTCTAGCATTAAACTAGCAAAACAGCTTGTAGCATTGAAATATAGACTTTATTGAAACTAGTGGTTGTTGGCAAAATTCCTGGCCAAACAAAACTGGAACTTTAACTACCTGAGCAAGCCATATAAATCACTATTATAATTTTTATCTGTCTAACACCAGAAAATTTTATTCGTCAAAGAGAGAACCCTCAGCTAGCCTAGGCAATGCATTTATGGATTAAGGTGGTTTTTTTGGTTTTTTTAACAACTTTATTGGGTTATGTACTAACAAAATTACAATGATCAAATGTTATATAACAAAAACAAACAAAAAAACAACAACAAAATATTTCACAAAAAAAAAAAAAATAATAATAATAATAATAAAATAAAAATAACCCAAATGGGAAGAGTGCAAACAGGACACTAAGTCCCATGCAGGGCACTCCCTGTAAAAAAAAATATTAAAAAAAAAAAAATAATAAATAAATAAAATAAATGCTGGGGGACAAAAGCTAAAGTACATGTAGTATATACTTGAAACTCGCGCTACAAAATTGAAAACTCGTAGTTCGAAATTGAAAGTTGGGAGACAAAAGCTAAAGTATATAGTGGTACTGTACTCTCTTGAAATTCAATGAAAAACAACTTGTTATTACTGTTGTAGGTCTGGAAGGTGCAGCTTTTCAAAGCCGTTTACCTTATGACAAGATGACAACTCAGGAAAATAATTGCTTTAGAGATATTTCAGATGGCCCACCATCTTTTCAAAGACAGTTCCTGTATGTGCGAAATAGATTGGTATGTGAATAATTTATGATATTGGTGAGACCAACACTGAGAAATTACAGAGGACTTTATTAAATTCAAATCCAAAAGCATGGACTGAAACATCACCTACAGTATAAACGTAAAAGACAGAATTGACTGGGAATGAACAGAGCTCTTAGTCTATTGTATTCTGCACTATTTTGTAAATAACTTACACCAGAAAACTGGTGTACAGTACATGCATATTATTTAATAAAATAATTGCTGCTTTTTTAGCTCCAGTTATGGCTAGAAAACTCTAAACAACAGTTAACTGTTGAAAATGCTCTTCGTCAAATGGATCCTCAACAAAATGGTGAGTTATACTAATTTACATTAAATTCATTTTTATGGGAGAAATCTTATGGTACAGAGTACAATAACATAGAATAAATTATGAGCACAATTTACAGTACCTATAATATTTTCTTCTACTTTTATTAATAGTGGATAGCAAACTGGTTCACCGTGTTTTCGCCTTTCTTGAAAGATATGGTTCAATTAATTTTGGAGTGTATAAGCAACTGAAACCTGTAGTTAAATGTAAGTCACTTAAATAATAAAAGCTAATGTAATTGTATTTATATATGCCATTTTTATTTAGCTACTTTATATATAGCTATTATATACTGTATTGATTGTATTAACTCTGATACTGCTGATAGTATTTTATAAACATAGTCAGTTTCCATATGAGGTCAGCATAAATGCTTCATAACAATCTGTCTATTAGTAAAGCTCTGCTGTCTTACTATTATTTTTAGTAAATAATCCACCTCAAATCATTGTGGTTGGTGCAGGAATATCTGGCTTGACAGCTGCCAGACAGCTTCAGTCTTTTGGATTTAATGTTACAATAATTGAGTCAAGGGTAGGTCTATAATAATTGAAATCCTCTCAATGTCATAATGCTTTGGTTGTACTGCAGTACAGTGTTGCACAGGTGTAAATATCGTAGATAATAATATAGACATTACAGACTATGTACTGTACTACTACTGTACAATAATTATGTGTATATACACTTACCTGAGCACATATATGAACTGTTATACATGTACCAGATATAAAGTGAATAAATAAAGCATTGTATACTGTACTCACCAATTACTTTACACTTGTTTTGTTCCTCAGGAAAGAGTTGGTGGTCGAGTTGCAACTTTTCGAAAGGGACAGTATATTGCTGACTTAGGCGCTATGGTGTTAACTGGGTTAGGTAATTCGTATGAGCATATATATTTAAACTTATTTATTTTTGTTTGTTTGTTTGTTTGTTTGTTTGTTTGTTTGTTTGTTTGTTTGTTTGTTTGTTTGTTTGTTTGGTGAGCTTTCAACTTGCTGACTAAGGGCTGTGAACAGACAATTCACTACTTATAAATGCACAGCCTTTCTGTTGACTAAGGACATTCTCAAAGCAATATACAAAAGCTCAGAAAAGAAATAATGGTTTATTCCTAAAGGTTTTGATATGCTATTTTTAAGGTGGAAACCCACTCACTGTCTTGAGCAGTCAAGTAAACATGGAGCTACACAGGATCAATCAAAGATGTCCTCTGTTTGAGACTAATGGCAGAAGTGTAAGACAGTAAAGTACCATACATTAATAAGATCTACTGTAAACCAGTTAAAGTTGATAGTACCATTAAAATGTACAGTACATCTATCGGCTATAAGTACAGTATGGCCATCTAAAGTTCAGTAGCACAGTCTGTGCTACACAGACAGTCTAATACAACAAAAACATTAACTGAGCAATATGTTGCCTATGTCACTTATTCTAGGTTCCAAAGGACAAGGATGATATGGTCGAGCAGGAGTTCAATCGATTACTGGAAGCTACATCATATATCACACACCAACTGGACTTTAACCAGATTGATGGAAAACCACTTACTCTTGGACAAGCACTGGAGATGGTTATTAAGTGGGTTAAAAACTGATACTAGTTTTCTTTGAATCAATATATATTTAATATATAAATTAATGCTTTCACCCCTTGTATGTAAAAGATGGGCCAAAACTAGCAAAGCCTCCCTTGAATAAAAACACATTGTGTTAGCCAGAATTCTTAACACTAACCATGCATCTCTGGTGGATATCACTTACTGTGGCAGTTCCTTGAAAAAATACATCACATTCATTTCATTTTAGATTACAAGAAAAACATGTAAAAGAACAACAGATTATACATTGCAAAAAAATCCTTGAAATTCAAGAAAAGATGAAGCTTGTTCTAGCTCAGGTTATTTTAGATATAATTGCTTATGCTTTCCATTGAATTGCAATTTCAATTGTGGAGATAGTTCATCTACTGAGAAAGCCAATAAATTGATATTTAAGTCTTTAAATTTGTCCAACAACAGATGAAGCAAGTGAAAGAAAAGCTAACTGTCACAAATGAACAATATCAAGAAGCTTTAAAGCTTCCTGAACCAAGGTGAGAATTCAGACTGCATGTACATCTAGGTTTATGTACAACAGCATTAAATTTTACAGATTTTATAAATGTTTCATGTTTGGGACGCTTTATGTTGTGGTCATTTGCCTTGTAAAGAAAGATACATGTACTGTAATGATAATGTACTGATCATTACTGTAATAAAATTAAATTATTTTAATCTTTTTGTAGAGAAACTGAGGCAGAGTTTGAAGTAAGAAGTAGATTACGAGACTTGAGTTTTTACTGCAAGGTAAGAATTTTAGTCATCACCAATCAACATTTAGTTCAAATACAAACTGAATTCAATTGAATTGAATTGTTCATTATAAATGCATGGTCTTTATCTGTATAAAGCCCAGGGAAGTATACAGATAGACAAAACCTTGTGAAATTTGAACCTTGGCATTAGGCCTATACTTCCTCAGCACTACGCACTTCTATGACATTAGACATAGTAAAATAGGAATCTGGTCTAGAAATCAAAGGGTTAACAGAAAATTGATCCTTCTTTAGGAATATGATGCTTTAGACGAAGAACAACAACAGCTTGGAGAAAAACTTATTGAACTGGAAGATAACCCACCCAGGTATTGTACTGTATGTACAATAAATTGTAGTGAATCATTTTGTTTGTGAAACTTGAGAGACTATGTATATATATTCCTTTTGTTTCTAGTGATGTATACCTGTCGTCAAGAGATCGACAAATTCTGGATTGGCATTTTGCTAATTTAGAGTTTGCCAATGCAGTGCCATTGGAACAGCTGTCACTAAAACACTGGGATCAGGATGATGACTTTGAGTTCAGTGGCAGTCATGTAACGGTACAGAATGGTTATGCCTGCCTCCCTGCAGCACTTGCTGAAGACCTTGACATCCGTCTCAACACAGCAGTCAGGCAGATACGATACAACAGAGCTGGTCAGTCATTAGTACATTATATAGACTGGTTATTACTTTAAAGAGCACAAATGCACCGGGGCCACTACTGGACATATATATTACATATGTATTGTGGACTTCAGCATTCCTTCAAATTTAGGTCTCCTTTTCTTTTAAGGTGTTGAAGTGGTGACACAGAGCACTACCAAAGCCTTGGTCAGCAGCACACAAAGTTTCAAGGGTGAGGTTGTCTTGATTACTCTACCACTTGGTGTTTTAAAAGCCATGCCAGAAACTGTGCAATTCCAGCCACCATTGCCTGAGTGGAAGACAAAGGCTATTAATAGGATGGGATTTGGAAATTTAAACAAAGTGAGTTGAAATATGATGGTAAATTAACTTTAGTTTTACCATATTATGTAGAATTTTTATTTCTTGTAACACACCTTTTCCATTTATTTTAGGTGGTACTGTGCTTCGATCATGTATTCTGGGATCGTTCCACAAATTTGTTTGGTCATGTGGGTAGCACCACAGCCAAACGAGGGGAGTTGTTTCTGTTCTGGAATCTCTACAAGACACCAATATTAATTGCACTAGTTGCTGGCAAAGCAGCCAATGAGCTGGAAGGTGTTGCTGATGAAATTATTGTTGGTCGCTGTGTGGCAGTACTCAAAGGGATATTTGGTAGCGGCAATGTGCCACAGGTTAGACAATTAGACACATTAGACAAGGTTTATAGGGTAAAGGACTGAGGGGCTAATCATCCTTACTTGCAGCCAGCAGCTAAATTGCGAAGGACGCAGATCAACGTGGCCGTGTCGAGGCATATCAAAGGTGCTCCAGACTGCCGCCATACAACACAGTTCAGACCACGGATCACAGCTAAGATGTTAGGTGTTGATTTTATGGAGGGAGGAAAACCGGAGAACCCGGCGAAAAACCCTCGAAGCACAGGAGACCAACTAACTCTACTCACATGAGTCACGAAGCTCGGGAACGGGGCTATTCCCAGACGGTCACCCATCCAAGTACTAACCCCGTGTAACCAGGCTTAACTATTGGTGAGAGGCAGCGCCTTAACAGCACTCGTAACGGCATTTCCTTATACCACAGAAACTCATGACTCAACTGTATTTTCTTACAGCCTCGAGAAACTGTTGTGACACGTTGGAAATCTGACGAGTGGTCTAGAGGCTCATATTCTTATGTTGCTGCTGGTTCTTCTGGCAATGATTATGATCTAATGGCCTCCCCTGTTGCAAATACCACACCAGTAGCAGGTGTCGGGTCAGCCCAACCAAGGGTGTTCTTCGCTGGAGAGCACACTATTCGAAACTATCCAGCAACTGTCCATGGAGCATTGTTGAGTGGGTTGCGGGAAGCTGGAAGAATTGCTGATCAGTTCCTGGGATCTCCTTATAACATGACACGAATGTGACTTCTACAGAATTACTAAAGATGTACTGTTTGGCAAATTGTTTGTAATAATGTATTTAAGGTTGACATAACAAGCATATCATTGCTTTGTAAACAAAGTTTGTATATAGTATTACCCTCATTAAATTATTCTTCCTTTCCTAAAACAATCCTAGTCATAACAATCCTAGTCATAATTTGTTTTATGAAAATCTCACAAAGAAGCAACTACCATAGACCTGCTTCAACACATCACATAAATTATATTAATTTATTTTACAAGGGCCTGTTTACAAGGAGGTAGGGTGTGCACCTCCCAGAGAGCCTGCTCACAGGCTAGGAGGTAGGGATACCCTAGCACCCGGGTTACTCTAGTGTTCTTGTAAACAATGGTGTAGCCAGGGTCTTGGGGGGTGAGAACTTCAATCTCCTAGGGGGCTCCGGGGCATACCCCCCAGAAGATTTTAGATTTCTAGGGGCATTTTGAGGCAAGTATTTAGCCATATTAGCCATATTAAGCCATAAATTACATAATTTTGTTGAAATCAAACCAGAATATAATGATACACGTCAGAATATATTTAGATTTATTTATAAACAAGTCGTAAATGTAAAAACAGGTTGGAGGCATTTTGTATAGACCCTTAGTATTGTAATTTATAGCATATACATGCCTGCAATATATATATAACACCTCACTATCTACTCACTTGGGCTTAAAACAACTGTACCCCCCCCCCCCCCCCCCCTACAAGTTTCTCCATGGATTTAAACATTTCACAAGAATGGTCTTGGAGACCATTGGGGGTGACTGCCCCCCCCCCCCCTTGGCTACGCCACTGCTTGTAAACACGACAAACAAGAAATGCATGAGCTAGGGTAACCCTACCTCCTTGTAAACAGGCCCTAAAGATACCCTAGAATAAAACATTTGCATAATTTTACCTCGCAACTTGCTGTAACTGAATGCAAGTAATTTGCAACAGAAGTTACAAAATAATTGTTCAACATCACACATGTAAAAATAATTACATTAAAACCTGTACACTAGCTCTGTCCTTTAAAACTTATTTTGATATCATTGAGTAATGATTTTTTGTTATTAAAGCAGCTTTGATATGGACATATATATAATTATTACTTTCAGGAAATGCCTTTATTGTCAATCTCAATATCCAATATCAAGGAAGCATATGACTCAGCCTTTCTTTCTCACTAGCTGACAAGTCTTCTGGAATATGTACATCAAAAGTTACCAGTATATCAGCACGACGATTAGGTGTTTTTGGCAATGGTAGTCCTTTACCACTAATTTGCTTTATCGATCCTGGCTGTGTGACAGATCTTAATGCTAAAGTCTCCTCTTTCCCCTCTAGTGTTGGAATTTGAACAGAACATCCTGTGAGAGCATCTTTCAGTGATAGTTTACACCTATAGAGCAAGTTATTATCTGAATCACGACTGAATTTATCATGAGGCTTGTCCTTAATCACAAAGATAATATCAGCTGGAGTTGTTCCTGGCCTTTGATCTCCTTCATTTGCAAATGTTATTTTAGTGCCAACCTTCCAGCCTTTCTTGATATTAACAGTAAGAATTTTCTCTTCATCAAACGTCATACCACCCTCGGTTACTTTGCGAGTTATTTTCAATTTTTTTGTTGCACCATTTAGTAATTCCTCAAGACTAACATGTAGATCCTTGTAGATAGCAGGGTCTTTTGTTATCCGTGATGGAAGGTCCTCTGCAGAGCGCGAAGTCCCTGAAAACATTCCACCAAGATTACCAAAATTACTAAACACTTGTGTACTTGGTCCTGCACCAAAATACGGACCACCACCAAAATTTTGGGCTCCACCAAAAGCATGACCAAATCCACCACTGCCTCCAAAAAAGTCTGTTTGAAAGAGAAAACAGCATCAGTTTTGTGTATATCACAAGGTTCTAAACTTCTGACATCTAAATCATAAACATTTGGTACCACCCCACAAAAAAAAAGATTTATGAGTGGTCTGGAATGTGAAATCCAGCAATTTGATTGGTCCTGGAGTAATCTGAAACTTGTCATTCTGGACCACTAGCTAGTGTAGAAATTTTATAAACAATTACAGTATTATGAATGGTTTGTTGTGTTTATCTCAAGTTTTTTTGTGATATAATAAACTCTTCATTCATCTGGCTGGTTTGGTCTGTACTAGTGAAATATTCAGCTTGATCGGAAGTACTATACTTTCCCAGAAATGGGTGTACATACAGTAGCTTTCTGTTTCGTTACCGTAGATTTATTATACTCTTGCGCTTTCATTTATTTGCAAACACTCAGTTTATTTTTCAATATTTTTCTGTTGTTCTTGTGGGAAAAGGGAATAAGGATTATGATATTACTATATAATATAGTGTAATACTATTACTATAACTAGCCTGTCAGCCGTCAGGGTTTTATAGTACTGCTGTATTTAGCAACTCTAGACATCTAGCATTCTGTAGCTCTTTCCAGCTGTACACATAGAGGACTCAATACACATACCTAATAACAGCCTAATAACTGGCTTTGACTTACTTGCAAAAGGGTCTTCATCCCCAAAGACATCCCTGAATGTCTTCATCGGATCTCCAACAAACGAAAACGACGTAAAACCAGCTGGCATGCCGTGCGCACCTGCTCCAAAACTAGGCTGACCTTTCAGTCCTTCCTCGCCGTATTTATCGTAGATGTGTCGTTTGTCTTTATCCTTCAAAACTTCGAAGGCTTCTGCAATTTCTTTAAATTTGTCGGCGGCATCTGAAGCCTTGTTCTTGTCAGGGTGGTACTTCAAGGCCATTTTTCTGTACCCTTTTTTAATTTCATCATCTGTTGCCGTCCGTGGCACTCCGAGGATTTTGTAGTAATCCTTTCCCATAACTTACAACGCTCCTGTGTAAAACGATTTCCAGATATACTCTCTTGAACTTTTAAAAATTCGTAGTACTTCCAGCGATATAAATCTCGCTTTATAAAGGCAATTATTTTGAAAGTTGACCGAGCAGGAACCTGGGTGAATGCTAATTTTAGAATTCAAGGTAAACCAATAGAATTCAAGAACTGCTCAATCCGACCAATCAGGTAACACTTCATTCCCCAAATAAGGAAGTTTATTCCATATATGGTGTTTCTTTCCAGGACTTTCTAGAATGTTCCAATGCCCTGTCAGATTGAGTCAGCAGCCATTTTGAATATATAATCTATATATAGAGTGTTGTGTATACTGTAGCCATTCACTTTTACTTTAGATTACTGAACAATTATTTTGTTGTTTCGTTGTGCTATAAGCATGAGTTTTAACATTCCGATATTCTTCGACGATTCTCCGTTCTTCGAAGGGGGCAATTTGTTCCGAAGACAGCCCAGAAATGAAAGTAGGTTCGCCCATAGAGGATTCAGACAACCCAACGTATGGACAAGACCAGATTTTATCTCTGATGATCCGCGTGAAGAACGTCTTTACCGACCAAATTACCGAAACAGACGTGAAGAGTTCGTGGAGCAGTCGCGAAATTATCGAACTGGTGAAGAAGAGAACATAGACCCAAAGGATTATTACAGTTGGAATATACCAGTACTAGTACAGTTTGTGGAAACTCCTGTGACCAGGAATAGACACCACAGCCACAGGCATAACCATGCAAGACAACCGAAGGATTGCACTGGTGAAAACGAAACTCGAGACCAAAGTGATGAAGAAGTTGAAGCTTGCAAGGAAAGACTGGAAAGGCCTGTTCAGAGACAGAGCCAGACAAATACTAAGAATAAACAAACAAATCAAATTCCAACAGGAAGAACAACTGAAAAGCATGAACAAGGTGAAATAACAGAAGAGGTGAAAACGGAGGAAGGAGGTGAAGAACAGAATAGAAGAAAGAAAGATGAAGCAACAAACTTGCCCAGTGACAATGAAAAATCTCTTGATTCAAGTCAAGAGAGTAAGGAGAATAATGATGATACTGAAATCCCTGTTCAATATTCAACCCCAGTGGAGGATCCATCAAGGCGAAAGTCAAAACGCTTCAGTCAATGTGATCCTCCTCCTCTTTCAGACATCAAGCTTACAAGAATAAACTCAATAGTTGAGAAAACTCAGGGTTTGGACCAGACGATTAGTGAGTTCAGTGACCCAGTTCAGAACAAGAAGTTTTTGTGTATTAGTGAAACATTGATGAAGTTATTGCTGGATTTGGATAAAGTGGATTCTGAAGGAATCGATGTTGTGCGTAAGGCTCGCAAGGAAGGAGTTCAGACTGTCCAAAATTTAGTAGAACAACTGGAGAACAAATTGGTTGAGAATAGAAAGAATGCAGGCCAAAAAGATGAATAAACTGACAAATTACCAAACTTTACAGTTTCTTCATTCATATCTGTCACAAAAAAATACAGAATACAGAATGAGCTAAGATTAGTTTCAATTTTTAAAGCTTTGCCAACTGTGCAAGAGTAAATCCAGGAGTCAATGAGGTTGCCACCCCCCCCCCCCCCCCCCCCCCCAATTGGGAATTTTTGCAGCCTATGTCATCCTTGTTACCCTGCATTGTATGTTCATAATATTTTTGTAAAATCATATGCCTGAAAAATCAGAAATTTTCTGGTGGGGGGCATGCCACATGCTTTATACTTGCCACCCCCCCCCCCCCCCCCCTCCAGCTTTATATAAAAAATATCCTGGATCTGCCCCTGCAGTGAACACTGATCTAAACTGAAACAAAAATATTGAGATTTCTAAGAAGGCAGTATAAGAATTAAGAAATATAGATTGATGTAAGTATTTAATATTAGTTATTTTATAAAGAGTACTTTGAGAATACATTATAACCTACGGCTACAGGCTACAAAGGAAGTGCTACTCACGTTCTTAGTGTCTTTCCATTTGACAACTTTATCCTCTTTGTGTGAATAAAGACTTGAAGACAAAAACTTTTAGATCTATTTGATGCTTTATATAGTGACTGAGTAGGTGGAGAGAAGGTGAAAGGAGACACAGATGAGGGGCCCTATATGTCCCCCATGAGGGTGTAAAGAGGGTCATGGCTAAATGGTATACGCGATCAGAAGGTTTCAAGATGGCCGCCATTCTGATAACGTAGAAAAAATAAACAAATACTAAAACCTAACCCTAAAACTAATCTTAATAATTGCCGCCATTTTGAAAGCGCCTGATCACGGATATCATTTACCCCATTACCATACCATTTAGCCATGACCACGGAGAGAATGGCACAACCGGGTAGTGCGCATGTGCATGTTCCAGCGGATGATGTCCCCCGCTTAACTTTGTCTTTCGCTACTTGTGTTGTGTGTTGTTCGATTCCTGTTCGGTGTAGTTATCCGATTAAAATTACACTATATGAGAAGCTCTGTTTCCACCCTAACCCCCAATCTAAAATCCTAGATACGCCACTGTCTTCAAAACCTCTTGACGTTAGCAATAAATATTAAACTTCCTCTTTAGATCGGAAGAAATTCGACAGTACTGTCAGATCTACTATAAATACGCATGGGAAGTAGTAAGCGTGTACACCGCCCGTCAAAACATGTTTTATGTCAAGGTCAAAGTTAAATGTTTACCTTGCAAACGTACTGTATTAGATACATTCGAACCAATGTATTGTCACATGAATGTGCCCTTAGCCTATGGGGACCTTAAGATCTACGATGGCAACTTCGAGGACGACGTCCTTCAAACAAAAGCATTCTTCTTGCAAAACAAAGATAATGAATAATTTCTAGTCCCAAGAGTAATCTGAACAGCGTCCTCGCTCTGTATACAACGCCACTCAGAGCATTTACACGTCTTCAGAACGACGTTGACTCGTGGGGTGACGAGAACTGTTGTCTGATATTGTCTTAACACAGACACTGCAACCGTTTTAACACTTTGAAAATTATAAAACAAGCTTCAAGTATTGAATACAGTAGTCAGTTAACCGTGACTTCTTTTTAATGCTAAAATTTGAATTGTTTTTTAACCGCCGTCGTCGTCCTAGCATCTTAAGGTCCCTAATAACGTCTCGCCAAACCCACGGTGTTGATTTCAAAACGGTTAACTTTGGCTTAAATTTAGAACATGTTTTGACGGGCGGTGCAACACGCTTAGGTGCCAACGACTGTAAGAATCAGGTAAGAATTATATGCGGACGTGACATCAATTACGTAATTAGTAACATTCCTAATTACGCATGCGTGAACGCATTATTCTAGTAGACTATCTACTTTTACCATCCATTATATTATACATATATATATATATCAGTTTTTATTATGATAAAGTCGTGGTACATGTTTACAACATTTAACAAACGGTTTACTTAAGGACTAGTGCGGTGTCAGCCTCTGGGGAAGCCCTTGGACAGTTAATCCAACGTTAAGACAAACGAGTTAAAATCTGTCCAACTATTTCCTGTTTAAGTTGTTTTTCTAGCATTTTATTCTATTTTACGTGTCAACGTTGGGTTTTTTTGTGACGTAGTCTATTGTGTCGCTTCTTACCTACAATTTGACACTATTAAAAATAAGCGTTAAAGTTGCTGAAACCAATTCCTTAGAAGGCTCAGGTATTTAAAAAGTGCAGTATTAGTTGTATTCAGCTGTTTTATAGTATGATCAAATAACAATGTCCTTAAACACAATAGGTTTAGAAAATAAGATACGGTAAACTATGGCATGATCTAACATGACAGACATCGGATGATATAAACTCCTTTTGTTTTCATTTCCAAAACAATTTAGGATATTACTGTCATAATTCAAAATGGAAATACCTTCCTACTTCCGCTCGTAGTTGGTTGTCTATTACTCTATTACTGTATTTCTGTAGCCGCTACTGATAAAAGTCGCCAAATTCTTACAGAAATTACAGTAATACACAACCAACTACAGAAGAAGTGGGAAGGTATTTCCATTTTGACTGTATAAGAGTACCATATCTTATCCATTACCTTGGTTGCCCACAAAAACTCCTTGAGTATACGCTACATGCAAAGCACTTATATATAACTTCATTACTCAGAGATTATATAGCGTCCTCCGCAGGCAACTGGTGTGTCTTCTTAGTTATGTGGGCAACTGTTGTATCTTCTTAGTTTATTATGTGGGCACTTGCATTTTTTTCCAGTCAAAAAGAGCTTTCAGTACGAGATTGCAACGCTGATGTAAATTAGGCCGAGTATATATACAAGACTGGGGATTGCAATCTCGTACTGAAAGCTCTTTTTGACTGGAGACTAAAAGTGCAAGTGCCCACATAATAAACTAAGAAGATACATCACCATGCAGTTGCCAGCGGAGGAGGCTACTCAGAGACGAGAAAGCGGTGTCTTCTCTGATCTCAAGTTTAACAAGGATTCATTCAAATATCGACATACCAGAACGTTAAAAAAAATATCTATACTGATATAAAGAATTCAAAGGGCACAAAACAAAAAAAAAAAGCATGTACTATAAATACTATATATACAAAGTTGTAGAACGTTTTGGCACATGCTTTTGGTATCCGAGTTCTCTGATCTACATCAGATTGGCATATCAGAATTTCAACAATTATCCGGCTAAATCAGTAAAGAATTTAAAACGTTTTGGCATCTGCATGCTATAAACTTAAGAATCGTTTTTTTCTCTGATTTCAAGGACTGAATCGACCATATATATCGGTATATCAGTACGTCAAAAAATGATCTCTATACAAACTTTAAAACTTCAAAAACACTGAAATAAAAAAAATATATATATACATATACTAATAGTTATACAAACATGAACTTTTTGGCATCTGCTTTACAGTTAATGGTTTCTTCTCTGCATGATGACAAGTTTAACAAGCACGGACCAAATCACATATCACCAATCTTAGACCTATAAAGACTTCAAACGGTTTCAAGAGCACAAATCAAAAACTATGCACACTAATATTTATATAAACAACTTTTTGGCATCTGTCTGCAATCGGCTTGTTCTCTGATCTCAAGTTTAACAAAGACTGAATAACGTATATCGACGTACCAGAACGTCAATAATCTTATGACTTTATAACGACTATAAAATGTCAAGAGCACAAAATTAAAGTTGAGTTTAGACGTCGAAGTTCCGTCGCATTTAATTTGTCGCATACTCGTGATAGTCATACAAACAAGTTTTTGGCATATGCCTATACAATCAAAGCTACGCTCTTGGCTCTTAGAGGATTCTCTTTTTATAAAATGTAAACACAACACTCTGTGGCAACATCTGTGCAATAACCTTTGACCGGGCCTCTTCAACAGTTTTCAAAAACAACAGCCTATCTCATGTACTGTTTACATCGATCAAGAACGCAAAATTCCTTTCTGTATATTATACAATAATATCAAAACAGGCTGTAAGGATGTTAAGTAGCTATATAAAATGTCTTTAATATTCGACCAAGTATAGGCAGAATTTAATAACGTTAAGTATATAATGGTATTTGTATAATTATATTTGGAGTCAGATTTTTGCCTCGTAACTCTTTCCTGTCCGAATCGGTCTTTGGTATTTTATTCTGGCTAACGCCAGACGATTTTATTCACCTCTGGGGAAGCCCTCGGACAGGAATGAGATTTATATTTGCATTCTCACAAATGCTAACAGGCATACGTTGAGGCAATTCAGCTGACGTTATTTACTAAATATACCATCTGGAAAAACAACTGACCCACGTCTTCCCGATGTGGGCAGATATATATACTAACGTCAAACGGCCAAGTTGCATCCGCAACTTTAGTTAACGAACAGTATTGTTGTGATTAAGCAGGAAAACCTCTTACATACTTTAATTTCCCCGTCTCAGTGTAACGTTGGTAACAAATAGCCGGAATTCTTGCTTGCTTTTCCCACTGACGACCGATTATCATAACCATATCAAGTTTAAAATAAAGGCTAGTGAAGAATTTTTAAATTCATGCCGTTACAGAATTGTTCAATAAATAGGTAAAACTAAAATTAACACTTCTCGTTTTTTCTTCTATCCGGATATGCTTGCATGGATGTATACGTGTGATAGGTCTACACCCTTATAATATTATGCAGGCCAGAGGTGACGATTTGAGTTCACTGGAGTCTTTGTTAACGTCAACGACTTCGCCTTTAATCAGAAGAAAAGCTTAGATTATGAGATTCTTAGTCTATAAACTGTGAGATTGTTGAGCTTCGGATACAGATAGATTTTCTACAAACCACACTAAAACTTAAGAACATCACGAAAGTTATGAATTCTGAAAGGAATCAGACGAACGTATCAGGAATCAGACGAATGTAAAACCGAAAAGGACGTGGTATTTGGGTGTGAAAATTGTGGGAAACGAATCCATATTTTAACAGTTCCCCTCCCTTTCATTTACGTATTACATATTTCCCTTATAGCACGACTATCTTCATCCCACAAGAGTATTTACGTCACTTTATAATCGGTCTATGACGTTTCAGAAACTCGCAATCCCATTGGCTCGTACCATCAAAAATACAACCTCATTTTGACTTCACCAATTAAACGGTTTAAAAACGAAAATTTATACAAAAACTTTAATAGTGCAGTGTACACAGCTTACGAAGGAGGACGTTGAGTTGCAGAGTTAGCCGCCAATATTTTTGAAGAAGGAGTCTTGACTGGTCGTGCTTCCCCAGATTGGAAACGTGATTCTAAACGTAAGTGCATTGTTATCACTTTACAAGATCATGAACTATCTCGCTATTATTCTCATTATTATCTCCTTTCGGTTCCCACTATATATCGATTGTATCACTCGTATTAATTATGTAAGTATATCTGACTTTTCCAGATACTAGAAAACTTCTCGGAGAACAAGAGGTGGGCCGTTGTGACAATGACATCGTTGACTGGCTACATGCCTACGAGTGGAATTGCAGAAAACGGACTTCGCGAATGGTACGCTCGACAACCTCGACGGTGCTCAAGGGATTACGTTTACTCGCCTACGAGAACGACAGTCTCGAACTTGGCAAGAACGCACGCAAATCAAGGATTCTTTGATTGCCTTGATTTGGTCGACGATACGACGTTGTCGAACATGATTCGAGAACTCGGACTGTACTCGTTGCAAGAGTTACCCGATCTAAAGTTGATGTTAGGTAACGCGAACAGGGAAAAACCGCTTCGGGAAGCAGCAGCACAAATGAGAATGCCAATGTCAAGACAATGAGGGGAACGGAAGCCGATTGTGAAATCCTCGAAGACATTTCTAATGACTGCATGACATTAATACGACATACGGAATCTGGAGCATGGATAATTCATGGTATAGTAAAGAATAGGGTCTGCCAAAAACGTGGCGACAATTAACTGCATTCGAAATGTTTTGTTGTAGCACGTTGGAATTCTATAGCCCTTTCTGCT
Source organism: Paragorgia papillata (assembly GCA_035771165.1). Taxonomy (NCBI): domain Eukaryota; kingdom Metazoa; phylum Cnidaria; class Anthozoa; order Scleralcyonacea; family Coralliidae; genus Paragorgia; species Paragorgia papillata. The sequence continues at coordinate 1,872,976 of JAWNZC010000401.1, forward strand.
TGCGTATTTTATTTTTGATGGGCTAGATAAAAGACCACGCATTCTTCTGTCCGAGTGTTTTGCATATTTGTGTCATAACAGACAAATCGAAAGAAGAGTCGACTTCAACCTCCCAAGCCTAAAACCCCAGCTGACTGACTGACTGATCGTGCCATCAGCGCTATCACAATGACGTCCACAGATTCTTTTTGACATCTAACGATATACGTGTGTGTATGTATGTATGTGTATACAATATCAAATAATATTATAACAAAGATAGCGGAAAAAGGAAGCGTGTATATATAAATATGTAAATTTATATTGCGTTTGTACATGGACAATGTTGTATATAATTAAGACGGCATGTTGACTTAAGATGTGTCCATTGTAAAAAGCTGATTTACGCAAGTTGGCGTGGTATTGAATAGACGCCAATTAAAATCTCGATTGATAACAAACGATTTTAGTTTCATTCAGATTGATTTTCCTATCTCGGTTTTCCTTCTGTGGTCTCTCTTTGTCTTCTGTGAGCTTGTGGCCAATCAGCTGAATCTCATCGCCATGGTAACACTCGCGTATCTCAATAATGCTGCAGAGTAAACATTGCGCAAAACGAAAACCAAACTGAAGTAAACAAATAATCGGCGACGTTGGTCTGGGAGCTGGGAATGCGTGGGGCGAGATTTGATCTTCCGGACTGTGGTCCACTAATGCGACATCACTGATTCACCGAATACCTCTGACCTGACCGAAGACCTTAATTAGCTGGCCGACTATAGCTTAAAACCATGCAGTACTGACCACATAGTCATAGTCTAGCTAGTATCCTTTCTACCATATTAAAGTGTTGTACGGTTTAAAATAGCATATGTAGTACAATAGTATAGACATAAATACAGAATATGGGAAAAGGAAACTGATTGTAAATTTAAAACGATAGTTAAGTGGTGGTTATACCGCAATACACTCTTATTTTAACTCTTTTAAAGTGATATAGGTTGAGAGTGCATGTCGTCACGAGACCAACGTAAGGTTTACTTGTAGTTCGTACTTGTTTTGATCATAGTTAATAGAAATATTAACTTAATGTTCTGATCTATGATTCATTAATGTACATTGAATCGATAAACACTTTGGATTATAGGATTAAGGATAAAAATTCTTGAAATGATTTACACAAAACAATTTGAAGACAACGTATACAGGCTTGGACCCACCCATTGGACCTGCACGTACAGTCTATTTGCCTAGTCATAACGTATACAGGCTTGGACCCACCCATTGGACCTGCACGTACAGTCTATTTGCCTAGTCATTTCATATCCCTAAACAGGAAATTTTCGATTCCGACATCCTGGTGTTGAACAAAATAGTGTATGAACTAACACAGCAGGTGTTAATAAGAGAGAGCGAGCGCGCGACAACTCGCCTCGGGAATTGTACAAGATGGCGAAAACCTTAAAAATTTGCCTTGCATGCTTAATTGGGAGAGGGGAATTCGGTACGTGTGATCAAGACCCAGGACCAACCTCCTATAAAGACCTATATAAGGCTACGTCCACACGTATACGTTTTCGTAGCGTTTTCATATTGTTTCAGGTATAAGTAGACCATTGTTTTCTATTCCCTTGAGGACGGAGAACAATATGCATGAAAACGTATACGTGTGGACGTAGCCTAATTAAGGCCTATATTTTCCGCTACACCCACCCCATGCAGTGACGGTGGCGGAGATGAGACACCAAGTACAAGGTTGGTATTGTACTGAAGCTTTGGAAAAACTGAAAGAACAAGTTTACAACTTTTTTCCCTGGCGCCCTGACAGCAAAATTTGCAAGCGATAACCCAGCAGAAATCAAGCCGATTTATACGTGAATGAATGTACAGCGTGTCAGCGTTGCATGGTATAGCTCAGAATTTAAATATAACACTGTTTTAGCTAACAATAGCGTGGTATATATATAGCCCCACTTATTGAAATATGGCAGTACCACATGCTGTCTACCGTAATTATATACCAATGATTAGAGCTATATAGCGAGAGAGCAGGAATCGTGGAATGAGGCGCGGACTATAGTAGCTGATTGGGAAAGGTGGAAACGCTCTGTGAAGGCCATATGCGCGACGAGGCACGAAGCAGATAGGGAACAGAGAGAGAGCATATATAAAACGATAAAACGTCGGTATATAGCAACCAACAGACGTACTGGCTGAGTGCGATCATATACAAAATATAAATTATATAGAGCATGCAACTTCGCACCATTTTGTAATATTAAACCGTGGAATGTTAGCCTAGAAAGCTAATTTCGGAAAAGATTAATTTCGATGACAATTGTTTTTGGAAAGGTATCGGTGTCACTATTGCTAAAAAAAGAAAAGCGATTGGTAACTGGTCGAAGGTATTTCTAGCATTTGTCAAAATGACAGTTGGGTACAATGCCTGGAACGGCAACCGACACTGCATGCCATATATCACTCAGAGCCCACTGGGCATGTTCAATCTTCCGCGAAGTGTCACATCGCTTATAGCTCACTTGCATTAAGGTTTGAGGAAGGTGTTTCGAGCCGTTCCAGCTAGCCTACGTGCAGACTCCACCTGAATTTAATAATTAAATATCATATAGTCTGCGCATCGGCGGCAGAAAGCTTGTTCTGTCACGTGGGTTTCCCCACAAAAGCACAATCAGAAATCGCATAAAAAATCGGCCACTTTCATGGGGCAGTTCACAGTCCACGTGCGTGCTGGCTCAAGTGAGTTGTTGGCCGTGTATTGATGACGTTTACACGCAAGATATTCGTTCTACGCATGCGTAGCTAAAACGGGTCAGCCCGTATTTCGCGAGCCTCGACAGCCGCCATTTCCGATCGTGCGGGGAAAGCGTGTGATTCGGAAGCATTTATCATGTCAGCATGTGTGAAGCAAATACAAAATTACCTTTTTGCAAGCACGCCGTGTGTAATTATTATAGTCAGTGCATGGTAAAAGCGAGGTTTATCATTGTAATTTCTACGTTTCAATGACCAATAAATAATGTTTACTTTATTATTATTATAACAATATTTATGCAGGGAAGCTCCGCTGACCAGAGGATTTTCAGGGAGGTCCGTTGGGGGGTGGTGAAACAATACGAAACGTTTGAATAAGAATAGAGTTAAATTCCCATAGGATATAAAGATTGTGCACCAACATGGCCGCCGTGACGTCAGATGAAAACCAAGAATACCGAATGAACGTGATGAACAAGTGCATGTCGCATCAGCCATTGCCCAAATGCACCGTATTCAGGCACGATCCACACCGATACATCGCGTGAAAATGTTCAAACGCGTTTTCACTTTTCTTTCTGTGTTTTTGTTTTCACTTAATATTCGGGGCGATATATTTCGGTTTCTTATTTATACGTTAAAGGGCATATGACTCGAAAATTAAGTTTGTCTTATTGAAAAGAACAGTTAAAATGATAAAATAACATATTTTGCAGTTTTTGGTTTCCTTGCTTCGTTTTTGAGATATTCCAGCTTGTTTGATATGCAAATGACACAACGTTTTACGTCACATGTGCATAATGAGTTATCAGAAAAGGTTACATATCTCTGCTATTATGAAAACATGGGCTTAAGTCAAAGGAAGCATGTGCGTGCTTCTATACCTACAACACCAAACATGTAGAATTCCTAGTGATTTCGTTTCACAATAGCAAAGATATGTAACCTTCTCTCGGTAACTCATAATACTCATTATGCACGTGTAACGCAACTACCTTTTTACTAATCAATTTACATAAATATATATACTACCGGTATATATATAGGTGTGTGAAGCCCCTTTAAGCGATTTCGATGCGATCAAAGTGACAAAGACAGTTCTATATACGAGTCGTCCGATCCTATAGTAACTGCAAATACATTTCTTGTTCTTGAGGGTGCGATGTAAAACTTGACTGCAATAGCATGGCATTTCTCACATGGGATATTCTAGGTATTAACCCTAACACAATCCTAACTCAATTCAGAAACTTGCTTTACCGCCTATAGCTAACCACCTGATCCACTAGTAGGTTTAGTGCAAAGTGTGACCTAACTCCCATATACAAAAACCTAAACTATATATATCATACATAAACTCAGTTTATACCGCCTATATACTGCAAAGCAGGAACCCCTACAAAAAGGGGAGCACGGGTGGCGTGTGCTGTTAGCGCGCTGCCTCTCACCAAGAGTGAAGTCCGCGGTTAGACGGGGTTAGTACTTGGATGCAGGGTGACCGCTTGGGAATGACCCCGTTGTCGAGCTGGAAACTAATGTGAGTAGAGTTGTAGTTGATCTCTCCTGTGCTTCGAGGGTTTTTCGCCGGGTTCTCCGGTTTTCCTCCCTCCGCAAAACCAACACTTACATCATGGTAGTCATGTTCAATTGGGGCATTTCGCTCTGTTTGACCACCAGTTGCTATAGGCAATAAAGTTATAGTATTAAAGTTATTAAATCTAAATCTCAGTATAATCGTAAACTCGGTTTACCATCTAGCTCATACATAATTAACCCGACCAACTATGGTATAAGTTTATTTAGTTGCTGTGATGGTGATTTATGCAATACTGCATGGAGCGTTGTTCCGAACTTCAAGCTATTTGCAATTTTCGAGTAACCAAGATGTTTTGGGTTAGGGGGACTGAAAGTCATCGCGCCGAACCGCTAGGGAGGTCCGGATTTTAGAGTCTCTGAAATGGCATTTCCTGCATTTTGAGAAGAGATTTAAGAGATTTCTGAAGATTATAAAATACCAATTAATTATACATCTTTGCTCTAAAAAGGGTTCTCGATCGCCAATATAGCAGGAATTAAACACATATAGTACCACTCAACAGAAAATTTAAATTTACCTTCTTCAGTTAACGCACGCCTTAATTGGGGTCCGAAAAAAGAAAGATTGGATGTTTCTTTGAGCCATCACACGTGTATATTAGGGGGCTGAACACACCCCCCTCCCACGCACTTCAGAATTTCAGAGGGACTGCAGCTCCCAGCTTCCCACGCCGGTGAGTAAAAGCTTGGCCAAACGCTTTCAACATTTCATTCAACATCGTTCAACATTGCTGAATTCAACCGTGATTCAACATGTTGAAAGCGTTTGCCCACCCTGTTGAATGATGTTGAACGTTGTTGAATGGTGTTGAACGAAATTTGAACATGTTCAAATTTTCGTTCAACATGCGTTCGTTCAACAATGTTGAACGATGTTGCATGAAATGTTGAAAGCGTTTGGCCAGGCCTTAACTACTGACTATTTCTAATATTGTGCTATATGCATGCTGATGCACGAAAAAGTATTGCCAGTACTCTTTGTAAGTGCAGAAACTTCAGAGAAAACATTGATTAATAAATTAAAATATAAATGATTTTATCGAAGTTAGCAGATACTATATATTGCTTAAATTCGGCTCCGCGCCATTTCCTACACGCCCATAAATATCGGCCGCTCATAAGTGTATTAAACTTCACAGTATAAGACGCGTAGGCAGCGATTCACAAAGTCACCCTCACTTCTAAAAATTGCTAAAAGCCTTTGAGATCAAGTATATACGTGGGACTAAAATATAATTATTGTATAAAGTTATTTTATCTGAATATTGAGCAAAAAAACGACTGTTTTTTCAAACGTATTTAATTATTAATTATTTTGAAAGTTTTCATGGCGATAATGTAATATACGTGGTTTCCGCAAAACATATCTATAATTTATTTTTAACAAAAAATCTTCATTGCTCTGATGAAGGTCTGAGTCGACAGGCCGAAAACTTAGCAAATAAAAAAATATATACGTGGCGTTTCCACAGAACTTATCGTATTTAATTAGCACACAATCGAACATTGGTGACCTTGCTGTCGTTGTTGGGTGAGGCAACTTGATAAGATCCGGTTCTGTGGTTAACATTATTGTCAAATAATTAACACTTGTGGTGGTAAACTATCGAGATTTTTAAGTCAAAATCAAAGTATTTACTTCGTTAATTAAAGATATCTAGCTATAGAATCTCAGTAGTTTACCACCTTTATAATTTCAGCTTCTTTACATCCTAAAGCCCTAATCAAACGAGAACGCAAGTCATCGCAAGTTGGCAGTCAGAATTTCTGTGGCGGTCGTTCAAACACCCAAATTAACAAAATAAAGGTTTCATGAGTGTTTTAAACAAGTTTTAACTTTGTCACGGTACATGATATTTTCGGGAAACTATTCAGAGCGGCTGGCTGAGATAGCGTGACTGCTAACTTGCGATGACTTGCGTTCTCGTTTGATTAGGGCTTAACACACTGCGCACTCAAAACTCCTGTTGTGTCTCGTATAACAAATAACAATGCAGTAACAACACAACCTTATTATCGATATTAAAGAGTAAAATACATGGAAGTATAAAAGTTCAAACTTCAACGTTCAAGTCAACATTCAACAGACGTTGTTTACTTAAGCCGCTGGCCAACTGTTGCGACATAACAACTCCATATTCACATACAATATTAATCACGTATTATTATAAAATCAATTCTTTAAGTTACAAAAGGCTCCATAATATACTATTGGTTAAGCCTTGTTTTTTCCTTTCTCTTTCCTTTTCCTCTTCTTTCTTCACTTTCTTTTCCTCCTTTCCTTTACATTCCTTTCTTGTGCTGTCTTTTCCTTTCCTTTTCTTTCCTCTCCTTTTCCTTTCCTCTCCTTTTCCTTTCCTTTCCTTGCCTTTCCTTCCTTTCCTCTCCTTTTCCTTTCCTTTCCTCTCCTTTTCATTTCCTTTCCTTTTCCTTGCCTTTCCTCTCCTTTTCCTTTCCTTTTCTTTCCTTTCCCTTTCCTTTCCTCTCCTTTTCCTTTCCTTTCCTTTCTTTCCTTTCCTTGCCTTTCTTTCTCTTCTCTCCTTTTCTTTCCTCTCCTTTCCTTTTCTTTCTTCTCCTTTCCTCTCTTTCCCTTTCCTTTCCTTTCCTCTCCTTTTCCTTTCCTTGCCTTTCCTTTCATTTCCCTCTCCTTTTCCTTTCCTTTTCCTTTCCTTTCCTCTCCTTTTCCTCTACTTTTCCTTGCCTTTCCTTCTCTTCCCCTTTCGTTTTCTCTCCTTTATTTCCTAATTCTTATACCTAATTCATCATTTCGAGCTCGCAAATTTAAAATTCGGACACCATGCATCCTTTAATATCCTTTTCCTTCCTTTCCTCTCCTTTTCCTTTCCTTTCCTCTCCTTTCCTCCCTTCCTTTCCTTTCCTCTCCTTTCCTGCCTCTCCTTTCCTTTCCTTGCCTTTCCTCTCATTTTCCTTTCCTTTCCTTTCTTTCTCTTCTCTCCTTTTCTTTCCCTTTCGATTTCTCTCCTTTATTTCCTAATTCTTATACCTAATTCATCATTTCGAGCTCGCAAATTTAAAATTCGGACACCATGCAAGCGAGATTTCCGGTGACGTGATATAATAAATAATTCCCTGACTCGACGCTGCCGTAGTATTATTGTCTATTGACGAGAAAGCATAGACGCGTGCGTGATGCAATAACGTATCACGTATGTACCTGAAAAGTGATGAGGAACATCAAGAAAGTTCTGGGTTTACTTAAATTAAAATCGACAGAGATCGATCGACAAAGAAAGTATTGTCCATTATGGTTTCTTGCCGTACAGTCGAACAGGCACAGACAGGCAGCAGAGATTGTGCATATGTTGCAATATTCTAATATATTTAGTAATTTACCAATACCCATTTCGCGATGATGGTTTATTATTAGATCTTACAAAGTTTCCATAGCGCCGAATATTTCACCTGATAGCACCTTGGTAATACGTTTCTAGGTTAATATAAAGTAGGGTTTGGAATTCACAAATTCTTATAGATTTCCATTTCTTGGCCCCCCGAATATTTCCACTCCCTCGCCCCCGCACTCAATCGTCTTTTGTCGACTGCACTTGGTTTACACAATATATACAATATCCTGTTAAGTATTTGCATATCTCTCTAACATCTAAATAAGCCAAAAAAAATGCCTCTTTCATCCTCGACCAAGCATGGTCTCTTGCAAAAGCCAAAAGACAACCCAAAAGGATTCGGATCCAAAATAGATTTCACTATTCTGAAACTGTACACTGCAGGCCACCGAAACCGAAACTGACCGGATGAAGTAGTCAAGTATTTTCGCTATTATTAAATACTTCATGATCAAACGCAGTCACAGCATTCTCGCCATTCCTCAGAGACAGGGTCAACGCCTATCAACATCGATCCATTGAGATCGGTGCCCCCACAATCTGACCGCAGACGTTGTTTTTCTCAACATCGTTTTTTAAAAGCCTAAAGATTGGTAACTGCGATTAGGTCGATTAGACGCATTTAGATCGCTACGAAAAGATTCCACGTCACGTTTCCGCGAACGCCATAGGCAACGGGAGCATATAATTGATGCCATATATGTCGAAGTGTCAGAAACAGACTGACAACAGGATTTTTCATGAACCTCGAGAGCAATGGTTATTCGGGAGCGAGGTCTTGTTTTTTTGAAAACTTGTTGTATATCAAGTATACTGCAGAAGCGGAAAGAGTTCCTATCTTGATTTCAGCGCCGCGTCTACTGATCCCCATTGTTCTAGTACGTTTGTATATTATTCGGTGCGGTAATATGGTGCGTCCTGACTTGCGTCATCGGACATTCTTACCCTTTGGGTAATCGTGACAACAGAGTCTCTCCATACACAGAGACAGAACAGGAAATAGGAACGTCTGACGGGTCACGGGTGCTTTAGTTAATACAAGAGGCTCACGATCCAGAGGGGAACGTTCACAATCATCGTAAAGACAGAGAGAACGGACCACCGACGTCATTGCTCTCGGCAGAAACCAAAGTACAAGTAGAAGATATATAGGAAACAAGTTATTCGAAACGTAAGTATATACATACAATGTCGATTTACTATAAGACTGTTGTCCAAGTGTCCAAGACACACGGTACGTGTATGATATAATCAGCCCTGATATATGATAATTGGGTTTCTGTTTCAGGAGACTTTTCCATAGCCTTAGACGTGTTTTATAACAATCTCCTCGCAACCATGCAGAAAGGTTTGCTACAACAACAGATGAAACAGGGGTCAGTCGCCGGGTCCAACAGTACGATACGACAGGCGCAGAGTACGGAACACTCAAGGTCAGGCGAATACAATAGTGAGTTCCTAGACTGCTTAGATATGGTCGACGATGTTCTGCTTACGAAAATGATCGAGAAGCTCGAACTGCAATCGTTACAAACACTACCAGACCTTAGCCAGTTCTTTCGTAAAGGCAGACGACAATATCAACTGGGTGCCGTGCGTCGTGCTGTACCAACGGCCAACCGGTAGACACATTAATAGACTAAGCTGTGCAGAAGGAACAAGTCAGCATTCAGATTGAGAATATCTGCGTGATGAATTAAAGATCCTATAGAGCGGCGCCTGTATTTAGTATACGTACGTGCAGGAAACCAGATTGAGGGCCGTAAGATTTTTGATCGCAAGGAAACACGAATCAGAGATGGCAGGGTATCGCCGAGAAATAAAGAGTCGAAGACGAGGGATGCATGTAGGAGGAATTGTATTTATGTAAGAAACCTTTGTATATATGGACGGGTAATTTTCTATTCATGACAACGCGGAGATGTTGTGGCTGTAACCTCAATCTTGGTGAGAATTAGAGCGCGAGGTTTACCTCCTGGAGCGTGCAGCGGTGTATATAAACAACGACGACCTTCTGGTCGATCACAGTCGATAGCCAAGGACATGTTTAGATAGGGGCGTGATATAATACACACGACTCGAGGATTATATCACCCCCGAAATGTAAATATAGCCCAGATTGCCTAACATCATAATCACGATATAATCTCAGTTGAGTTGCCCTTCCGGCACCAAAGATACAGCTGCCTTGGTGGAGCATGAAAATTAGGCGAAAATATATATTACTAAACGAATATTTTACTTGTATACAAGACGTTGTTATGGCTTTTTATTAAAAAAAACGTGTATATATGAATATGTTACACAGACCAGGCATGATTTCGAAACAGCGTTGAGGTCACGAAAAGTCGTAGGGACTTAGGGAGCAAGGACTCGAAGGTCGCATAAATCCACCGAAGGTCCGAAATTGTACACGATTTGATCTTGTCTTCTCTCAACGTGGAGAATACAATCAAATTCCATTTTCTACGGGAGCTCGCTAGCTGTATAGTGTGTGTTAATAGGCTGTTTAACGAGCGTGCTTCCGTTGGTCTGAAAAACCTTTGTTGCTTTTTGTAAAAAGGTGTTATTTTCAGAAGCAATGTCATGATGTATATATGTGGGGATTATACGTCGACTTCCACAACCTTTAATAGAAGGGTATAATATTAGAGTCATAGAGATATAATTAAAGTGAAATTTATTGGTCGGAATGTTTGTACGTTTGTTACTATTCTGGCACAACAGTCAGATATTGCACATTTTTATCCAGACCTGTTTATCAAAGTGACACTTTTTATAATGAAAGGCTTGAGTTTTTTTGTGAAAGGCTGTTGAGTTTTCTTTTCGTGTGTTGCGAAAAACCATGGGGAAACGTAGAAGCTATAGTTCGGTGTAGGGTAACACAAGACGGAGACGAAGAATTAAGAGGAAATATGTAAAGTATATACTAATAAGATTAAAGTAATGAGTAGTGTCATTTAACGAGTGATTCTTGAAATCTAGCTCCCCGCAACACAATTGTTCTACTCGTATGTCTGTTGCAAGATTCTGCAAAGAGCTCAACAATCTGACGACAGCTTGTACAGCAAGAAGTAAGGGGGTGTTTACATTAGGCCGGCCCAAACTCAGGCCGGCCTGATTTCGGGTCGGTTGTAGTGGTTTTACTATAGATCGTTTTCATGAGTCTGGCCTGAGATTCAGTTCACGCCAGCCTAATCTCAGGTCGCCTGCTAGACCGAACTGAAGCACTTTCACCTCTCAAACTCAATACGTTGTTCTAAATGAGATTGGTGTCAAATCCACATAAAATAATGATTCTCTGGCGGTCACGGGCTGTAAGGCAATTGACACAACTCTTAGAGTAACAGCGAAACCAAGCCTATGTAGTTTCAAGGCCGGCCTCATGTAAACAAAAACCCAAATGTAAAATCCAGGCCGGTCCTAACAAACTATTTTCAGATTATCGCTTGGCAGTTTCTCAGTATACAGTAGTTTATAACATGTTTATTATGCAGATTATTGGGCGTTTGTCGGCCACCCTGCGCCCGGAAACCCTTCACACCCGTGCGAACTACACCGAACCACCTGACCCCATTGAACTTTCTCACAGAACATGTTGTTTTGGAAGCCCAGACTTCAATAGAGGGGAAGGACTAACCCCCACTAAAACAGTTGAGTGACCTTGGGTATATGAGCCCTACTCCATGGATTATGGCCAAAGCTGAGATTTTGGTACCCGATTCTTAACTGTCTGTGGTGTTTATATATAGCATTTGACTCACCATCAGCCATACTGCGCTAACGAGCCCAAGAGAGCGAAACTGACAGCCGTCTATATACAGTTGCTAATAGTATCCAGATACTGCATTTTTTATCGTCACTTTCGCCGATTAATCTGGCCATATTCCTTAGCTATGATCTGACATAATTAAACAATATCATTTTGTGAATACAGTGTATGTATAATATATTAGCAGTGTGGTAATATCCCACGTCCGTCTCTTGACTTGTCAAGTGTTAGGTACATCAATGACCCTGTCAAGTGCGGTTTGCCATATATAGGTCAGAATGTAAAACCACCATCTCGCCTAATGCAGGCAACATAAAATTTCAGAAGAAATTCCAACAATACGGAGTTGGCTATTTTCCACGTCTGAATTAACTCATTTATAAAGTAGTTAGTAACGATATGTTTGTAATCAATCAACACAATCTGCTTGCACTATTTGCATGACATGCATGTTAATATTCCCTTTTTGCGCCATGAGTCCACGATGCATGTTGTAGTTCTAAGCTACACTGCAGTCTCTACTACTCCTGTAGTACTGGCCTTTCTCTGTTACTCTAAATCAACGAAAAAGCTCAGAGATTGCGTGCGTGATGGCAATATGTTTAAGACTAAACACAGATGTCCTTTGTGCCTGTGGAAAACGTCACGTCAAGCTTCTATAAAAAACAGCAAGGGGAAAAACAGCCTTACGCTCGGCTGTCAAGACCAAAGGTCCAAACTCCATTTGAACGGTTTGATTGCTTTTCTATACGTTATAATCCTACGGATATAATTGATACATCCATGCACTCAGCCCAGCCGAGCTCAGTCTCTGGAACTTAATATAAACTGTAGCTTGGTCTTTTCGATTATATAAATGGTTCATTTGTACAGGAAATAGCTTGCGTAAGAAGGTGACATCACAAACGCAGACACAACACATTTCCCTTGATTGCCGTACCCTGACGACTTAGCCGCAGGCACGCGAGTAACGTTCAGACAGCTTTATTTTCTGGCTGTGAGTTCGTTCGTTGTGAGTTAGTTCGGAATCGATACTAAGCGTCGTTTTTGACGCGACGTTTTAACGCCAAACAGGGCACTGCTCGTTAGCACTGTGTCTGGTTATCTTGTCTTGTTCGCCGTTCTTTTTATCAAACAAGTGGGCTGCAAACGTATTCGCCTCAATCCTATATATGCTCCATGCAGTTGCGAGTGTTTTCAAGAAACCGTTTTGGCATTTTGGCTGCGTGTTTTGATGATAACGGTTTTCTAGCGCGGTAACCGCTAAAGACTTCTGCTTTCCTATTGGTTAAATTTTCGCGCGTTTTAATTGGCTATGACTGAAACTGCAATCATCATCAGGAGATTTAGCCCCGATGACGCGAGCCTACCGATATAATGGCATCAGTTCAATCGTCATGCAGTCACTCTAACAACGCGATCTATTGTTTCTTTCAAATTAGACAAAGGACGTTGTCCTTGACGTTCGTGTTGTATTTGATTAAGCTCCCTAATATTACCTATTTCCTGACGGGCTTCAAAGCCTGCGTCATGTTTCGATACTGCATACCTCACGTTCTTCCCATAGGGCCCACCCTGGCTGTTCTTGCATACCTCGAGAGGAAAAGCTGCTCAGACAACGGAATTTCGCTTCAGGGCAGCTTGGCCTTTTCCGAAAGGACGATATACGCGCATAAACACGAGTTGACTATGTCTATTTTGAACCCTTCGAAGATTTAAGAAAATAGTCCAACCACTTGAGGCCCGCTGTATCTGTAATGCTGTTCTATAGATTGTATGATTTCGGGCAAAGCGGCATGCAGTGAACAGAACATTGTAGTGTAATAGGATTTTGAAATTCAAATAATAAAGCTAGTCATAATAAAGGCCGGATATGTCGGCAAATGCGAATAGGAAATTCATGAATTGAAATGAATCAGCAAACATGGTTAACAACAAAGCCAAAGGATCGGTTTTCTGTCAACAAGTAACAGAAAGTACAATCCCGCATTCTGGCTGCTAATTGCGGTCACGCGACCACAGAGAGATGATCAGTGGACCACAGTGCGACCAGAGAGAGTCTGTGCTTGGCCCCAATAAAATTAACTATAAGGGTTTTTTAACACACATGACCTGCTTTCCACTTATGTCAAGTGCTGCGTGTCTTGCGATAATATTTACATACGTGATGTCATCCCAAATACTTTCCGCCAATCATTTTGTATGCCCATAAAAGCGCGGGAAATAAACCGGTTTATCAAAGTTCAAATAGCTAGGAATTCGTCCTCACATCAGAGCTAGAAAAGCAGAATTTTTTCGTATCATGCACTCTTGCTGAATAAAATAGGCTTTTTGCAAATGTAAACGCATCTTGTGAGTGCGACGCAAGGCTGATAAACATCGTCCGTTCGTTCATTTATCTTACATTTTTCACTCGTAGTTCTACAAGACGTGTCGTTACAAGACAGTTAAAAACAATGACGAACAAAACCTGTGGTGGAGACCGTCTGGCTCTAAGTTCACGGCAAGAAAGTTTTGTTTCGAAGCCAAGTAACTCAAATTCCGTATGGATGCTGCATACTGGATAGTACCGAAAAAAAATATGACAGCGGCACATTTAACCATAATGCTCTACGACCTCAAATCACAGCTTAACATTGTTCATTGATTAAGCCCCGCACAGACGACCAAGGTTTCCTCGACAACTTCCTTGGTAACTTTCCTTGCTCGTATGTACGATGAACACGTTTTTTTCCAGCAATTTTCCTTGGCAATTTATAATTGCTCGTGTGTACGGTTGGACAAGTTTTCCTTGACGACAATGATCGCGTAATAAGCTTCGGAGATGATCTTGTCAAGTTTTCCTTGACTATACACACGAACAACTGATTTCCTTGTTCAAAAAAGCTGGCATGACCAGCTTTTGAACAAGGCTCCTTGTCAAGGAAAAACTTGTCAATTTGTGTCGTACACACGGACAAATAAAACTTGTCAAGGAAAAACTTGTCAAGGAAAACTTGGTCGTCTGTGCGGGGCTTTACGCTAACATGGTTTAGGTAAGCAAGAACTTCATTCCTACCAAAGTTGAGCTTCTTAAAGCCCTGTCTTCCGATAATTCTACAAGAAAAAGCGTTTTACTATGTGCAAAGGATTGTGGTTAAATGTACAAGTCGCCATCTTTTAGTATTGTACGGTCAATATAAAATTCGCACAGCATTATGGCTAAATGTTCAGTGGTCATCTATTTCGGTACCGTCAGTTAGTGTGTTAGATAGCAGGACTACTGTAGTATTATTAAATTGCTTTCTTGGGGGTACTGTAGATTTATATTTGGCCATACCAGTAGTTCACCATGCATGTCCATGATCCAATGCGTGACATCCTCTAAGTACATGTTGGTACAGGAAACACTAGTTCCAGTCCTTCTCATAGCTAGCCGTTACGTTCTCTTTTCTGGTTTCAGACTCGGAGGTTTAAATACTCCTTTGGCTTTCTTTGATTTCTTAGGCCCCTTGCCTTTGAAATCTCGCCAACTGTTTACGCGGTCTTGTCGACTATCCTGCCAAGGAGATTTTTGAAACAGTTTAAGTACTGAGAGATGTTGAGAAGTTAGGGCTTCGAGAAGTTAGGGCTTCGAGAAGTTAGGGCTTCGAGAAGTTAGGGCTTCGAGACGTTAGGGCTTCGAGAAGTTAGGGCTTCGAGAAGTTAGGGCATTGAGATGGCACATAAGATTTACTAACTACTTAATAACCGAGAGTGAGGTCTTTACGGTAAAATATTAAACCGAGGTCTTGCTGTATTGACCGAGCGATAGCGAGGTTAATACGCTCAAGACCGAGGTTTAATATTTTACCGTAAAGACCGAACGGTCGAGGTTATTAAGTAGTTTATTATATGGCACTTTTTATTTCAAAATCAATCTTGTATTTCTTGGTCTTCGCTTCCTTTAACTTCGTCAAAACACCGAACTAGCGTTATTTTCTTCTGTTTCTTTCTCGTCTGGATACTAGAATTTACTTTTATAATGTTCATCGTCATCTATTTCATCTATTTTCGCCGTTTTTCGGCAATAAAAGTTTCTTATTAGGATTTTTTGTTTGTTTCCAATCGTAGGGCATTAACAATTTTCATAATGCCCATGGGCATTATGGAGAAATCTCGCCCCGTCAGCAACCAATCACAGCGCGTGATTTTACCGGAAGTAATCCGTGCCATATAATAAATAATGATTACATGTATTACCAAAACCGAGGATGCGCGGCATGGCGACAAAAAAACACGTCATGATTTCCGCCAAAAGATCAACGAATACGTCTGTATTCCTAAACCTTTTTGGTTAGAGAATTCAAAAGTAGCAAATGGACCAATCATATTGCAGTGATCTCACGGTGTCAGTTTCAAAGGCTAAGGAATGCAGACGAATGTCATGTTTTCCGCCGAAACATTAACGAATCCAAGTCATTTTTAGAAATTAGAATCGTTTTTAAAGAAACAGGAGAGAGAATATTTCTTTGAGATTTTCTAGGGAACCATGGTACTGATATATTTGGAGAATTCCGTCGTTTTTACCTCCCACTTTTTGTCATATTCCTTTTTCTTCTTGGATTTTTCTTCAACTTCAATTTCCTGTTCTCTTTGGCGTTTTCTTAAAACAATAAGGGTGATAATATCGTGAACACTTTGCAGTGCGTTAGTTTAGCATTTTTAAGAAGAATACAGCTTACCTTTCCATTGTATCTCTTTGTTCCAAATGCTTTCTCCTCATTTCATAGTCAGCAAAAAGTTTGATAGTAGTTGATCTCACAAATGACTTATACTGCATCAAAAAACTCATGGTGAAGAATAATTTTGATAAGGATGTAAGAGATGGGTGATTACCCACACGTCATATAACCTGCACTGTCTAACACCGCGGAAAAACGTCTGCGCATGCGCGTGTACTAGAAAAAATGGCGGGGAATTTAAATCCCATCTTCGTAAACAAAAACATGGCTTTTAATTATTCAAGGTAAGTGAAACAAATCCGCGGTGTTGCACTGTCTACATGGAAAAATCAACGGATACAGTGTGGATTATAACGGTCGGCACTCGGCCATTTGCCGACCAAAAATACGAAATGGCCGACATTTGATCTGTTCTGGTCGGACATTTTGACCGACCAAGAAATATAATTGATTTTTTTTAATTGAACGCTGTAATGCGCCTGTAGAGTTTAGACATTTTTATATTATGTATTTATAATTATATAGATTAAATTTCATAGACTTTAATGAGTTAACTGAAGACAATGTAATGTAAATGAGAAGAATTAAAGCACTGACCTACAGTGATGGATTTACAGGGGGTGCGGGGGGTGGGTGCCAATTACTCAATTAGTGCCTTGCTGCAGTGGGATGCGACGTGGATTTCATTGAAAATGTCAATCACATTTCTAATGTCTAGCTTCCTTGTGATATCCCTAATAAAACGTCCACTTTATCCCTAAATTTATTTGACACCTTCCAGGTTTGATAAAATGCGCTATTGAAAACACGATTTAAAACTTTTAAATCTTTCTTCAAAGTACCGTTAGAATGCAGGAAATGCCATTTCAGTGGTCCAAATTTCAAAAATTTCCCGGACCCCCCTAAGAATGGTTTACTAAGGTTAAAAAAATTATAGATCCCCCCTGCAGCACCCCCCCCCCCCACCTACCAGATCAAGCTGGATCCATCACTGCTGACCTATTATACATCAATATGTGTCCTTCCACGATTCATTCTTCTCCAAAACATACATCAAGCCGCAGACAGATTTTAAAACGTATCGACCGAAACTACAGTATATACAGAAGTGTTCACAAAATTAACTGCTGTGGTCAAACGTAAAGTATACTATGCTCAAACACCAACACAGCAACACCAAGTTAAATGCTAAAATTATAGTTTCCGTACAACGCCAGTGGAGGTCCCACTGGCCACTACCCACCATACTATATAAAAATTGCTTAGAAAATTGGCCGACCAATCTCGTCTAATGTCCGAGCAACTTTACAGTGGGTCGGACATTTGTCCGACCAGAGCGAAATCGTTATAATCCACACTGAATTGATAACCCACAACTGACCAGGTTATGGTTTTATTGCATTAGTAAAAATATGCCACGGGCCCCATACAAGCTTAATCTGGCCCTGTACTGTACATACTAAGATAGGGAAAACCTTAAAAAGCCAGCCCCAATCATTTTCTGTACACTCACAACATCAGGATTATCTTCTTCTATCGTGTCGTTGCCTTCTTTCCTTGCCTTCTTCCTTTTTTCTTTCAACTAAAAAAAGACAATTAACTCAATTGACCTCGATTTTATTGAACAGCTCCATGAAAAGCGAAAAATAAGTTTGGGAGAGACTCTCCTATTTAATTATTATAAAGATTGACGTTTGAAGCTCTTCCATATCTCACTTCGTTCTTTAGATATTGAGATTTGCATGATATGCAAATAACATCACTTACGGTACTAGACATCACACTGTATAATCATGACTTGTTGGAAAATCATGTCTATTCTTGCAATAATTCAAGTAAATCACTTGAAACTTTTCATGTATAGCGTCCTGCGATACACAGAAGCACATGCACAGTTAAAAGTGATTTCGTTAAATAATCAGATCCAACCTTGACCAGTTGTAAAAATGCGACATAATTTTACTATGTACACCATTTATAGAAACAAAGAATTTTTTGTTAAACCTTCTGTTCTGCTAATGCCTTTCCTTCGTTAATCATTTCCTTCACTTTAACAACTTCTTTCTCATCATTGATAAGCTTGTAAGCTTTGTTCAGTTCTGCAATTATCATTGGGAAAAAAAAAGTACCAGAAAATATCATAATTCAGTGATGGATCCAGCTTGATCTGGTAGGGGGGTGCTGAGCGAGTGAAGTGAGATCAGGCCTGCAGCATGGGTGCGACGGAGGCAGGGTGGAGCACTGCTGAGGGAGCTACGGCAGGGGTCTGGGGACACAGCCCCCAGCAGGGTCCAGGGGCCAAGCTGGTGGTGGGGCTGGGGGGTAGGTAGGGGGTGAAGCTCGCCAGAAAACTTTTTTTATACCAATTAATAGTATACCTATGAATTATATGACAGTTAATATATGAATCATATACCTATGAATCATGATACATTAGCTATATACCTACTCCTTGGCCAAGGCCAGGGGGTGTGCACCCCCTGCCATGCCTGACGTGTATATTTACTTTTTTTGCAGGTAACCAAAAATAATTTGCAGTTAGCCCTAGGCTGTTGCGGTATATCGATATATCGATAATTATCGGGTTTTTTCAAATATCGGTTATTCGGTATTTTAAATTTGAAAATATCGATATACCGAAAATACCGAAAATATCGAAATGTTACCGAAAATATCGAAATCTACGATATTATCGGTATTAGACGCGCGAAAACTGATTATCGCTGTTTTGACGCTTGATTTTTTGTTGAACTTCTGTTGCGGAAGTTTCGGGACTCTCTTTGCGGCAAATCACGCCACCTATTGTCAAACTATGACTCATCCTGAATACCTAATGCGTTTCAATTCCCAAAGCGCACATTTCACGGGCTGTCGACTCGACAGTGTCGAGGATAGACCCATCGCAGTCTTTAGAAATTTTTTTCGCACGCGATGAGTCATCGCTAGAATAAATAGAACATGTTTGTGACAGATGCAGTATATACCGACTCAAACTCAATCGACAATCTCCAGACTTCTTTATTGCCGATGGCGATGGTGAACACTGAAAAGCCAAACGAGCTTATTGTCGTCAAAGAAACTCTTTTAAAAGAATGAAATAAAAGTAGCGTGCTGCGTAGGCAGTGTAGAAATAACAATCGAAATATAGTAACTTAGGTTAGATATACTGCCGAAACAGAGAACGTAGGAATCTAACGTTTCGAGCGAAGGCCCTTCGTCAGAGAGAAACCTCTTTTAAAAGATGCTGTGTTCGCTTCAAGTGACGTTCCTGAAGACGAGCCATGTCAACCACCGCCACAGAAACGTCAGAAAGTCAAGAAGACGCTTGGCTCCCTGACCACCATGCGGAAGTCGTCGCAGATATCATCGCCATCACAGTCGCCATCACATTCGCCGCGCGATCGATTGCAGAAGGAGATGGATAAATACATAAAAATCCAAACAATTGATGGCGTTGACGACCCTTTGGTGTGGTGGAAATGTCATGTTCGCGACTTTCCTTTGCTTAGTCAGCTAGCACGGAAATATCTATCTCAATTCCTGCCAGCAGTTCGCCGTCTGAGAGACTATTCAGTAAAGTCGGTCAAATTATAACTTCGCAGAGAGCCCAGCTAAAGCCAGACCAAGCAAACATGCTCGTGTTTCTGGCAGAAAACTTGTAAATATATTAGATACATATCATTGTAAATATATCATTTGGTACATTAAAGCTCGATTCACACTTCGAAAAAGGTGCTTTTTCTTTTGTAAAACGAAATATAGTTAATTTTCATCGCGAAAAAATATCGATATTATCGGGTTTTTTCTTTCGATAACCGATATCGGTATTTTTTCAATACCGCAACAGCCTAGTTAGCCCTGCGAGCGAAGCGAGCAACCGGACCGTGTAGCTTGCGAATTGCGACGGGGGACCGGGTCACCGGGGAAAACTTTTTGAGCAATTGGGCCTGAGAAAGTCAATTTTGGCAATAGGAAACATAACTCAGGGCTTGACGTTGATGAGTTTGCGTCTTCAAATACGACACCTACCGTATTAAATCTGGTCGGTAAATATTGCAAAAAGATACTGAGAAAAATTAAAATTTTCTACTATTCTAGCGTGCACAAGACCTTCTGACCCAGGTTTGTAGTTAGCTCCAGTCACTTGCAGGTAATGCAGTTACCTCAGATCCCAACATCTGACACCCATGTCCCCTGCACCCCCTGTAAATCCATCACTGTCATAATTTGGTGTATACTATGGTACATAAAACACATTAACAGTAGTTTTACCATCAAATGCATCTTGGGCACGTTCTCGGTCATCAGCATTTTTATCTGGATGAATAAGGATGGAAAGCTGTAAAAAAATAGTAATGGCAATACAAAAAAAGTGAACAAGTATGTAACAAAACATTAGCTAAAATTTCTGATCAACCAATTTGATTAACCCTTGCCTGAGCGACTCCACGTTATTTTATTCAGATTGATACCCTAAAACAGTGTGGCTGTTTCTCAGTGGCAGCAGATGTTTCATATTGGAAGGGGTAATCCATCTAGTGGCGTGGTGGCAGGGGCCAGGGGGGCCAAGGCCCCACAAGCTGGGGTTGCAGCAGGGGCACCAAAACTAGCAAGGGCACCAAAACTTTAAAAAATTCAAATTAATATTTAGAATCTGTGCCTTTGCCGGAATAGATCGTACGATTAGAAAAATCTACATCGAAGCAGACATGAAGTAGTCCTCAATGCCGCATCGCTGCTGTTTCCAATTCATTTGAGCAGCCATATGGTCCAGCCATTAGCACCTACCCTTCTGTACTGTTTTTTAATTTCTTCTGTTGTCGCATCCTGTGTTAACATAAAAACCTTAAAAATAAAGAAAATTTATTTTTACTTTACGTTTTATAATTTTTTATATATCAAATTTATAAAACAAACATTAGTTTCATGACTACTGTACTTACCTCAAATGGGTTTAAATTGAGATACTTTGAGCCAGGCTTTAATAGTCTGTCAATTTGCTGTTTACTTGTGAGGACAGAGTCACGTTTTTCAATGGTCTTCATCTGAAATGATGATTCACAGGAACATTACTAGTGTAATAAACTAAATGCAATTCTATTATTTAAACAAGCCTGGATATAATTTTTTTTGTCCTTCCTGCCAAAATGACCAGCATCAATCAAATTGTGCCTGTCATAAAACAAAATGTATCTGTATCATGAAACAAGATAAAAATGTTCACTACAGAAAATACGAAGTTTGGAAATATGAATTATATAATACCAATATAGATTAAATGATGAGATTTCAGTTTCTGATAACTTCTTCTTTTCCGTTGTTTTGTTTTTTTTAACGAAATAGAAGCATTCATTTTTACAAATCTTGATTTGTATCCATTTCTGCACAGTCCTCAATTTTAATGTTCTGCTTGACTTTTTCTTGAGTGAAGTTGGTTCATCAGAAGTGACTGAGGAATCTTTGCTTTACCAAAAAACGTACAGGACAAAATGACCAACACAATCAAATTTGTAACTGTCAAAACCCTAGAAATGACAAATTTGTTCCGGACAATGTCCGTGACCAGACACTAATATCCAGGCTTGTATTTACAGCTTTGTATTTTGAGTTTCGAGTGTTGCATGCACATGCATGATTTTAGCAGGCTCCACTCAAAGCCAGAGTTGGCAGATAGAACTTGCCCACACATTTGGCATGCATGTATGCAATTCACTTGTCATCCGCTGGTTGGCTGATCGAGGATTTTATGTCGAGGATTGCATATAGCCATTTTACCACAAAAGCTTGAAGTTATTCGCATATAAGGCCCCGTTTTGTCTGGTACCGTGTAAATGTAGCCTAAATCTCTCTTTCATCACACTCCATTCAGTCCATTGTAACTTCTGGTTAGAGACCCTTGGTGCATATTTGTATATCTAGTAATAACCAGAAGGACCAATAATGGCAAAATATTTCCATTGAATGTTACTTTGCTATCAAACAAATTATCAGATCACAATTTGCCTGCAAGATTTGCAAACTTTCCAATCTGGTCTTTGGTGTGAAGCTTACATGAACTATGCACCTTGGCATGTTGGTTGGTACAGTAGGTACATGTATGGTAGTACTGTATGAATTTACCTACCAACCAACATGACCACTGTGTTTTTCCCCAACTCTGTCGAGTCTCAGAGGATTGATTGTAAGCTACCACTACTGCAGAATGCAAGGGTGGGATGGTGGGTAAGTGTGATGTCCATACTCATTTTGCCATACAAAACGTCAAAATGACATTTTCGTCACAACCCACCCACCCAGTGCTGAAAACGTCAAGTGTGTACAGTATATGAATATATAATATTAATTACTAAAAATACTTTTCTAGGGACAACTCAAATGGTGACACCATCTCCAAACCTTTTTCTCATCTCAGTCTTCTCTTTCTTCTCTTGCAAATTCAAACAGACACGCAAATCATCAGACCATCTCAGAACCCAACCCCCCCCCCCCCCCCCCCCCCCATTTTGACGTTTTGCGTGGCAAAATGAGTATGGACGTCGCCCCTAACATTAGCAGCCAAATTAGCGTTGTATATAATTTATAAAGTGTTTTGCAGTTTCTCAAAACTTTTACACTCCACACAGGCACCTTAACTAAACTGCAGAATACAAGTCCACTTTTGAAATTTAGATTCAAGCTAACTCAAGCTGACAAGCTGCAATATTCCACAATTCAAAGCCATTTTTATAGATGCCATAAGCTGATGGTTAATTACAAACTATTCATTCGTTAAAATATAGATTACCTAAAATATATATTCTTTTACCACATATCGGAAAATTGAAACCATACCTCTTGCATAAAGCTTTTAAATGGGTCATTTTCATTCTCCTGACTTGATGTAGCCGCCATTTTGAAGTTTCAGAACGACAATGGGGGAGCGGAGGTAAGACCCTGGGTACGAGGTTGAACGACAATCAGCCAGTATTCAGCCTTACGAGAGAGGGGTAAGGTTGGATTTTCCTTTACCTTAGGGGGGTGGGGTAGGATATTTTGCTTAAACTTGATAACTTTCTTATATTGTATCTATTTTTTATGGGTTGGATTTTTTTGTGTAATGATATTTGGTCCACCCGAGTCACTCTTGTTCCGCCCAGGAAAACGTATCCTAATTTCAAAGTGACGTAGACCACAAGAGTTTCTGCACTGATATTAAATGGCCAATATTGTTCTGTAAATACACTAAATATCAACCAAAATGCAATAATTAGGATTATTTTACGCGAATTATGTGTTTTAAAGGCGCAAAAGAAATATACAATAGATTTATATGCATCCTCCTCGTGAACATAGCGGATGTAGCCGAGCGATTTCCGATCGTTGAGACATACGCCCCGAAGCTGACATCACACCGTACACGCAAGCTGGTCCGTTCCCGCGCGCGCTTCACACAAGACGAGTCCTGCAACAACTGCACAAGAGAGAGTACAGCACCGGTTGTTTCATATTTTTCGCGTTTAAAAATTAAACTAGCTCTTTGTTCAAAATGAACAGTTCCGAATATCTTAACCAACTACTAAAAGACAAGACGACAATATCAAAAATGCCCAAGATATTTCTTCACTTGGAGAGGCTCCTCGATGAAGGTGAGTTGTATTTTTTCAAATAATATTTTTGTTCACCGCTTGGAACACGATCGAAGACTTTCGCGCTGCTCCTGCGGTTGCGATCGGGTGTTTTGAATGAATCGTTTCCAAATTGGATAACATTTTGGTCCAATCGTTGCCTGTCTTTATCTTGATCGTTGGATGTTCGAGTTTGGGATAGTATTCCTGGGCGATGGGGCTCTTAGGGATGTTGTTTACAAAATTGGTTCACCGCCGTTTCAATAAATAAACGCTGATTCCAACCTTTAGCGCTTATGGCTTTAATTGAATACTAATGCTTTAATAACAAGAAATCAAAAGGCCTTATAGCGTAATCCGCGAAATCCAATAGAACTCGAAGTTTTTTAGGCAGTATTTTCGACGCCAAAGCGATATCAACAGTTTCGCGGCTGCTGTATAAATTTCTGAATTTCAAAAGAACCATTATAAATTGTAACGAATTGTGGTTGTCAGACGCGGCTCGCTCTTTTGTTAACCCGTTTAGCCTGTTATTAGTTTAGCAACATTGCAAGCAACTGTATGACTTTCAAATTCTACGAAATAATCTTTATTGGGTCTTCAGTCGTGGCAAGAACGCTGTGATAAACGAGTGCGTACGTTACCAGTTCTACAACACAAATATGTAAAGACCAAACGCAATTATCTGTGATTTTCACGACAGCTTTTCTATAAGTTACTGTAGGTTTAAAATCTCGGTTTTGAAAAACCCACAAGTTTACATTCGGACTCTCTTTGACCGCAACTTGAGATAATGGACCTCTTTTTTCGATCTCTTCTTTTGACAGTGTTTACTTGGGCGAATATATCCAGCACCTGTCGTATAGACACCAGCGCTCTCTATGCCTAAAAACTAAACATATTATTTAGGTTTTGAGATAGACGATAGACAAAACATATATGATAAGGACAGTTTAGTATGAAAATCTGTTTCACGGAAACATTCGAAGATTTTAGTCTTTGTAGTTTTTCGTGCCACGCTGTAGTGTAAATATGAATCGTGGAGTATATTTGATTGTTGCATGGCTACTAAAAGCTGTTGGGTTTTCGCGCCGATAAAATCGTTTTTTTAATGTTTAACTAACTTCTTGGACTCCTGAAATATAAAACCCGGCGATTGAGTTCTTAATTTCGTTAAAAATATCCAAGAAAGGCCCTATTTTTGTTTGGATTTGAGAAATCGAGTGTTCATTTTGATCTCATTTCGGATGTTTCAACGTCATGGAGTTGTTAGCTCCCATGGTAACTTGAGAAGCCCCTCTCCGATCAAAGCTGTCATCGGGGCTGGATTGTTTCAAAAAGTAATTATTTTCCAAGCTTCCTTCCTTCCAAAATAGATTAACATTTCATCTTTTTTAATAACAATTAATCCATTAAGGTTTCATATAATATAAGTTTTGTATTTATATGGTTATATTAACCTGTACAACTTTAATATTTTGCTGTATTTCACACTAATAATTATTATGTATATAAAGAAAACCAAGGCATATTAATTTCATCAAGAAACCCTGAAACTAGAACTCTCTATGTGTTGAAGATGTATAATATTTATTATTAAATTCATTGTAATGTATAAAAGCTGTTGACAAATGGATTGGGGTTTGTAATTTATTATTAATCTATTCGTAATTACAGTGTAGTGATGCTTCTATCATTAGTGAAGCTTTCTTTGGTACAGCTGTAGTTTGGCATCTCTCTAGCTTCTAGTTATAGCATTTTGAACAATTTTATTGGCAGCCTCAATTTCTTCGAAGTACGTCCAACAAATGTTAATTACATAGTATTTTAATTATGGTATTTTACTGTGTGGTATATCTGAAGAGCCCTTGAAAAGATTTGTTAATTGTTGTAAACAAGTGTTACAATCAGATAATTTCTTTATCAAAAGAAATAATCAAATTTGATAAGAAACTTCTTTCCTGTGGAAATATATACAACCAAGCTAAAAAAATGCTTCAAATTCATTCCTAACAACCATGATATTTCTGGTATTATTTGTTTAGTGTTATGTTTAAACAAAGGTAATTTATTTCACAGACTTGATAGATTTGATAATGGGATTTGTTTTGGATATGATTTGCATGAAAAAAATGTTCTGTGTTTTGTTAGCTGTTTGACATAAATTGTTTCTTGTTTTTTTGAATATTTTTGAAAAGAAAAGGTGTATGTTCTGTACAAATGAAATTGTATAACACACCTAGTTAATCAAGGAATAAATTATTTAATCTGAAATATTATTTGCTTCTTTTTTTTTTGCAATAAAGAAAACCCTTTTTAAGATTTGTATGTTATAAATATGTTTTTTTAATCAGGCTCTCAACATAAATACAGCTGTGTACTGTAATTATTAAGGCCAGCTGATTTCACAAAGTAGGCAAACAGTATAAAAGAAACTGATTTTGTTTATGGAGTATTGCATATTGAATTGATGAAAGTGTATATTGATTAGACTAGCCAGTTGAAATACATGTGGCTTGCTAGCTTAGTTTTTGTTCAGGGGAAAGGAAGGGTTGCATAAAAGGTCTTTTAATACTGTCAAATTTAAATATGGACATTTAATTTTCTCTTCATAACCCCTATTGGGTTATTAGAGATTAATTGTGAGACTTTACAGTGTGTTATACATGTAAGACCTACTACAAATAACCATATCAACCACCACTAACGACAGTCTTTCTCAAAACTATACTAACCTACATGTTAGCTGTCAGCAACAATAATATGGAATACATTATAAGCTATATTTTAAATCTCACTAATAACAAGTAATATTAACATCTTACCTTTAGAGATTAACCGTATACGAACTGAGCTATTCCACGGTCCTTGCAATGGCCTACCTTTGCCTGCTTCTGCTCCACTTAACCTACCTCCATCTAGTGGTAAACTTGTAAAACTAACAGAAAAGGTGTTTGCTCCTGTTAAAGAGTTTCCCAAGGTTAGTTCAGTAGGACTAACATATAATTGTGCTAGATGTTAAAGCTTTTAATAATATATAACATACTTAACTTCCTAATCTCACCAGAGGAACTCAAACCCATAATACTAGTATTACTATGATAAAATTTTCAGACCACCAAAAAATCAGCCAGTTTAGTAATTTGTCAGAATTTTGCTTTGACTGTGTTTTGGAGAGACTGTTTCTCTGACAACTTAAAAGTTGTGATTTTATAATAAGATGTCTTGTATAATGTACTAACAACCCCCATATGTAGGGTAATTCAGTTGTAACTTGTACCCCCTGTGAACAACGTTCATGCATCTTTATTTTACATGTAAGTACAATGTATTGTAAGAATTTTGGAAGTTTAGGAAGAGTGTGTTGCTGATAATCATATAAATATTAGTTGTAAGTGAGTACATGGACCTAGTTGTTTTCAAAAGCTACATACAGTATTAAATCCATGCATTGTTTTCCTACAATTAGTTCAATTTTGTTGGGCGGATAATTGGTCCCAGAGGTTTGACTCTGAGGAAAATTGAGGCTGAAACTGGTTGTAAGTTGCTTGTTCGAGGAAAGGGTTCCATGAAAGACAGGAAAATGGTAAGTAAAAGTTGGTCAGAATTAGCAAGAAAATAATTATACAATTTCATCTACAGTGAGTGTATCTTCAAAGCCTTCAATGTAGATACAGTCGAACCTCTATTAAGCAGCCCTCTATTAAGCGGCCACCCTCTATTAAACAGCCACTTGTTAAAACCCCTAAAATATTCCCTGTAATTTACTATACATTACCCCTCTATTAAACGGTCACCTACAAGCAGTCCCAATTGGTATTTTGTATGGTTTTTTACCTGTTTTAAACGGCCAGCTTAATTTATCTTAGGCACAATTTTTACTGCAAGAGAACCGAAACTAAAACTTGAGCTAAATAAGAGACCATAGAACACTTAGTTGCTGTCAATACTTTGCGTCAAATCCCTCCTTGTGCAGGGATTTGGCATGCTGTGGAATTTCGCACGTGCAGTATGATGGATATGAGGAGCTAGCTCCATCAATTTCAAAGACAAATGACTTGCTTTGCATTTTGAAACTCAGTGCACTGCAGAGACAGATGCAATTGATAACTATTTTACATAACTTACTTACTATTGTACATAACTTGCTAGGTGTCAGTATACATGCATCGAACATGTGGTATTTTTGTTATTATTTTTTCGGTTTTTGAAAAACTGTTTTGTTAACTACTTGTTGGTTTTTTCAAAGTCTACTTGTTACTGTTATCAGTGTTTTAGAATTGAATAAAAGGACATTTGACCACACCCAAGGCCCATTGTTGGCATCACTCTATTAAGCGGCCACCTCTATTAAGTGGCCACAAAGCCATTCCCCGAAGGTGGTGGCTTAATAGAGGTTCAACTGTATGTTAATCTGTCATGTTTTGTGAGAAGGAGGTATTGATTTAAATAGGGGTTTTTTCTGCATTGCTTTTTGTCAGGAGGAAGAAAAGCGAGGTCAACCAAATTATGAACACTTGGAAGAAGATCTACATGTTCTTATCACAGTTGAAGATACACAAGAGAGAGCTAGTGTCAGATTAGATAAAGCTGTTGATGAGATCAAGATTTTAATGAAACCAGTGGTATGATGTTTTGAACACCCTAAATTTTCTCTTCTAAAAGTGTCTACAGTTTCAAGAGAGAATTATTAATTTTTAATTAAGGAGGATGGTGATGATGAAATCAAACGGGAACAGCTTGGAACTTTAGCATTGATTAATGGTACATACAGACCACCTGGTAATTATAGTAATATTAAATACAGTGCTTTCAAATACATGTAATTGTTTTGATCTAGCTTTTACTCATTGGAGTTATGACATTAAATCCATACATATTGCAATACTTAGGTTTCTGAACTTGTTTTATTTCATATTTTTAGGTGGTAATTCCAACATGAACATATTAAGTCCACCAATTACTCCTGTTTCTGGTGCTTTTCCAGGAATTAGATCATCAGGTACAAAATACTAAAAATTACCTTTATATCATTTTGAACAATATTTGACAGTTTGAAGATTTAATTTTACAGTATGTTGACTTTTTTTTGCTGCGTTAGCTCCCAACCACATATCATCGCAGATGGGTGGAGTAGATTTTGGATTCTCTCCAAGAGGGGGTGTCATGGATCTTCCTTTGGATGCATCTTTTCTCGGTGAGTTAAATGCACTAAGCCTCAAGGATATCATAACAATATACCCAAACAATTAGGGGAGGGGTGTCAGAATATTATGTACTGTGAATAAAACTTGTCAGAAAATTTGATATTTTCCACAATGATTGTGCTCTTTTGTTAGTCTTGTGGGGTTACATGTACAATAAGTTGGTCTAACTGTACAGTATACCTGCATGTAGTTGTGGATTATTTTGTTGTACATGTATGTTTTAGATAGTGGACTTTTTGGGTTGGGAGGCAATCCAAAACTACGAAGGGGTTTGATTCGAGAACATCCTTATTCTAGATGAACATTAGATTGGTGAGTACCATTGTTGTGGTTATACACTATACATGTAGATCAAGTGCAATAACTTTCAGTATTAAAATATCCTGTGGACTTACAGTACCACTCAAATATTCATAACTCGGCAGCTAGTGATGCTTTATTGTATTGTATTGTAAATCTTTAAGTCAAAGTTAAGTAGCAACATACAGAAAATAGGATATTTTTATCTGTAAGTGTCTTGTATTAATATACATGTATATCTTGGATTTTTAAAGATCTATTTTCAAGTAATGTTTTATACAAATGAAGTATAGTATTCTGGGTTTTTTGTTTATTTTGTTTATTGTTGAGTGATTGGTTGTACTGTATATTTATTTATTTTGGTTTTCAGAACTCTTAATTGGTAATGTTGTATTAACAATGTACAAAGGTAAAAACTGGATAACATTGAAATTATTATTGTTCTTAGTTTACGAGAATTAACTGGTAGATGTTGTATAGCTGTAACAAGGGCTGTAATTCAATTAAATATGTTTTACAAAGAGTTTCAAACTAGCAACACTGCAGAATCACAACCCTAAGTAGTTGGTTGCAACTTTTGTTGGGAAAAATTGAAAAACATTAGTTGTCATATTAAGAGTTACAATGCACGATTTTTCAATGTACTAAAAAAGCTGATAAGAATTTTCTTTACATTTACATTTATTGACCATTTGATCATGAACTACTGTAATATTGATCTTAAATAATCCTCGTAATTTAAATTAGTAATTCTATAATTTTACATGTAACATAAGAAAGAGTTCAGCCCTTGTTCTTCAAGTAGTGATTGCTAGTTGTGTACTGTACTTTACAAAATTTGCTGATACTGTAAATGCATTTTTATAACCAACTCCTAAAACTCCTGTGAAATAAACTCCTGTTACAGGTGTGTTGTAGTGACATTCTGTAAAGATTGCTTTTTGATGATAATTTTCTTTTGGTTATGCAAATGTTTTTTTGTCTTAGCAAATTATATAATAGTTTCACATTGAATACTTTGTAATAAATTAAGTTATCTGTGAATCAACTGAGAAGTTAACCCATTCCTACCTAGGCAGCCCTCTTCAAAAAAACAAATTGTCTGGTGTTAGCTAGAGTAAAATTATAAAAAGTTAGCAGGACCGGATATAAGATATACCAATATGTAGAAGTTAATGCTTTTGCACTGGCTTGATGTAGCTTGTTTTTTCTTTTGCTAATGCGGTTAACCTGGATAGTGCTAAACTATTTAAGATTTTTACTTGGAAAACCATTAAACCAGCCTAGATGGGAATGGGTTAATGTACTTTTGCAGGCCTGTTATGGCACAGTTCTTGGGTTTTATCAATTTGGGGGTCATGTATATATATATCTGTGAGAATAGATTAGTTAAAATTTAAAAAAAAGATGTTCAAGTAAATGCTAATAATATATGCTAATGTCTAATATATTAAAAGTGATGATTATAATATACTGTAGTTATTGAAAAGAATTAATGACATTGATTATTGTTTTGATCAAGTTTGATTTTGTAGAAGAGAAACCTTGTCAAATTATGGTACATTTGTATGTTTTAGTGTATGTTAAATTTGTAATTTATTTGAGACAATAGTTTGGAAAAATTGGATTATTTATTTAATGTTGCTATATTTTGTAAAATGTAACATTTTACGTACTGTTTAATAAATGAGCAGGAGTGTTTTATCAGATATAAAGACACGAGGCAAAGCTGAGAGTTTTTATATCTGATAAAACACGAACTGCGAGTTTATTGAACGGCTTCAAAAACGAACCACTTGGTAAGTTCATTGGCGTAGTAAGTTTGAAAAATAACCTTGTCTAAGCCGAGAAAATCAAAGCAAAATTCATGTAAATCAGGAGGTATCTTTATCACATATAAAGACACTGATTAAACTTTAATTTCTTTTGAGTTTTCCTCATGAATTATTAATGAGTTTTTGAAATGTCTTTAAAAACTAAGTTTGTTTATCAAACTTAATTTTTGATCAGTACAATTACAGTTCTGAAGCTTGCCATAAAGGCATGTACTGGACATAAAATGATTACTCTTTAGTTAATCAAACATTTGAAAATCAAGTTTTTGGAACTGCCCGAATATTGAATTAGAAGTAGTTCTTAATGTGAACTTTTCTCTCTAGCTCATAAAATGTTATCTATTTACAATGGCACAGTAAAAAGTAAAAATAATCCACTTTATCTGGCGTTGTGAATGTTTTCTTGTTATTAATGAGCCATTTAAAAGAAAACTAAACAGTTTAAGGAAATATTAAACACCCTAAAAACAAGCATTGAGTTCTGAGTTGTGAATTTCTGACCACTGCTATGTTTTTTATTAAAAACAATGATACAAAGAAACTATTGTTCTTGGTGGCTTATTAAGTACTTCACAACAAACTAATGTCTTATAAATTACAAATGTACAGCATGCCTATAAGTAATTGTGTTTTGGTTAATTTTTTTTGGTTAATGTTGTTTTATTATTGACTTAACGGCTAATTTAGTTGCATTATTCATGCATTATTCACAGTAAACTACTGTATTTAGCTTTGTTATATACCATACTACGGTATGTTATTAGCCAACTACTGTATATGAGTAGTTGCTTGCTTAAATATGGGTCTGTGTTTTGCCTGTTTGTTTGCCGAGTACTATCATTTTGGCTCTTAAGCAGTTCAATTCTCATATTTAAGACATACTGTGTATGTGGTTTGGAAGAGCAAAGGCGTAATTTCTTTGGAAACATACAGGTTTTTTTTACAATACTGAAAGTTGATACATGTCTGCTTTCTAAATTATTTTTTCTCTCTTTAACTTGTTTTGCGAAAGTATTAGCGAACAAAATTACGTCTTTGCTACTTCCATGTTGTCAGTTAAACGTTAAAAATTATAGAACAGAAGATATTTATCAAAATAAAACTCTTATTTTATGTGCATTCTGTCTGTTTTATGACTTTACTGGTTACAAAAAAAGCAGTTTTTGTTACCGCTTGTTTTCAGGGGTTTTTGTGGTTTCTTTCTTTTCTTTTTTTATACATTTTCTTTCTTCCTTTCCTTCCTTCCTTCCTTCCTTCCTTCCTTCCTTCCTTCCTTCCTTCCTTCCTTCCTTCCTTCCCTTCCTTTCTTTTTCTTTCCTTCCTTCCCTCCTTTCTTTCTTTCTTTTTCTTTCTTTCTTTCTTTCTTTCTTTCTTTCTTTCTTTCTTTCTTTCTTTCTTTCTTTCTTTCTTTCTTTCTTTCTTTCTTTCTTTCTTTCTTTCTTTCTTTCTTTCTTTCTTTCTTTCTTTCTTTCTTTCTTTCTTTCTTCCTTCCTTCCTTCCTTCCTTCCTTCCTTCCTTCCTTCCTTCCTTCCTTCCTTCCTTCCTTCCTTCCTTCTTTTTTTCTTTCTTTCCTTCCTTCTTTCCTTCTTTATTTTTCTTTACTTCTTTCCTCCCTTCCTCCTTCCTTCCTAGAGCCCTACTCCCTCAGAGAACGTAATAATGTAAGAAAAAAATTTTTTTTTTCGTATGTTTTTGCTGTACAAGCTGTCGTAAGTCGAACCCACAACCATCCGGCTGGCATTCGGAAGGTTGTGGGTTCGAGTCCCGTCTGGAAGCTCAGACTTTTTCTCTGAGTTTAACTTACGACAGCTTGTACAGCAAAAACATACGAAAAAACTTTACCAACTCAAGCTGAAAACACCATAAATAACGTACAAAAATAATTTTATAAGAATGATGAGTTGAATACTGGTTTTTAATTTCCCCAGAGTTAAATAAAATCCAGAATAAAATAGGGAAAAGCTAATTAAAATCTAGAATTTCTCAGATTATTCCTGAAAGTGCTAAAAAATTCTGGAAATTCCGTAAAACCAAAAAATGCAATCGCAAGTTCGTTCGTTCGTTACGCTTTTTCGCGTCACAAAATACCGGATATATTTGACACTGCCTTTCGCGCCATTTTTTATCGCGCTTTTTTTTGGCTCGAAGTAATAAACTTTCGAATGATCGAAGCCAGCTCAGCTGAGACACAGGATCTGAGATAAACAGAGCGCTGGGGATTATGCTATTATGGAAGATGATGTATTTGAAATAGAAAAAATACTCGACACTAGTGTTACACACGTAAGTTTTTCCTCTTACAATAATTTAAACCCTTTCGTGACTTCATCCATCGTTAAACACGCCACACAATGCTGGACACTCGAGTTGGATAATGGCCGAGATAATGGCCGATAACATGTTTAGGTGACTAGTCGGATTTGGGAAATAAATGAATAATTGAAAGTTTGTAAATTACTGGAAAAGTAAATTATTAGAATTTGTCATTAGCTTTTAAATTGAATATATATATTCTACAAAAGAGATACATCTTCTGTGATTGAGACATGTACACTTATATGCGAGGTATTTTTGTTACACTGATGCTTTAATACCTTCATGTTCATATCATTTGTGTTTTATAGCAGGGGGTCAGACGAGAATTTCTTGTCAAACTGACTTGAATCTGTACGCTCTAAACTTAAGCTAGAAGGGTGAATTGAATGAAACTGCTTTGAAATACAATAATCTTCATGTTCGGTAGTCAACATAGTATCTAGTAAACGTGTCGTTTCGTCTGTTTCAAAAGCATGTTTACGGATGGGGATTATAAATTTATAATATGATCAGCAAATGGCAATCTTAGCCTTAATTCATCGTTGCCTAATTTCAAGTTTTATTGGTTTAATCATATCATAATTCAAGTATCATGGAGCAGTTTTGCGTCTAGCATTGCCTGTTTATACGGCTTTGCCTTGGAAAAGCGTAAACATGCTGTATTTCCTTGTAATATTAAACTCAAGCCCCGTTTACACTAGAGCAAAAATATCCGGTTCACATTGTTTTTTATTCCTATGAGGATGAAAAACAATGTGAATCCGGGTACGTTTGCTCTTAGTCTGAGCAATGAGATATAAACAAATAATTATTCAGTTGCCAGATTGCCAAAATCAGGAATGTAAAAGTTTATAACCCTTTGACTACTGGAGGTTCCAAGTAAAATTGTCTGGTGTTATATGAAGTAAAGTACTACTCAAATCAGTAGAGCGAGACATGGATGATTTTTTTATCACTTCTGAAGTGTCAGTTTTATATTAACCACGGATCAATATTAAAGCAATCACGAGGTGTATTCTCATGTACCACGTGATAAACATCCAATTGTTAACTCGTAAACAAGCTGTCACATGGTACATAAGAATACACCTTGTGATTGCTTTGATATTGATCCACGGTTAACGAAACTGTCACTTCGGAAGCAATGAAAACATCGTCCATGTCTCGCTCTACTGATTTGAGTAGTAATAAAGTGTTATTTTCTGCTGGCTGAGGAACAAAAGAAGCAGAAAATGTTTTCTCTCACACTGCTGGGGGCATGATGGGTAATCGGGTGTATAGGGGGGTGCGGGTTATGTCAGCATGTTTTTGTTGTTGCTTTGCCATGCTTGACCTCTAATATCACCCACCCTTCCCCTTGTAATGCTTCACGGGTTGAAGTTTTAATTGTTAGGTTATGTGTAAATGTGATGAACTGCTAGTTGAGCTGTAGTAGGTAACAGTAATACGATGTAAAGCTGTGTTAGCTATCTGTGATTAAATAAAGGTTAAGCTTGCAGTGGATGGTGCAGCAGCTCCCAACTGTGTGTGAGAAGGGGCCAGTTTTCACCTTTCTAGGAGTCAAAGGGAAGTGCCTGGGTCCTGGGTACTAGTCTGAACATCGTACCTGAGCAAAGTGTACTTGAGAGATAGTACCCCAGCACCATGCTAGGCATGAACACCAATTGATCTGAACAGGATTTTCACGGTTCCCAGCACTTTTTCCCGAATACACTAACTCATCCAAAAATCATTGCCAAAATATAATATGGAGCCAAGAAGTGCCAAAAGCATCCAGTGTTTGGGAACTTTGGGAATGTGTCTGAACACCAGTGCATTTGGTGCCTCAGTGCCAAGGTACTGGACATGGGCACTCAGTCTGATCAAACAAGTAGTGTAGCTTAGATTCTCTAAAGAATTACTAGACACATTTTATTTTATTTTTCTGAATCTTGTACATGTATATTGACCTACAGTATAGGAATCAGTCAAATATCTAAAAATATTGACCTGTATGATTGGTTTGAATATGAATTAAATTCTGAAAGTGACCAGCAAGAATCTGCCGAATATCAAATGTTGACCTGTTGGAATCAGATGAATATCTGCAAATATTGACTTGTAGGAATTGACTGAGGGGTAGAATGGGATCAATGGAAAGAGAGACGGAAAAGAAGGGAATTTTTGAAAGAGACTTTCAAGTTATGTGCATGTGTACTGGTATATTATTCCTGGGGAAAATAGGCTAGTGTATAATACCCCATGTTTTCTCCAGCCATGCCTCACGTCCTCTAAATTCTTGTTTCTGTTCTTAGGGCATAAGATATTATTTTGTTTGTTGGAAAGGTTATTCAGAACAAGATAACACTTGGGAACCTGAAGAAAACCTAAATGACTGCAAGGAAGTTTTGCAGACATTTTGGAAAGGTGTCAAGAAGCAAAAAACAAAAAAGGTACTACAAATCAAATTTTGTCTTTCAAGAGAGTTTATTACTTCACATTAAGTTTATATTTCAAATCCTCAGTGAATACTGCTGCCATACTTACTGTATCTGTTTAAACCAAAACGGTATTGACACTTTTTTTGCTGCCTGTCTAGATGTTTTAAGCTTTAATAATTATAATAAGCTAAATAAAATGCTTTTCAGGTAAGAAAACGCAAGTGTGATGTGTCACCATCTCCAACCAATGGTTCAAAAAAGAAAAAGAGAGCACGGAAATCAAAAGCAGAAAACTCTGTTAAAAATGACCAGGAGAGTGTATTGGCTGAGAATGACACTAAGAATACTGAAGCTGCAGTAGAAACATTAAATGATGAAGCACACTTAACGAAGAGTGTATCTTATGAAAGTGATCATGATAAGGGGAATCTTGAAAATGTTTGTGAAAAAGATGATGAAACATTGAATTTGTTGCACACTGAGGAATTATCTACAACAGACAAAGTACCATTATCTGTATCTCTATTGCAAAACATAAGTAGTCAGGAATATACAGATAAGGAAAAGTTAACGAGATCTTGTGAAAATCAAGATAATGACAATGTAGTGGAGGTATCAAAAAATTTCTACCAACATCATGAAGTGCCATGCAATCAAAGTGATACGAGTTGTGATACAGACCTTTCTAGATTGGTGTTAAGTATATGCGAGGAAAGACACAAGGGTCTGTCCGATAAGGGTAAGGATGTTTCTGAAACAACTCGAGGTTTTGAAGATCTATCACAAAAGCCAGTTTTGGAAGCTGAGGCTGAAGGAAGCACCAACAGTGGGAAGAGTGATGTCAAAATAGACACAATTCTAAATATAGCTGAGGTGGGTGATAAAGAGAGTATTAGGAAATCAGCTGACCTAAATACATCTGATCTACATGATGAAACAGACATTTCTGACGTGCAAGGAGAGCATTGCCAGGACTCCATGCAAGAAGAGGACATTTTTGAACTAGAATTAAGTGCAAGTGAAACAGAGGATGACAAGAAATGTCAAGAGGAAGCTAGCAGTTTGG
This sequence comes from Paragorgia papillata, assembly GCA_035771165.1. Taxonomy (NCBI): domain Eukaryota; kingdom Metazoa; phylum Cnidaria; class Anthozoa; order Scleralcyonacea; family Coralliidae; genus Paragorgia; species Paragorgia papillata. The sequence goes on from JAWNZC010000401.1 coordinate 1,909,911, forward strand.
TGGTTGGTAAAACAGACTCTCCAGAAATTGACAAATCTAATGCTTTTATAGCTGATGACAAAGATGTAGCTTTCATTTCTTGTAGTGAAAGGACAATGTTGGACAATGTTGAATCTTGTGTATTAGATGCTGTTGTAGAGAACCAAGGACTTGTCTGCAAACAAAAGGGTACATTATTAAATCAAAAAACAGAAATCACACCTACTATGGAAACAGAAATCCCACCTACTTTGGAAACAGATCTCACACCTTCTATGAAAACAGAACTCACACCTACTATGGAAAAAGAACTCGCACCTACTGTGGAAATAGGAGTCACACCTACTGTGGAAACAGAACTCACACCTACTGTGGAAACAGGAGTCACACTTACTGTGGAAACAGGACTCGCACCTACTGTGGAAACAGGAGTCACACCTACTGTGGAAATAGGACTCACACCTACTGTGGAAACAGGAGTCACACCTACTGTGGAAACAGAACTCACACCTACTGTGGAAACAGGAGTCACTACTACTGTGGAAACAGGACTCACACCTACTGTGGAAACAGGACTCACACCTACTGTGGAAACAGGACTCACACCTACTTTAGAAACAGAACTCACACCTACTGTGGAAACACGAGTCACACCTACTGTGGAAACAGAACTCACACCTACTGTGGAAACAGGACTCACACCTACTGTGGAAACAGGAGTCACACCTACTTTAGAAACAGAAGTCACACCTACTGTGGAAATAGGACTCACACCTACTGTGGAAACAGGAGTCACACCTACTGTGGAAAAAGGACTCACACCTACTGTGGAAACAGAACTCACACCTACTTTAGAAACAGGAGTCACACCTACTGTGGAAACAGAACTCACACCTACTGTGGAAACAGGAGTCACTACTACTGTGGAAACAGGACTCACACCTACTGTGGAAACAGGACTCACACCTACTGTGGAAACAGGACTCACACCTACTTTAGAAACAGAACTCACACCTACTGTGGAAACACGAGTCACACCTACTGTGGAAACAGAACTCACACCTACTGTGGAAACAGGACTCACACCTACTGTGGAAACAGGAGTCACACCTACTTTAGAAACAGAAGTCACACCTACTGTGGAAATAGGACTCACACCTACTGTGGAAACAGGAGTCACACCTACTGTGGAAAAAGGACTCACACCTACTGTGGAAACAGAACTCACACCTACTGTGGAAACAGGAGTCACACCTACTGTGGAAACAGGAGTTACACCTACTTTAGAAACAGAAGTCACACCTACTGTGAAAACAGGAGTCACACCTACTTTAAAAATAGGAGTCACACCTACTGTGGAAACAGAACTCTCACCTACTTTAGAAACAAAACTCACACCTATGAAAACAGAACTCACACCTACTGTGGAAAGAGAATTCACACCTACTGTGGAAACAGGAGTCACACCTACTGTGGAAAGAGAATTCACACCTACTATAGAAACAGAACTGTCATCTACTATGGAAACAGGACTCACACCTACTATGGAAACAAAACTCACACCTACTATGGAAACAAAACTCGTACCTACATGCACTTTAGAGAAAGAACTCACACCTACTATAGAAACAGAACTCACACCTAGTTTGGAAACAGAAATCACACCTACTATAGAAGCAGGATCCCCATCTACTTTGGAAACAGAAATGGCACCTACTGTAGAAACAGACGTTGCACCTACTATGATTGAAACAGAAGTCACACCTACTATGGAAACAGGACTCACACCTACTACTATGGAAACAGATGTCACACCTACTATGGAAACAGATGTCACACCTACTATGGAAACAGATATCACACCTACTACTATGGAAACAGATATCACACCTACTATGGAAACAGATGTCACACCTACTATGGATACAGAACTCCCACCTACATGTACAATAGACACAGAACCCACACCACCTAATACACAGGGTCTAACTAATCACTTGAATGAGGCTTGTGAAATGGGTGAAAATAATTCACATGAAAAAAAGATGAGTGCTGATAAGGTTATCAAGCACAGCAAACCAGATACATGTATATCAAGAATATTTAATAATCTACAGAAAATAAAGAAAAAGATAATTCTCAAACCTAATTTATTTGCTAAACCAAAATTGAAGACAAAGGTGTCCAAGATTGAAATCCATCCAGAGAGTTCATCACCCACTAACAAAAGTGATTCACCAGAAACTTTAGAGAAGAGTGGTGTTGACAAACAAACATTGCAATCAGATAATTGTTCTTCATTGTCACGTGTCAGGGAAGGCTGTTTGGCTCCAGAAGACTTTGGGGAACCTGTATTGCCAGCTACTGCTGATAAATTGTCTATGGAGAACATGGTGCAAACTAGTTCTGGCAGCATTTCTCCACCAAACATAGAGGAAAATAAGTCTTTTCTGTTAACCAAGAAGGACAATTCTCCAAAACTAAACATAGCCGAGGAAAATTTGGCAAAAGACTTGGATGAAAGTGATCTGCAGAGTTTGTCACCTGCTGTTGTGGATGTTGCTCTGGGTAGCTTAGAAAGAAACAAGCTTTCTCAACTGCATATTGTTGCTGAAAATCTTTCTGCAGAAGACACAGAAAAACACTGTTTGGGTGGCAGCGAGAAAGACATTTCAGAGCGTAACTCTCCAGAACAGAAATCTTCATTGGAATTTCAAAATTCTTGTGAAACTGATCATGCACAAACTGGAAAACAGCCATTGGTTATATCGATAAGTGACTCTGAATCAACAGATGGGGATCAAATAAAGAAAAGAAAGAGGTTAAAGACATCTACGCATTCCAAGCATTTATCAACAAAAGGCAGTCATCATAAAGGAAAGAAAGAGAGTAGATCAAGTACTACTACAGCTTCTCGTCGAAAAAAGAATTCAAGCAAGAAACCAAAAAATGAGAAATTTAACTTGGTGTCAACTTGTGATGTGGTGTCTGATATTATTAATTCTAGTTCACTGAAAACGTCTAAAGTTGATCGAAAACAAAAGAACCAGGAATCAGCAGGAAAGAATGGAGAATTTGAGGTAAAAGAATAAACCGTATCTTCTCTTGAATTGACCCTGAGGGAAATGGTTACTAAAAACAATATTTGCCTGACATAATTCTGTTTCTATTAAGAGACATGAATCTGACATGGATATTTGTGACTCAGACTTCGAGTTTGATTTGGATGACTATAATCCAGTGGAGTTGATAAATGATAAGGTCAGTGCACTGTAATGCAAGCTTTGATTTTTTTTACTGTAGCCTGTAGTATTAATCTCCATTATTTTATTTTCATGCTGTAGCCTTCTAAGCTTAAAAAAGATTTACAAACTCAGGTCGGCATCCCTTTGGCCATTTCTCTTCGTAAGTACATGTATATAGAATTTCATAGAAAAGTTGACAGCATGTGAATGTGCAGAGAAGATTGTGAATTTGGACTGCTTTTTATTTACTTCTTCTACTGTAGGTGATGTTAAGAAAGCTATAAGGAGAGGTGACTCTAGTACAATACTTGCAGCCCTTGCTGGTGGCTTGGATATCGAGTCTCCCGATGTAGTGACAGGGATGACATTACTGATGAGAGCTGTGTCTATCAGTTATGATAGCATTGTTAAATTGTTAATCAACCATGGAGCTAATGTCAGTGCTAAGGACAATTCTGGAAGTACTCCATTAATGTTAGCTTGTGAACAGGTACTGGTGACAGGCAGTTAACGATTGATATAATAATGTTTGCTAGCAGTCAATGGTTGGCCAAAATTGTTCAATGACCATGCAGTTACAATACTGTACGTGGCATTGTATATTTTGTGCAAAGAAGCACAGGTGGTGTGGTCTGTGAGCTTGGTTGTGCAGGGTTAGGTGACAGTGCTTGGGTGGGTGATTTCCAGTACATCAAGTGATCTTTAATTAAAAAATTATTTACCATATTTCATCTATTAAAGGGTTTTGAAAGCACAGCATCTCTTTTGATGGATGCTGAAGCTGATGTCAATGCTAAGACTATCAGTGGTGAAACAGCATTAATCAAGGTTGGAACACTTTAGTCTTGCTACAACGTCTGTTTCAAACACATCTTGTTCAACAGTTATGAAATTTTTGCTTGTGTATATAAGAAGTACTACATAATTTTTTTCTGTTTTTACCAGGCTTGCAAGAAAGGGTTTACCGATGTGACCACTCTTCTGTTGGCTCACGGTGCAGATTGTCAGATGAGAAGCCTGCAATCTGGTTGGACTGCATCTCAGTGGGCTCAGCACTGTGGCCATTTTGAAATATTCGACCTGCTTGTTGCACATAACAAAAAGTTAGTGAGATATTGCATAACTACATAGTCCTATTTTATACTTTTATCGTTTGTTCACCCAGAAGGCACTCAGAGACTGCATAACCTCCACCAGTGGGTTGTAAGTGGGTAAATTTTACATATGAGCCATTCCACTAACTCTACTGCAGCTCACTAGACCTACACATGCACGAATGAAATGCTTGATTATAATTATACACTCATGAAAAAAGAATGGTTGATCATCTCTTGGTCTATGACCCGCTGTGTTCTCAGACAGACAGACAGACAGACATGATGGATGGACAGACATGATGGACAGACAGACATGACTGAGACAGAGATGAAAGACAGACACAGACAAACAAACAAACAAAGCTTTTATCATTGAAATTAAGCAATAATCAATGGACTCTGTTATGTTTTTGTTTTTCAGACTTCAGAGTTGTGTTGAGAAATCCATAATAACCTGTTTGGGTCATTCCAGGAGTCTGATATCTCCCCCACTCTTGCCTTATGTGTGTTTGTACCCAAATGAAGACCAGAAATTCACATACCATTTTAACTGCAGTAACTTGTTTTTAGGTTAGTTGCTCGCATGAAAACTGTTTAATGTGCATGTGTGTCTGTCCCAGGCTAGCCTAGTCCTTCTGGTACCTTTGGGTTATTGCTTAGGCCCCACTAGTGTAGTTCATGTCGAGATACACACATCTTTAGTGAGGTCATCTAATATCATTGAAATATGTTATTTTTAATCTACAGGTAAAACAGTATTGCTTTTCTGCTTTCGTGCAGTTTTTTCAAGAAGTGGTGAGGTGGATCTCAGCTTTTCAAAAGACAATGGAGTGCATACAATAACATTAAACGGAGCACTCCAAAGGCCAGTGCTCAAAGTAAGTTTTTATAATAGTCTGGTAGAGCCAGCCAAACATGGCCTCTTATTGTTTTACTCTATCTGACTTGTCAAAGGGAGAACTCTCATACATACTGTAGGCAGCAATTATTATTATTCTTTATTTAAGGAGGATACGTTTTTCAGCAGAGCTGGTGGGGTCCTCCATTTACAGCTAAGACCTATAGGTGTTGATTTACCAGAGGGAGGAAAACCGGAGAACCCGGCAAAAAACCCTCGAAGCACAGGAGAGACCAACTAAACTCTACTCACATGAGTCCCCACCTCGAGAACGGGGCTATTCCCAGATGATCACCCATCCAAGTACTTTTATAACCCCGTCTAACCGGGCTTAACTATTGGTGAGAGGCAGCACCCTAATAGCACACACTACCCGTGCTCCCCTGATCTGGGTTAATCAAGTTAATATTTAACATTTTAATTCCCTTATGGTTCAGCCACCAAATATGCCCTGTTGCTCCCAATTTTGTGCTTAATTTTTGCCTGCTCTACGATATATAACACTGCTCTATGATATAATGATATATAACACAGATAACACTACAGTAAACTGGAGAAAAAAGTTGCCTGCTCAGTGCAAACGACCTATATGTGTACCATACTAATCCAATGATTTTTATTTCTTAGAATAACAGATCTGTGTTCAAAGTACATCCCAAACAGGACACAAATCGACTGGTGCTGCAAACCTACCAATCTCATGGCCATCTTTTGGTTTGTATTTATGCAGCTGACCTTGATGGTGATTTTTTAAAAATTGAACATAGCTCTGTCCTGGTATAAACTACTGTATTTATGTGTTATGACTCACCCACAATGTGAAAACACCACCCATCAAAACATGTTCTATGTCAATGTCAAACAACAGTAAAAGTTTTCCTTGGAAACATATTATGTTTCCCTTCAATACATACATGTTTGTGCTCGTAGCCAATCACATCTTGCCAATCCCACAGTGTCAATTTCAAAATGGTTAACTTTTGAACATGTTTGGACAGGTTGTGTTTCCACTTAGGTGCAAACGACGTTAATTCATTTGACTTACAAATTATTGAATTACAAACTGGAAATTTTGATGGAAATTCAATGATGTACATTCAATGATGTACATAAAAATGGAATTTTAAATATTAACTTTCTTCAAATTATCATTTGGGTTACACATTTACTACTATGATATTTTACAACATCAGAGATAAATGTCCATGTGGGATTCAAATGGTTGGCCTATAATGAGAATTGAATTTTTTTTCCAGCGTTGTATGTATATAATGTATAATAATTTTTATAAAAATTATAATTAATGTTGCAGCATATATTTAATACTCAGAATTGTAAACCAGTTGATTAGTTTCTGTGAATTGCAATGAATAAAATTCATATTTATTTTGTGGTAAATTAAGGTATATGTCAGTTTACTAGCTTTCCAGTAACAAGATCCTTCAGATCTCTGAAAGGTCACCTTGTGAAATATCAGACTCTAACATACAAAGGAATGGATCAGGAGAAGTTACGTTTATTGGTTGATTTTCTAGTGGAATGTTTAACTTCCAAGAATGAAGCATCATTCGGTATGGTTTGGTATCCTTCTTGCCAGAATAAGTGTAATCTCCCAAAATTGGATGCCCTATTTGTAAACAGTGTACCCGTATCTGATGTCGTCGACCTGTGATTGGCTGAACAGAGAGCTTGGACACTGGTTCACCTTCGTAATATCCCCGAGCAATCACATTCACCCTGCTTTCTGCTTGCTTGTAGTAAAAGGTAAATATATAGAGAAAGACATGCAGAAGGATTAAATTATGTAAATAAAAGAATAAATTATAAAATACCAGTAGTTTTAATGAATAGTACTGTATTCTAGATACTATCATAAGATTTTACTTTAGATAAATTTTTGTCATCTATAATCCTTTAGTGTCCAGTACCTTGGGATTCAAACAGTGACTTGCTTCAGAAGTCATAGAGAATCCAGTGATGTCACTAGAATCTTGACCAATGAATGACTTGATAATCTGAATATCATCTTTGACATGGCCTCGTACCTTTAGAACAGGATGGATGCAAACATAAAAATGATTTTAAATGGTGTTCACACTTAGCAGACTCAGGCTGGATTTGAACTGATGGACTCTCAATCTAAATTAGTCTGCATTACAAGGCTCAAAATAGTCACCAGTTAATGACCAGCCAAAATTGTTGGATGACTGGCCAATATCAACTTGGTAAGATGGTAACAAAAATTGAGATGGGTGGTCATTTGACTAGTGTAGTTTTGAACATTATTTTGGGCCTTGTGAGTACTGGTGTGGCTAACACCAGATGATTTTACTCGTCAACTGGAGACCTCCTGCTAATCTGCTGCACCTTTAGAAATGACAACTCAGCATTGGTATACATACCGTATATACATGTACCATGTCTGTATGTATAGTGTGAAGCTGAAATAATTTGCAAGAGTTTGTTGTCAGCTTAGCCTCGTCTGCAGACAACTGTTCTCCTGCAAAAACAGACCCACATGTCCCCTGATCAAAAGCAACAGTGTTGCCTACAGAGGAGGCTATATTATATTGTCAGCTGTGTAACAGCTAGTGTAGAATAAGATAATAATTTAAGTACGGCCCTCACCAAAGCCAAATATTCCTTCAACACTTTACGTTCCTTAAAAAGACATCCAGCCTCTCTGGTTGTCTGTTTGTTCATAGTAATGCACAGAGCCCCACTCGTAGCATAGTCTAATTGATGTGGAAAGCGGAATCCCGAGCAAACTCCATTGTCAACCAGTTCTGGTCGTTGATGGCTCAGTATACTAGCAACCGTCTCTCCATGTGACCTCCTCTCTTTTTCACCATTAATGCACAGGTCATATGGTTTGTCTACCACAATATAATCTGAAGTCTCGAGAAGAATTTCTATAGACTTTGCCTTTATACTCTCCATAGTTCTAAATTTACAGTTTGGAACCTGTAATTCAACCTAAAATTGTATTTCATAATACTAGTATATATTCATTTAAGGCAAATTACTGAATTTACAGTCAGATTTAAACATCATCTACCATTTACATTGAACTGTCTTAGACCCTACCCCCTACCCCTCCCCGACACATTTAGTTCCGCTGAACACCATGCTTCGCAGGCTTACTACACCTTTCGTGGAATCATGTTTCTCTCCAGTTTGGGGAAAATTGCTCCTGTTTGTTCGTGTTTTGTCGCCACAAAAACGCCGAGTATTTCGTTGCTGAGCTTTTCCAGATGTTCCAAAGCTTTCTTCTATACTGGTAGGTGGTTTAAATTACGGAAAATGGACAGTCTGTTCAGAAAAAATGTGCTGGTAGTGTAGTGCCACAGAACAGTTGCAGTCTATGGAACACAGACTGCTCAACCTGACGTTAGACTCGCAGTTGTCGCTTAAATCTAAACTATCGCCACTGCTGAGTGATGCGCTGTTAAAAAGGACGTATATTTTACTGATTTACGGAACTATAAGTTGAAATACGGCGGCATTTTCCAAGTTTGTTTAGTTTAATATACAGTCACAGTGGAACCTCGTTAATACGACCACCATCGGGCCAAAAAAATGTGGTCGTAATAATGCGGTTCCACTGTGTGACTGTATATTAACAATGCTAACAAGTGTTAACCTAGCACCAGGTTGAGCAGCCTGTGATAGGAAATGAAAATATTGGGTATTAAAGGGGCACTAAAAGGCCATGCAATGCCAAACTGAATCTGAGGGGGTATTTGACCAAGATCTTTGGTGCAGAGCATTTACCTCAAAAATTTTGGCGCACGTTTTTGGCGCAGATTGACAAGCTCATAGTTATGGTGCAGTTTTTTTTGGCGCAAGCTTTCTAGTTTTTTGGTGCACAAATAATAAATGTTTGAAAATCTTTGGTGCAGAGAATTCTGAAATTCACCCTGGATGCAATGTGACTATCTCATATCAAGATGAATATCTTATAGCTCAATTTAGTATGGGACATTCTGATTCCTGAAGGGCTAAGGTTGTAATTGGGAGGGGGGTTGTACCTCTCTGACTACACTGCAGCCTGCTAAAATCCTGATTTGGAATCTAAAATTTCTAATGGTACATTTGCAAGCTTGCTGTAATGTACCACATTGGAGAGTTTTGCTTTGTGTACCGAGTCACCAAAAATGATGGAGTGTAAATAGAGACATTTACATGTATAATATTTGTGACTCATTTCATCTGATTTGGTGTGCCTGGGACTCGGTGAGAATACTGTAGTAAAACATACACTGCCAGGCTAAATAACTGGTGTCATAAAAATATGACCCTGTTTTAGGCTCATAGGTGTACAGGTGGGGGGCAAGGGGGGTTGGTACCCCACCCCCCAGTTGTCAGAGTAAATAAGTCAAGTCAGGCAACAGCGACCTCAGACTCAGGCAACTGGCTTATTTCATTCCAGCCCACTATTAATGGGTTATAGTTATAAACCAATTATATAGCCATAGGAACACATATACATGTATAGATTTATAGTATGCCATATTGTGCAAGTAGTGAAAAGTCAGGCACTTTTTGTTTCAGTCACACAAAATTTCAGCTGCCCCACCCCCCTACAAATTTCTGCCTGTATATACATACCTATGTTTAGGGTGGCCAAAACCATTATGACTATATGAAAGCACAATCTTTGTTTCCTGTACTGTATATAGGTCAATCGCGCTATCACCAAACACCAAACTTGAAAAGTGAACGTGAAAAGAAATATAAAAATGCTGTAAAGACATTACATAAGAAAATAGAAAAGGCAAAATCACCTGTTGTTGAAGTTAGAATCAGTGTACAAGGTTTTGCCAAAAGCTCAGAAGTATGTCCCCAAAACAGAGATTCCTGTACCAAGATTTATCTGGAAGGAGAAAGACTGGCCAAATGGTTTTCCCTCTTCACCAGAAGAAGCCAATGTGGATTTACTTACCTATTTGGAACAAAAGGATTGTTATAAACGACTAACAAAGATGAAGTTTAAAGAGTTTTGTGTTGGAAGTTTTGTGGCAGTTACCTACGCTGATTGTTATGCAACTAGTGGAACAAACAGGTTTGATGAAATGTATTGTAAAAAGTACATGATTTCCTTACATTTTAAAATTTAACCCATTCCTACCTGAGTTGGCCAAAAACCATCCCCTTTATTGGTTAAAATTACTTTATTTAATGCCAGATGATTTTACTCATCAAAGGGAGAACCCTCAGACAGACACCCTAGGCAGAATTGGGTTAACAACTGATTACCAGTAACCCATTCTTGCCCAGAAGCTGGCCAAAAACAGCCTATTTATTGTTATCTAATGCCAGATGATTTTACTTATCAGAGGGAGACCCCTCAGATGTCTTAGGCAGCAATTGGGTTAACTGATAATACAGGGAATACTGCTAATTAAGTGGGATTTGAATTTTGAACTTGCACTTTTGGAATACCTGTCCACCACTCCACAGTGCTGTACTGTACTTGTAAAAACTGACTATGCTAATGAGAACATTTATTTTCTTTTTAGATTTTCTGGGATATGTATTTACAAAGGACATTGGCAGAATAGCTTAGGAGCGTCATTCACATTACGAAACGTCATTGACAATGAGCCATTAGAAATAAACTTTCAGTTGTATTCGCCACTTATTCAAGAAATTCAAGTGCTAAAGCATCAACGATTTAAAGAGCACCAGTTGAAATATTTGCGAGATTATCCACCAGCTTTTAGTTACGTTAATGAGAAAATGAAGGAACAGCCTTACACGGAAGAACCAGAACTGTTTGAGTTTAATGAAGAACATCAGAAGAAAATAGATCGATGGTTTGCCAGATATTATCAGAAAAAGCAGCAGTAGTTAGAAATGATTAAACTTTTAAATAAATATATGTTTTTCTATAATTATTGTCTGAAATTGTATTTTCCAAAAAGATACTAAAATAGTTAATTTTAAAGGTGATGTACAGCATTCGTAGATAATTACATGAAGTACTCAGCTCAATGTAAACCGTTAGGAACAACATGGCAGAAAACCAAGCAATTCGGCGAGGATATCTCCTCGGATTTCTTCTATTTCTTCTGAAAATGTTTTGTTTTGGGTACAAGTAATGAAGAGGAAGCAAGAAAAGCTTACAATCTTGAATAAGGTATCAGTATATTTTTTGTAAATAAAGATGTAAACATTAGTTTCGTACATGCGCAGAACGGACTGTACGTCATCTTTAAATAATTAATTAATTAATTAATTATTGAATAATTAACCAAAATAATATGATAATCTTGTCAAATTTTGGAGAACGTTTTGACAACCTTTTTCCAAGAGGATCAATGAAAAACGTTTTCTTTGGCTCTATTGGTTTAAAATTAACCAATTAAAGTGTGCTAAAATTGATTGACCAATCACTGGCATTGTTCATGCAGTTTTAGCCAATGAAAATCAAGAATTTAGTATCGTGCCTTTTTGTTCAGTCAACGTGACGTTTGAATAGGAAATCAAGGAATTGAAGAGCTTGGAAAGAGCTAAAAATTCTCCCAGTACCAACCTGAAGTGGAGAAGGCCTATTTAATGTTGGGCAGTTGGGCTCGGGGTCCCTATGTACTTAAATTTGAGCGGTGCAATCTTAGAGATTGGGTACTAGTGGCCATATTAGTTTATTATTTTATCCAGTTCTACAATTTCAGTGATAAATTCAGAGAATAATCTTGCTTAAAAACAATATTTACCTGGCAGAAAGTGACCAGTGATGCCTAGAATACTTATTAAAGGAGGTGTTTGGAGAAATACAGAGGTTCGTTCATAAACAAATGTTTGTTTTGTCCTCTTGGAGAAACTGACCGCACATCGACACATGGTCATTAGGCCAGCTTAAAAGTGGTATTTCTATCAAGTATAGAGTATATTTAATGGCACTTATTGTACTTTATTTTTGGTTGTGTGATAGGATGAAATTCTCAAGGCTGCTGTGATGAAATATGGCTTAAATCAATGGTCTCGAATCGCTTCTTTGCTTCATCGGAAATCTGCCAAACAATGCAAGGCCAGATGGTAGGTGACACTTCACCTATTTTACGGGGGGTTCCCGTAACTCGTACAATAATCTTGTATGCTTAATCAAGCCATATTTAAATGTAGTACGTTGTCTACTGTGTATACTAACAGAGGTCTTCATTGTTTGTAATCATTGTCACATGGTTGGTGCCTGTTATTGGTCCCAGACTGGGGAAGTGTGTTTCACATAAGGGATTGCCCACTCCCCCCCCCCCCCCTGCAGTTCGCAGCAATTTCACCAGTGCTCGCATTTTCACAGGTCAAAATAATGGCTGATCATTGGACACTTGTCTGGCTATGTCATCTTTACTTGCAGCCATTGGCTGAATTATAAAGGAATCAGTGAGATCAACGTGACATTGTTGAATGTGTATGAAAAATGCTCTTGGGCCTGTCATACGATCGGAAATAGTGGCTGTCGAGGCTCGCAAAATACATGCTGACCCGTATTAGCTACGCATGCGTAGAACGAATATCTTGCATGTAAACGTCATCAATACACGGCCGACAACTCACTTGAGCCAGCACGCACGTGGACTGTGAACTGCCACGTGAAAGTGGCCGGTTTTCTATGTGATTTCCGATCGTGGCTGCCATATATGGCTGTCACATGTGATGTCAGACCACGGAGCACAGCTAAAGGTCTAGGTGTTGATTTTAAGGAGGGTGTAAAGTTAGAGAAGTACTGAGAATGTGGCAAAAAACCCTCAAAAATATACGAGAGGCAAACTGTGGAAACTCTACTCCTAGACGTGTAAGTCTCAAGCTTGAGAATGGGATCATTCCCTGGTGGTCACCCATCCTAACTTTGGACTTCAGCAGTGAGAGACAGTGTGCTAACAGCACAGGCCACCCATGCTTCCTCAAAAGGTGTCTTCTACATTTTGGAAAATATGTAAAATATTTTTTAGGTGAAAGATAAAAAAGTCTGGTTGGTTGTGTTTACTGGAAACAGAGCATTTTTTGTTTGGTCTTGTATAAGACCATCTACATACTGTATAAGACTTCTATTTTTGTTTTACGTTTATGCCATTTATCTTCTCTTTTACATGTAGGTATGAGTGGTTAGATCCCAGTATAAAAAAGGTACAACTAATTAATTTAACTAGGGGACATATTTTAACTCTATAGTACATCTATAGTACAGTATTTTGGCTTGAATTTTTGAACCTAAAGAAGCTTCAATCTATGGGTCATGAACAGTAGTATTTAAGAAATGGCTCATGGTTTAGCGTGCTCCATCGAGTTATGGATGCACGCGGGAAATTGGGAGAGCACGAAAAAATTGTAAGAGTTGGTCGAGGCATAGCTGAGACCAACTCTAGATTTTTCAGTGCTCTCCCAATTTCCCAAGTGCATCCATAACTCGATGGAGCACACTAAACCATGAGCCATTTCTTTTATAACATAGCATTAAATCCTTTCACAAGCCGTTGAATCATTTTGGTTGTTGTGTTTTTCTACTTTCGTAGCCACTTCTTTTTTGTTCACTAAAATCCAACCAAAAGGACAGTTTAATCTCAGTTATCCAGACCCAGTTTATGTCTTCTGGGTCGTTGTTCTCTATTACTCAATAAAATTAAATGACTCGGTATTTAAAACTCAGTTTTGTTTTGAAACTTTTTCCCGTGCTTTTTTGCCGTGCTCCATCGAGTTATGGAGCACGCACGACAGCCCATCAAAAACGTTGCCATATCAAAGCTATGTTATAAACTAATTTATCTTTTATCCCATTCTTTTCTCCTTTACTATCAGACTGAGTGGAGTCGTGAGGAAGATGAGAAACTTCTTCATCTTGCTAAATTAATGCCAACACAGTGGAGAACCATTGCTCCATTGATTGGCCGCACTGCATCACAATGCCTCGAGCGTTACGAGTACCTTCTGGACCAGGCTCAGGCCAAAGAAGGAGAAGAAGGTGGAGATGACCCCAGAAAGTTGAGACCTGGAGAAATTGATCCTAATCCTGAAACAAAACCAGCCAGACCAGATCCCATTGATATGGATGAAGATGGTTAGTACTGTATAGTACATGTCCAGTATAATTATTGTTATTTAAACTTAAATGTACTGTAATGAGTAATAATTTATTTAACGTCGTTAAACACAGGATGTGGTCACCCAATCATCCGAGCCAGAGGCTCCTGATTAAAGTGCACGACATAAGTTAAGACCTAAGTGTTGATTTTACGGAGGGAGGAAAGCACAGAACCCTGCAAAAAACCTTTGAAGCACAGGAGAGACCAACTAAACTCTACTCACATGAAATTCAAGTTCGAGAACGGGGTTATTCCCAGATGGTCACCCATCCAAGTACTAACCCCGTTCAACCGGGCTTAACTACAGTGGTGAGAGGCAGCACCCTAACAGCACACGCCACCCGTGCTACTGTATGTAATTTATATCCCTAGAACTTGAGATGTTATCTGAGGCAAGGGCACGTTTGGCGAACACACAGGGAAAGAAAGCAAAGCGAAAGGCCAGAGAAAAACAACTTGAAGAAGCAAGAAGATTGGCTGCATTACAAAAACGACGAGAATTGAGAGCTGCAGGGATTGAGTAAGTCATGAAGAAATTAAACATTACTCAAAAGTTGAATATACATTTATGGTCTCAAATTCATTAATAATTCATGAACCGAAAACAAAGGAAATCAGGACCGAGACGGAGGTTTTGATATCGGAGGAAGAAATTACATAAATTAAGCCAACTTTTGCCTCGATTTTCTCTTAAAATACTGATTTGTTTGAGAAGCTATATCATACACGAGGAGGAGTGTTTCACCAGGATTCCAAACACCTTGAAATTTGTTCAAAAACCTCGGTTTCCCTCGGTTTTCAACAAAAGTCTCGGTGTTTGGAAATCCTGATGAAACACTCCTCCTCGTGTATGATATATAACTTAATATATCAGAAATTAAATATTGAAAATTACAAGATTTGCTTTTAAATTTTAATTTAGTTTTGTTGGGGTTTTTTTTAGGATCAGAAAGCATAAGAGAAAGAGGCGAGGTGTAGATTACAATGCAGAAATACCATTTGAGAAGAAACCTGCTGCTGGTTGGTGACAACATTTTAATTTTAAATAAGTTACCCATTTCAACCTAGTACTCATGCTAGCATGGGGATAGGGGAGTGGAGATAAGACTCTGGGTATGACCTACCCGGTCAGAAATAGGTTATTTTTCAATTATTCTGTCCGACCAAATATAATTTCACTTGTCAAAGAGAGAACTCAGCAATGTTATACCTGTAGTCAGTTTCAGCTTGCTTTTGAAATTCGTTTGTCAACATTCGTTGGAAGGTTGGGAACTTGGTACAGAAGTTCGCGAAGTTCGTTGTGAAGTTCGTCGTGAAGTTCGAATTTAATAAGCTTTGAATTGAATTCCTTTGGTAAAATCACAGAGAAGAAGATTATTTGTTGTATAGAATATAATAATAGATACTTGGTTAAGCAGAAACAAATTGCCGATGTAAATTTGTATCTACCTCGCAACGTAGTTCGGAACATTGCAACGTAAGTTCGGAATGTTCATTTCAATTATACGTATTGGATTTCAAAAGCAAGCTGAAACGGACTATAAGGCATCACTTGGTTAAAGAACTTTGTTACAAAATGCAATTACTAAATTAAGGAAGAAGGACTATCATTATTTTTAAATGTAAGGCCTTGGTGGAGGGGCCAAACTTGCTTTTGAAAATGTACAGAAAAGGAGCTTTTATAGTTCCAGGGGTGGATCTAGGAATGTTGATACCTTAGTCAAAGAATTGTCTTGCTTGTTTCCCCTAGACTACAAACTAGAGGTGTGCGTCGGATCGCATTGACACTTTATAATCCGAGGGTTTGCCAAAACTGTCAATCCGAATCCGATCCGAAGCCAAAAAATCGTAGTCCGATCCGATCCGAAAACAGCTGCTCAAATCCGATCCGGTCCGAAAAAATTAAAACACCGGATATATGTTGCAATAGTTGCGCGCAAACGTTCCGAAAAGAAAACCAATGAACAAATAAATTTAAGAAAACTACTATACAATAATAATCTTATGTAATAATCGCCTTCATGTGTTGTGCAACGTGCATACAACTAGTGAATTTGTTAATTTTGTGACAAAAACAATGACAAAAGTGAACCTGATGTGGGTAAAAAAGTGCAAAATCCGATTCGATCCGATCTCAGAAAAAAAAGAACAAAATCCGATCCGATCCGAAAAAAAAGAACAAAATCTGATCCGATCCGAGAAAAAAATAAAATCCGATCCGATCGGATTCGCACACCTCTACCACAAACCATTGACACCACGTATTTTTGTTTTAGGTTTTTACGATACTTCTGAAGAAAATGTTGCCCCCATTGAACCTAACTTTAAGAAACTCAGGCAAGATAATCTTGATGGAAAACTTCGTGATCAGAAAGAGGCAGAAGAGAGACGGAAAGACAATGAGAAACTCAAAAAGAAGAAAGATAGTGATTTGCCTGGTGCTGTGATGCAGATCAACAAGTAAGAACATGCTACATGTACAGTACTGTACCTTATTTTAAGAAGACACATCAGACTTTTTAGGAAATTTTAATTTATCATGGAAACATTGTTGCAGCGACAAGACTTAGGCATGAAACATCGTGACATTTGTAAATACTTTTCGATGTAAAAATATGGTTATCGTAATTTGTCTTGTAATTGACGGTACCGGAAAAGATGGCGGCGGTACATTTAACCACAATACTTTGCAACCTCAAATCAGCTCAAATAACAACTAAACATTGTTTATCATGCTAAGATGGATTAAGTAAGCAAGAACTTCATTACCAAAGTTGATCTTTTTTAAAGTCCTATCTTCTGATGATTGTACAAGAAACAATATTTACTAAGCGCAAAGGATTGTGGGTAAATGTACAAGTCGCCATCTTTTTCGGTACGGTCAATTATGCATAACTTTCTGTTTTAAGGCTAAACAACCCTGATCACATCAAAAAGAGAAGTAAATTGGTCCTTCCCCAACCACAGGTGTCGGATGCTGAACTTGAAGAGGTATGTACAGTAAATGGCTTAAAGTTGAAACAAATTATCTTGACAAAAATGTCTATTGTGTTGATTTGAAAAACAACAACAAACAAAACACAAAGTTGCCAGTGTCTAATTTTGGAGACCTTTGTACATGTAAAACAAAGTAAAAATTGCTTGCCTACTTTGGCTATTTAGCCCATGAATTTCTGCCCAGGCTGACTGACAGTAAAAATTGTCTAAAAATTAGCATGCTCAGGAGGGAATAGGCATATGTCATTGTGGTAGGACAAACATCAAAATGCTCAAGTTTAACAGAAAATAATTTGAAGCTTTTATTTTTGGGAAAATGTACTGCCAAAGTTCTGGTGACACTTTGAAAGGGAAAACTGCTGTTTACTAGTTACAGTACAGTATAGTGCAGTACAGTCAGTGTACAATAAAGTACAGTCAGTGTACAATAAAGTACAGTCAGTGTACAGTAAAGTACAGTCAGTGTACAGTACAGTAAAGTACAGTACAGTCTGTGTACAGTAAAGTACAGTACAGTCAGTGTACAGTGCAGTAAAGTCAGTGTACAGTACAGTCAGTATATAGTAAAGTACAGTACAGTCAGTGTACAGTACACTACAGTACAGTCAGTGTGCAGTACAGTACACTACAGGACAGTACAGTCAGTGTACAGTACACTACAGTACAGTCAGTTTACAGTAGACAGAACATTGATTATAGAGATATTTGTGTTAAATTTCGGAACTTCTCATTTTGCTGTTTTCTAGGTAGTCAAGATGGGTTTTGCAAGTGAGACTGCTCGGGCAACTGTTGAAGAAGGAAGTACTGCATCTGATGCTCTTCTTTCTGAGTACTCAATTACCCCTGGAAATCTGCATCAGCTGAGGACTCCCCGTACTCCTGCATCACAAGACACTGTTCTTCAGGTAGGCGTGCTATTTGGCGCATGCGTGAAAGGCCATGTTCAATTGTTCATCCACATTGCAATTGTGAAAATGTGTGAAAGTTTCGGTAATGTCACATTTCACAACGTAACGTAAGGTCTCACAACGTAACGTATTAAGGTCTCCCAATGTAACGTAAGATCTCACAATGTAACGTAAGGTCTCACAATGTAACGTAAGGTCTCACAATGTAACGCAAGATCTCACAATGTAACGCAAGGTCTCACAATGTAACGTAAGATCTCACAATGTAACGTAAGGCCTCACAATGTAACGTAAGATCTGACAATGTAACGTAAGGTCTCACAATGTAACGTAAGGTCTCACAATGTAACGTAAGGTCTCACAATGTAACGTAAGATCTCACAACGTAACGTAAGATCCCACAATGTAACGTAAGGTCTCACAACGTAACGTAAGGTCTCACAATGTAACGTAAGGTCTCACAATGTAACGTAAGGTCTCACAACGTGTAATTTACACTACCACTGTCTGTCTGTCACTCTGTCTTTTTCAGTAATTTCTGCTTTAGTTGTTGAGGTATAAATAGTTCTTGTTGTTTTTTTCATTATCTCTTCTAAAGGAAGCCCAGAACATCTTGGCACTTAATCAAGTAGACACACCTCTCAAAGGAGGCATAAACACTCCTCTTTTGGAGTCTAGCTTTGAAGGTATCACTCCTAAAAGAGCTGATGTTAAAACCCCAAATGTCATGCTGGGGACACCGTTCAGAACACCACAAAATGAAGGACAGGGTAAGTATGACTGCAACCATGTTTTTTAAGGTTTTGAGTTGAAATTACAGTCATAAGGAATGTAATGGATACTGAGATCTAGTTAGTATTCAGTAAAATCTACAGTGTATATGTAAAACATTGTCTGATAAGGGACTTTAAGATGCTAGGGCAACGATGGCAGTTAGGAAGCAACATAAATTTTACAATTTAAAGAAGTCACGGTTAACTGACTATTATATATTTGATATTTGAAGCTAGTTTAATGACTTCCAAAACGCCCCAGTATTGCTAAAATGATTGTGGTGTCTGTATTGAAGTCAATCTCAAGCAACAGTTCTCATCTTTTGGCCGTTGACGTCGTCCTGAAGACGTGAAAATGCTCTAAGTGGCGTTGTATAAAGAACGAGGACGGTGTTGAGATTACTCTAGGACTAAAAATTATTCATTCTCTTTGTTTTGCTAAAAGAATGATTTTTATTTAAAGGACGTCGTCGTTGAGGTTAACGTCATAGATCTTAAAATGCCTATTGTCAGATATATTATTGGATATATCTGACAAAATTACTTTTTTATCATATTAGAAAATCAGATGGTGTTTTTTTTTAGGTTTAACGCCACGCATGGGAGGAACACCAGGACCTAAAGGGACAATGACTCCAGGTCGTGGATCAGTTAGGGATAAATTAAACATCAACCCTGAAGACTCGTTGGTTGATGAATACGAGTCAGTACATGCTGCTAAGCAACAACAGGTTGGTATCTTAATATAGTAACTTAGGTTAGATATACTGCCGAAACAGAGAACGTAGGAATCTAACGTTTCGAGCGAAGGCCCTTCTTCACGTTTCTCTCTGACGAAGGGCCTTCGCTCGAAACGTTAGATTCCTACGTTCTCTGTTTCGGCAGTATATCTAACCTAAGTTACTATATTTCGATTGTTGTTTCTACACTGCCTACGCAGCACGCTACTTTTATTTCACTGGTTGGTATCTTAGTTGCGCTGGTGTTAGTAGTTTTGGTGGTGGTGTTAGTGGTGGTGCCGTGGGGTGGTCTAGGTGGTGGTGATAACGGTGTTGATAAATACAGTAGTGGTAATGGCGGTAGTACAGGTGACTTTGGTGGTGTTGGTCAACGGTGGTGGTATTGGTGCTGTAGTTATTGATGTTAGTGATGTTGTATGTCTCGTAGTATATTTACTGGTGGTGGTGGTGGTATTGTTACTGGTGGTGGTGACTTTGGTGGTATTGGTGCTGTAGTTATTGATGTTAGTGATGTTGTATGTCTCATAGTATATTTACTGGTGGTGGTGGTGACTTTGGTGGTGTTGGTGGTGGTATTGGTGCTGTAGTTATTGATGTTGGTGATGTGTTTGTAGTGGTATATTTACTGGTGGTGGTGGTGGTGGTGTTACTGTTACTGGTGGTGGTAGTGATGTGGTGGTATGGTTTTGGTGCTATAGTTACATGTAGTGGCTGCTGGTTTTTGTAGTAGTATTGTTACTGGTGGTGATGATCAACTATACACGTAATTGTCGTCTACTTATAAACTGCGAAGAACTTTGAAAATATTTTTAATCTCACAAAGGAGGAACAAAAGGCTCAACTCAAAGCAAGTCTCGCCAGTCTACCAGCTCCATCCAACGATTTTGAAATTGTCGTTCCTGAGGTATGGTGACTGATCTATTTAATATTTTTTTAAATCACAAAATCGATTTTTTAAAAACTGCTTCATCCTACTTTGTTGTGTACATGTATTATTTTTTTATGAATTGTAAACTTTTTTCCAAGGGAGCCGCAGAGGAGGAAGAGAAGGTGAAAGAAAGTGATTTTGTTGAAGATGCTTCAGACATTGATGCCAAAGCACTGGCCAAGAAAGCTTTAGAAGGTTAGGTGATCATCGGTTGTATTTGAGTAAAATTGAGAGTATAAATACAGTATGGTGCCTTTCTTCATTCACTCTCTGCGTTTTTCTGATGAAGACACTAGATTGGAGTGTCAAAACGTGTGGAAAATCATCTGGTGTTATCCAGAAAAAAATACTAAAGACCTATTCGTACAGTGAAGAGTTAAATTTGTTTTCCCAAACTGGAATTGATAAGTTTCTTTGCCTTTTTTTAAAAATTAATTACAGAGGAAAAGGAACGAAAATTATGGTCTCAAGCCGTTCAACGAAGTATGCCACGTCCTTCCGACGTCAACACAAGTGTCTTGCGTCCTGCGAATATTGAACCACCGCTGACAACTTTACAAAAGGTTAGAATACTGGTTCACGATACCAGCATACTTGCACGATACACAAAGCAACTAGCCCAACAAGTACTTGGTATAAATACAGCGAACAACTTCGGTCTGTTATCAGAGTTCTAGTGACTCAATGGTTAGAGCCGATTGTGCAACAAGAACAGAGAAAACTTAACTAACTCTTTGCTGGAAATCTTAGCTCAACATCACTCAACTTCACTTCACTTTATTTCACTTTACTTCACTTTACTTCGCTTCGCTTTACTTTACTTTACTTTACTTTACTTCGCTTTACTTTACTTTACTTTACTTTACTTTACTTTACTTTACTTTACTTTACTTTACTTTACTTTACTTTACTTTACTTTACTTTACTTTACTTTACTTTACTAATATTTATTATATCGGAATAGATACACTCATCTTGAACTGGGCTCTACTGTCTTCTAGGCTGAAGAGCTCATTAAGAAAGAAATGATTACGATGCTACGTAATGACATAGTGAGCCATCCAACCAGCAATCAGGTGGAACTTCTAAAACAGAAAAAGACCCGAAATTCCGTACAAGCAATACTGGCTGCCAACCAAGCGGCATTGGAACGAGAGAAGCACGAGAAATTCACGGAAGATGAGATGAGCGACGCCAAGAAACTACTTCAAAAAGAAATGGAGTTCGTCAAACAGAGGATTGGTCACGGGGACTTACCACTTGAGTCGTATTCTAAAGTGTGGGAGGAGTGTTATGCACAGGTAGGTATGACGGTGAGACATTTCATGTATAGGATAAATACCGAGAACGGAGGATTTAAGCCAGATATCTATCTGGCTTAAAGCCGACGTTCGAGGTATTTATCCGACTTAAAACACGATTGAAGAAGGTTTTCTAAAAGATAGCATTTACCGAGTGTCGAAGCCAAGGACATTGTTATGCCGAATGTTAACGGGATTTTATGAAATAATAAGACTCCAAAGCAACCTTTGAATAATAGTTTATTAAACAACTTGAGAAGTACGTAAAGGT
The DNA here is from genome assembly GCA_035771165.1 of Paragorgia papillata. Taxonomy (NCBI): domain Eukaryota; kingdom Metazoa; phylum Cnidaria; class Anthozoa; order Scleralcyonacea; family Coralliidae; genus Paragorgia; species Paragorgia papillata. Next base: position 1,932,131 of record JAWNZC010000401.1, read on the forward strand.
TCATTGAACACATACACAGACTTCTACAAGCTTGTTTGTATAATTAGTACCAGATCTATCATTACAGCATTGGGCATGCGTATTGATGCAGTATCAATCCCACATTTTATGCTCAACGTTCAGTGTAATAAAGTGCTGACTCAACCAACCGATTTTGATGATTTTCATTGGTTTGCCTTCCTCTCGTAAACTACGTGGAGCGAAAAGCAAACCCTTGCTCTCCTTTCCGTATGTGGGCACTACCGGCGTTACCATACGAGATAGTTGTAGCAGGCACCCTATGAATTGGGCAATTATAAATTCATAGGGATTATATATATAATGAGGGATTTATGGGATATAAATCCCGCAAAAAACAAAGAAAACCGACTTGATGGTGTTTTAAGTGTAGGTGTGAACACAGAATCTGTAGGTGTACATAGCGTGGTAGTTGGATAGTCTGTGACTTCTCGTCCTTTTTTCAAGGTCATGTTTCTTCCCTCGCAAAAACGATATACTAGGGCTGCCTTAGCCAGTAAGAAGGACAGATTGGAGTCTTTGGAGAAACGTTTGGAGGTGAGTACTGCCATTGTCTTAAATAAAGGTACTGTCGAGTTGGCTGCTTCTTCACAGGTGAAGATCGCTTGTTGGAGATAAATTATTGACGATGCTTTACCTGGCTTGTGGAGCTCAGTTGGTGATGGAAACCATGTCCACGTTGATGTATGCGTCCATCATTCACGTTCCTCTCGCCCGTTTGGATTCCACCCTTCTGTTTGCGGCCGCCGACACTCTACAGTTTTGCTTTCCAAATCTTCTATACACTTATCGTGGGTGCTCTTAGATGCTTCTGTATAATGTATCTTAAATCTACGGTTTTCTTTGTAAAGAAAGTTACTTTATATTGTTTTACTTAAAACATTATTGTAACACTCAAATACTGTACACATGCAGTAATATTGCACTTAACTCTTTCCCATCGGTCGGATGGATATTCCCTGTGACGAATAAAATCGTTTGACGTTAACCATGATAAAATTGATAAGACTTATAGGAGTTGATGTCGCCGAGAAAAAATGAAATGTAAACCACGGTTCGCGGAACAGTTTGTGGAAAATAGTTCAGCTGACGAGCACATCCACAAATGGACAACTATTTTCTTTATTTTTTTATCTTTAGCTCAATCGTTCTCAAATGGCACAAGATGCGAAGAAAGCTTCCAGAATTGAAAAGAAACTGAAAGTTCTTCTGGGAGGGTATCAGGTAATGGAAGTATATCGAGTTTGGAACCACTCCGTTGACCTTCATGGATAACTAAATGTTATTCTATGTTAGTAGTGTTTTAGTTCAGTTGGAAGTTGGTAAAAAAATTTCGAATGTTTTTGCTGTACAGCTGTCGTAAGTTAAACTCGGAGAAAAACTCTGAGCTCCAGACGGGACTCGAACCGAGCGTCCGGAAGGTTGTGGGTTCGAGTCCCGTTTGGGAGCTCAGATTTTTTCTCTGAGTTTAACTTACGACAGCTTGTACAGCAAAAACAAACGGAAAAAACTTTAACTAATATGTTGTAGCCGTAGTATTTTATGAATATATTCCGATGTTGTTACTGTATACATTTTTTAGTCCCGCGCCGTTGGATTAATCAAACAGTTATCGGACGTCCATGATCAAGTGGAACAAGCGTACGTTGAAAAAAGAACATTTGAAGAATTGCAGAGCCAAGAGACAAAATCAATACCAAAACGCCTTAATGTAAGAATATTTGTAATTTTGTTTTTATAACTACGGTATCAAGTAACTGTATGTGGGAGGGAGGGACAGACAGACAGACAGACAGACAGACAGACAGACGGACGGACGGACGGACGGACGGACGGACAGACGGAAAGACAGACGGAAAGATAGACAGACAGACAGACAGACAGACAGACAGACAGACAGACAGACAGACAGACAGACAGACAGACAGACAGACAGACAGACAGACAGACGGACAGACGGAAAGACAGACAGACAGACGGAAAGACAGACAGACAGTGAGTGAGTGGTGTGTTTAAGATGGTGGTAGAACGACAGTTTCAATGCTTTATACTGGCAAAAAATGTCATGGTATCTAATCTAAAATGTTTCATTTCTTTTTCACAGGCTCTTGAAATCGACGTGGAAAGACAAACAGAACGTGAAAATGAACTTCAACGACGCTTCGGTGAACTGCTCGTAGAACGGGACAACTTAAGGAATGCAACAGCATCAACGTAGTAACAGAGTAACTGTACAATTGAACGTGACCAGAAACTTTTTATAGTAACATATGATATATACTACTCTACATGCATTGGCTCTTGACACGTAGACTCCATAGCTTCGTGGTCACTTTCAATTCGATTTTGCAAATGGATGCCTTAATTCAGTATTCAGTACTGAATTGCCATTAAGGCTACGTTTATACGGTACCAGATCAATCTGACACCTAACCTGCAGTCAGGCCAGTTGTCTGAGACCGGTCTCGATTTCGTCCTATTTCGCTGTGTAAACAGGCGGAACCGTACTGTGTAAAAAGGCGGAACCATACTAATAATTCGAGACCGGTTCCGAATTCGTCCGTACCGTATAAACGGGGTCTATTAATATATCACTAGTGGCTTGATTCTCAGTTCTCGTTTTAAGAAAAATTCTAGTTTAGACTTCACCTGCATTTTTGTTCATTGTATAGTTTTTTCATCAATTACTGGAATTTTTTATCTTTTAAATCTCACCACCATTATGGTTGCCTGAGTGGAGAGAGAAATTAACACCTGCACTAAATTGTATCCGAAATCCACATTTTTTTACTCTTTTGACTTTACTTAGCGTTTCGTAGCTAAATATCTCGGCGGTTTACCAAATGTTGATTGGTTGAACTTTATATATTTATCAGTGGTCACCGCCCCCCCACTTTATATCTGGCCACACCCCACCCCACATCTGACATCTGAGTTAAAAAAAACAATATGGCGGACCAAACGGGAGTTTCTGATAAGCCGTTTTCCCCACTGAAACTTGTGGTTTTTGGTGCAACAGGTCCTACTGGGACAGAAGTTGTTAAACAAGCTTTAGAACTTGGCCATGAAGTTACTGCTATTGCTAGAACTCCGGAAGAATTGCAGATCAAGTATGTTTGCTTCAGATGTTGTTTTGAATTTGATAGTGGTTGTTCAGGCGAATCATGTTGAGTATAATCCCCTCAACAGTTGGCGAAGCATAAATTGGCTCCCCTTTTTAAAAAGTTGCGCTGAATTCTGCAAGGAATAGTTAAGTTCTTGTAAACTCATATACATTCCATTCATGTAAGATTATTGCTTATACCACCCTCCCTCCCCCCCCCCCCCCTGCCATCTCCAACAGTTGGATGTGCGTGCATGTAGAATTGCTTTGTCATAAAGAAACCGTTAAATTGAGCAAGGAATAGTCAACTTAGTTGAACCGAACTGTTCCTTATAAAATTTAGTTGTTGGGTGTTTATATTAGAGAAGGAAGCAATATTAAATTCTACTTACTAAGTAATATTCTAACTGTACAATAGCCAACTGATCTCTATATAGTGAAATAAAAGTAGTGTGCTGCGTAGGCAGTGTTGAAACAACATTTGAAATATAGTAAGGTTAAATATACTGCTGAAACAGGCTATACTACCGTCTACGTTCTGTTTCGGCAGTATACAGTAACCCACTAACAAGAACCACATTTTACCAAATCAGCCTGGGATAGGTTCTTATATTCTTATATATATAAATTCTTAATTTCAGCCTGAGGTTCTTATTGGAAGGTTCTTGTTAGCGGGTTTTTAATGTATCCAACCTTATTATATTTTGATCTCTATATAGAGATCAGTGGTATAGCCTCTATGCAGGTTGAGTTATAGGAGATTATATATACTTCTTGACATGATCTGTTCAGGCTTGTTCATATTCATATTTTTTGTAGGCATGAGAATTTAAAAGTTGTCAAAGGAGATGCATACAACATTGAAACGTTCGAGTCTGAATTAGTGGGAAAACATGCTGTCCTCTCATGCCTAGGTTCTCCTGCCTTTGGACCATTTGCAACCACAACACTGTACTCGGACACAGTGAAAGTCATTATTGAAGCAATGAAGAAGTTAGTAAAGTCATAGCCTGTGTAGCTGGCTGTATTTTGGGGTTGGAGTCATGGAAGTACTGTGGGGAAATTAGGGGGGGGGTGTAGGTGCCTTCCTTCTCCCCCATATTACCCCAACTCCTAAAAAACAGCCAGATACATGGGCCTAGTAAAACTAATTTGTCATAACTTAGTTGTGCTAGCTATAAATACATTTGCACATTTTAGTATGAATATTCTGTGCTCATTTTCATTGCATAAATTAGGAATAATGTGTCACGGTTTATTGTGATAACATCGTGGTGTACGAGGAAAGACTCTAGCAACCCCTGGTATATTGAATGGATTTTAAGACCATTTATGATTGGTGGTGCATTGAATGATATGGCAGTGATGGAAGAAATCATCCAGGGAACTCACTCTGAAGATATAAACTACACTATAGTGAGGCCTCCAAGATTAACTCTAGGTATTCAGCTTCTCCAAGATTTTTTGGAGATACTAATTTTATACAACCTCCTTGACAGTTATTATGACCACTGGCATTTCATTATTTCAATCAAATTAAAATTAAAATTAAAATTACATTAAAATTACAATCACCTGGTTATTACAATCACCTCATTACTTCACCTCATTATTTTGCCCACCTTGTTACATGTATTTATTACCACCTTGCTATAATAACTACATACCAGTACCTCTTATAATCACCTCGTTATAATCACCTCGTTATAACAACTACTTCATTCATTATTACGAGCATTTTAATCAGATCATTATCACAATCACCTGGTTATTTAATCACCTCATTACAATAACATTATTTTGACTATCTAAATTACTACTACCACCTTGCTATAATGACTACCAGTACCCAGTTTTTATTATGATCAGTTAATCACCTCCATGAACCATGTTCACGTCATGTATGGTGTACATGTACATTCAGGCTGTACACATGCAGGCTAGAGAAAGTGACTTATCTCTTTCAGATGCAGCCAATCACAATTACAAGATCGAAGAAGGAATGTATAATACTGGCACTACTATACAGATACCTCGAGCTGATGTAGCTCATTTTATGCTCACTGCATTACAAACAGATGAGTATGATTGGAAAGAAATATCAATTGCAAGTGTGTGAGAAGCATAATTCCCCCGGGGGGGGGGGGGGGGGGGAGGTGACACCCTTCTCAATGCTCACAAACACTAGTTTTGTTTTCCAACTCCCAGCTTTGTGTCTAATTGTAACTTATAAGTACTTGAGTATTATTAACATAAGGATATTTATATAAAGTGCATGTCAATTAGCAATTGACCTGAATTTATCCAAAACACTTTGCTACACCCCCCCGGTTTCCACGTCGTTTTGTGGTGTCTTCGCAGAGGTCCGTCCTGTTGTAATGCTCTTCGAACTAAGTTTAGATGTGTTTCTTTGCCAAAAAGAAACCTTTTTTATGGCACGAAGAAGGACGAGTAATAAGCCAGAATTTTAATAGTAAGTCGCAATTATACTGATATAACCTACAATTAAATTAATTATATGCTTTTATGATATTAAGACTGTGTTTTTAACGTATATGTTTACTTACTGCATCAAATATCACAAGCTTGTACACATTCACAGCTCCGTAAACAGGAGTTGTAAGAAGATGTATTAAACTTTTTTTGCATTTCAAGTTAGGCGACGTGTTTGTTTTTGTCCTGATTTCTTCAAATGTACCAAAACTCGTAATCCGAACGCACAGTTTCTCCTGAAAGCCACAAAACAAACACAAATGGATCAAGCGGATCAAATTTTTTAGGCGAAGGATAGTTGAAAAAAGGACCAATATCAGGTGTTGAAAAGTAGCCAATCACGAGCGACCAGTTCCCCTATGAGCCAATCAGAAACGCCTTTGAGACTGGCGCCACACTTGTAATTCCTCGAGGATTTCTTTGCCCTCCACTTCAGTTTGGGGCATGGAAGGAGACATTTGGTTTGTACTTCGAGAGCTTTTGTCGAAATTTACCTCAAGTACCGGCCAAAATATGAAAAGACAACGCGTCGGGAAGCCTACTCCAAACCAAACTGAGGTATATATTTGTATTTCTTGTTTTGTTTTGAATTTTTGTTGATATTTTGCGGCGAAACTCGACTCGATTCAGTGAAGTCATGTCGGTCATTCCGGCTATTTGGTCAACAACTTTGGTGTTGAATATTCCGTTTTTTTATTCTTTGACGTTCGTTTTTTCCGATTTAGTTGTCTTTGGATACGTCTTGAGAAGTCTTGCTTTGCATTTCGAGTCGAAATTCTTGTCAAATTTAGCCAAAAGTTCGGGGTTTTGTCGGCCGACTCTATACAATAATTTTGTGGCGTACTAAACTATCTTGTTCAAGGTTCGCCTGTTTATTTTCTTCAAGTTTAGCGTTCGTTTATTCATTATTTGCAAGTGCAAGTATAAGGGAACGTTTTGAAAGCATTTTAGGGCATTTTCGAGACTATTTTGACTGACAAAATGCTGCCGTTCGGCTCGAAATAGAAGTTGAATACATGAGCGTGCGGTGAGATTGTATGCAGCAACGCCAATCAGCTGCTAATTTTTGACAATTTGAGCTTAAGGTGGCTCCACACAGTTTCTTGAAAAATGGAAAATACAAGTTTGAGAGTCCAAAACACGTGCATAAACAATTCCAAAAATTAATAAAACTAAATGTTATGCATAATTAAACAGTCTGACAATCAAAAACTGTTACCAAATAAATACCAACAGTTGTTGCTATGGCAACAGTGACGTTTCAAAATGGCTGCCAATTACCCTTCAAACTAATTTAATTCGAAAAAAACTTTGGTGACCCCCAATTTTTTTTTCATTAAAACTTTTCTTGAAGTATGAGTAATCAATACGCCGATTTAAATTGCAACAACTGTTGCTATTTATTTGGTGACAGTTTTTGATTGTCCGACTTTAACTATGCATAACATTTAGTTTTATTCTTTTTCCGAATTGTTTAATCACGTATTTTGGACTCTCAAACTTGCATTTTCCATTTTTCAAGAAACTGTATGGAGCCACCTTAAATTTTAAACATTTTTGTACAGAACACAAACAAATTATTGTAATTCTGTTAATTTAGTGTTTCATTATTGAATTATCTCAAATTTCTTTACCGACACAACAAACCGCCAACTGACTGCAAGTTCGAAGTTTGCATGGGACTTATAAAATTGTTATTCAAATTAAAGGATTGCAAACTCGAAGCCGCTATGGGACTCAACGAACAAAACAGTTATTTTATAAACAACAAAATAGTCATGGAATTAATTTAGCAAAGGAAACACCAAACCAGCAAGCGTTGTGACATGAACTGAAAAGAACACGAACAAATTCTTGTAGTTTTATGTAAGTGTTTTCCACCGAATTTTCTCAAACTCTTTTCGCTTATCGACCCAAACCAAACTGTCAAAGAATTAAAAAGCCAGAAGCTGCAGTCTCGAAGCCGACAGCAGAAGCCATCAAGTGTCATGACATGCACAGAACAGAACAATTTCTTGTAGTTGGAAACCGATAGGAATCGAAATTAACAAATTTTGTCGCTTGTTGGGACACCGAATTAGACCGCAAACGCAATACTCAAGTGATTGATTTTGACGCCAGTTTTGGGCTAAGCAAATAAAATTATCATTTTTAAAACAAACTAAGCCCGTTTGAGCTAATTTAGCAGAAAAGATTGATTATTTTAAGTGCATGATTTGTAATACCTGAATTCTTTGGCAATCCATTCTCTGTTTTCCAATTTTATCGCGCACGTCCTTGGACTGATCGAGGACTGATTAAGTCCTTAAAGTTTATTGTGGTTTTGTATAAACTACGTTCGTTTTCTTTTAGTATTTTCATTCTGGTATTCACGAATTTCGCGTGCAACAGCTGATTTTTCAAAATATTTTTACAAGTCTACACTCACTTGAGAACTTTTCGACTGAACCATTGAATATAAATGAATGTGCACATGTTGGCCTTGTGATTTTCGTATGAAATTTGAAAACATGTATGTACATTCTATATAATATTTGCCCGGTTGAGTTACAGATGAAGACATAAGAAGTTTCATGCACCATACATATTATCAACTTTGGAAATATCTTTTAATTATATTTTCCCTTTGTCGCATGTAAACATATTATATATCAACATGTTCTCTTGAATGTGAAGAATTCAAAACTATAGATTTCGTCCACAAACAATGTTATATAGATCAGATGTTATTTGAGAAAATGTTTGAGAAAATGTTAAGCGATCAAACTTCGTCACTTGCGATCCTATCTATTACTCATTGCATTTTCGAGTTTTTGACATTTCTTAATTCAGATTCAATTGCATGAACCGTTATATTAAATTTTGAAATCAGTAAGACGAACGAATTGCGACATAGCGGATATTACATTCATCTAATGAGAATTTTGCGTTTCTCCGAAAGATATAAACTGCGAATGCTTGCGGCCGACTATAAGTAACAAGTATTTATTTTCGCCTTCTCGCTACGGTTTGTTTGTTGGTTGTTTTGAAAAAACAACAAAGTAGCGACTTGTAGCTACTCGTAACAACTGCCGGATGTTTAAACTTGAAAATGAGTCAGCGAGAGCAGCCGCTTCTCATATTAACCTCTTCAAAACTGCTTGATCTTCTTTATAAATACGGAAATTCGTCATACCAACAAAGTCGGAGATGAATTTGTGAAAAAAAGTTTTCCATCGTGTCAGGGAACGGTCGAGGGGGAAAGTCCAGAAAATTAGTCTGGGTTAATTCTGGGCAGTTTTACCGTTTTTGAATCGGGAAACTCGTATATGCGGTTGGTTTTTGACATTTATTCATATGGTAGTATACCACAAGATTCTTAACAATCTAGCTATATAACCGTGCAGAAGGGAATGTCTTGCTGCATGCCTGCCGGACTGCCTGTTTACCTAAATTTATATATCTGTATCAAATCATATTACGCTTATCTGGATATTATATGTAACCAGGTGTAGCCTTCGCGTGTTTTGAATCACGTCAGATCCTGTTCAAGATATATAAATATAACGAGGTGAGAAGAATTTGAACAAACGCAGAATTGTAGTTCATTGCTGGATATCATTGTTATATTGAGTCCGCGAAGTTGCGCGCGGAAAGAAAGAACGAGAAGCTAAAATGAAATTGGTGGTTTTTGGCGGCACAGGCCCAACTGGAGTGGAGGTTGTGAAACAGGCGTTAAAACTTGGGCATACTGTTACTGTTATTGCTAGAACACCGGAGAATATGGAAATAAAGTAAGTTTAATATAGTATATGTATTATATATATATATATATATATATATATATATATATAAAATAAAAGTAGCGTGCTGCGTAGGCAGTGTTGAAACAACAATCGAAATATAGTAAGGTTAGATATACTGCCGAAACAGAGAACGTAGGAGTCTAACGTTTCGAGCGAAGGCCCTTCGTCAGATATATCAGATATATGTAAAATTCGTCAGATATATCGGGGTATATATATATATATACCTTTGTTTATAGGTTGGAAAGCTTTCCAGTTTAATTAAAACAGGCAATTCCTTCTTTTATTTTTCCAATACAGTATATTTTAGTAACAATATACCATGTAATTTGCGCGTGCTACAGTGCATGCAGTCGGCAGTCCGCTTGGTGTAATACGAAACTTTGTTGTATACCAAAGACTTTCGACTTTCGTTTGCCAATAATGCAATCCTATTGGTCAAATCATGGTCACGTGATGTTCAACAAACTACTGTTTCCCTCTGACGTCAACAATGAAGAGGGAAACAGTGTAATGTTACAGAATAGAAATACGACCTGAGAAGTCCAACTCGAGTGATGGAGTAGGATGGCGAGGAATCCAGATGCGCGAGGCGACATGCGCGAGGATAGAAACTTCAAAGGTTCCAACGCGAGTTTGGACTTCTGGTCAACCTTATATATTCTGTGGTAATGTTTCCCTCTGACGTCGCTTTAATCATGCGTTGTTCACGTGAATACACGATTATTGCATCAGATCAAGAACTTTGGACTCCTCGGGCATTTTGAAAACAAGAGCTTGTTTCGAGCTTGTTTGGTACGAAATAGTCCATTTTCCAAAGGAAAGAATATCTATACATATCTTCAAAGAAGGTCTGAAGAAAATCTGGATAAATTTAAAGCTGTTCTTTTTACTTGTTGAGTCTGGTGTATTTGTTCAGTTGAATTGAAATACGAAGACAAAGTCAAAGTGTTTTGGTATTTAAGTCTTTTTGCCCCTCGGGTGACATTGAAGCCTTCGGGTCCGTAAAACTCGATGTTTCCCTCCATAGGCGTACGGGCACAAATTTACAGGGGGGGGCGGAGAACATTTTGCCCGACTGAAACGGAAATTGCCCGACTTTTGATATAAAAAAAACACTAAGTGCCTGTTGTTCAATATACTTTATCTCCTACAATACACAGATATTAAATTGTTTTGATTATTTTCATCCTATTTAAAAAATTTCCCCCTATATTTTTGCCCGACTTAGCTTGAAAATTTGCCCGACTTATTCCATTCGTCTGGGGGGCAGCTGCCCCCCCCCTGCCCCCCCGCCTCGTACGCCTATGTTTCCCTCAGCGCCAGTCAACAAGTGTATAGTACTTCACCTTGACACTACTCTTCTGTGAATTTGATTTGATTTATTTCGCCCATATATACATTTTAACAGATTACATAATATATAAAATTATAATATTCGGAAGGGCTAGTTAAGATCCCTACTTTACATTACATTTAAGTTTTTGTTCCTTTATATTAATCGATTCAAAATGTGATTTAAAAAGATGAAAAGAGATATAATATATATAAAATAAAACATTTAAAGGATATTTGTACATTATGTAAGTATGCTATAATATGATGCTGATGGCTTGGCTAAAATGTGCTAGCGCAAAAGATTGTACTACCAGATTTTGACCAAGATATTATACCAGAACATTTAATAATAAGTATTTACAACGTGAGAAGCTTTTGTAACTGTATAATAAATCACATTTTCGATTTACATTTTCTGCCCATTTCAGTTAATTTCTAGATTCTGTTAATTTATTCTGATTCACTAATACTTCTAGGCACAAAAACGTACAAGTGGTCAAAGGCGATGCGTGTGAGCTGAATAGTTTTCAATCCGTGTTATCTGGTAAAGATGCGGTGTTGTCCTGTTTGGGGTCAAAAAACTCGAAAGGTCCATTTGCGTATACTACCTTATATTCAGACACCATTAAAAATATTATTGAAGCAATGAAATGGTATGTATTTCCTCTAAGTCTAAGAACAGTATATCTGATAACTTCTCGCCATTTATATTGTGCTGTTAAATTTATCAAACAAATCAGTCGTATATTTTTACCGAGAATTTTACCAATTCGTCAGTATAGGTAAAATTTAGCAACTTAAATAAATAAATAAATAAATAAATTAGTAAGTAATTATGAGATGAAAGTTGATTGTCAAGTTAATTGCTGAACTAATTATATAATTGTTAATTATATAGAGTGAATTGATTATATTCTAGTTAGTTTCAGAGGTTGCGGGTTCGAGTCCCGCTTAGAGCTCAGAGTTTTTCTGAGTATTACCAACTAACACAGCTTGTACAGCAAACAACTGACAATTATTATGTTTTTTTCAATTATTACGAATGAAACAATTAGTAATTTAACTAATTAGCTAATATATTTCATGAATAATTATCAATTATCTAACTAATTAGTTGTGGAATTTAACCCTTTGACTCACAGACCAGCCAAAACCGCCCCTTGTTATTCTACTCTGTCTAATATGCCACAGGGACCTAGCCAGGATTTTGAAAGGGGAGGAGCGAAACTTCTTGTGGGGTCCAGGGAAAAATTTTTAAATCTAGAGTCTCTAAAATGGCATTTCCTGCATTTTGGGAGAAGATTTTACACATTTCTGAAAGTTTGAAAAGTCATAAAATACTAAAAAAAACACCCGTTGAGTTAAGTTACATGCAGGCTATACATACGGAGACTGGATTAGGAGCCAAGGAAGGTACCATTTCATATTATTAGTCACTAGCGTCAGAAGAGCGACTGAGATCCAGTCAATAACCGCTGAGTAAATCACCTGTGCATCTGAGTACGAGTGTTCAAAACAAAATTTCATCATGCAAAGGGGGGGGGGGGGGAGCGACCGCTCCCACCGCTCCCCCTCTGGCTACGTCCCTGATATGCCAGACAATTTTACTCAGTCTGTCACCAGACGATTTTATCTCGTCAAGCGAAAAATTCTGGTAGTCCGAACGTTTTAGTATAATGCAATCTTTTGAAATACACTATTTTCAAACATTTTGTGCACCTTTGCCACACTTAATTTTATATATAAAGTCGATAAAATGGAAGAAAAGAGTCAGAAGACTGGTATCATTAGCTTTAATAGTTTGTCAACAGGGATGCCTGTATTAACTCATCCTTTAGAGTAAAAAGCGTCAGATATTTAAATGATTTGTACATGTTTTATTTAACTAAACCTATAGGAATAAAGTAACTCGCCTAATTGTGGTCACAGCATGGTGTACCCAACCTGGACCAAACAATCCTTGGTTTATTGAATGGTTTTTAAAACCATTTATTATTGGAGCAAACCTACGAGACATGGCTATTATGGAAAAACTACTCGAAGATACCTATCCATCAGAAATAAATTACACCGTTGTAAAACCTCCAGGACTATCACTGGGTAAGACTTCATTACCTCCGGGAGGAAGGTGTCGCGTGAAGGGGCTGATGGGAAGAGTGCTCCTTTCATCGCTCCTTTCGCCCTCCGACTTTTAATCATCGATGCGCGCTCCGGTTTTTTATTGCGCCTGGGTACAATGGTTAGAGGAGGTTATGTTTTTACCCCTTTCTGTCTATCTGTTGGTCGGTCTGTCTGTCTGTCTGTCTGTCACCAGGATATCTCAAAAACTGTTTGTTCAAAAACATTTTGCCGATTTTCACATGGTGTCCCAAGCACTTTTGTTGAGGGGGTAAGGGGGAGCAGAGACGGGGCTCTTTTATTAAAGTATATCTTTTGCAATGTTACAAAGTTAAAAAGCTGTCTTTTATTGAAAATTCATAAATTCGTCATTTTCAGACAATCCTGGACAAAATTGTTGGGCCATTTTGCCGATTTTCGCATGGTGTCCCAAGCACTTTTGTCCAGGATTGTAGTTCCCAATCTTCCAACAAATGTTGACAAACCAATTTCAAAAGCAAGCTCAAACTGACTACAACACTTGTGAACTTTGGAACAAACTTCTAAAACCATCATTAATACTTATAAGTTTTTGGTTTGAAAACAATATTTATTTCTATTTTAGCTGAAGGCAATGGAAGATACGAGGTTGAAGAAGGACAATGTAATGTAGGAACATTGACAGTCATCCCACGAGCAGATGTGGCTCATTTTATGCTCAAAGCATTGGGAACTGGTAAATATGATCGCAAAGCATTGGCCATCGCAAGTGTTTCGCAATAAGAAATATTTTGGCAGTACCTATATATGTGATAGCAACCGCGGCAAGTACATACATGCATGTGTTGATAACAGATATTTTTATCAGATATTTTCCAAATTTATTGTATTAATAAGTATTAATTTAGTATTGAGTCGGTTTTCTTTGTTCTTTCGAAGGATTTATATCGCATAAAGCCCTTGAATAATAATTAGAAACGAAATGAAGAAAAAAACAAGGAAAATCTTTGTCCAAGGTGGCAAAAAAAGACAAAACTTTGTTGGAAAACCTCCTCAATAATAAATTAATATATAATATATAATACATTATATATTATATAGCATACATCCCTCGTTCTCGGGATTTATCTATTACTTAAATGAATATATGATTGAAATCAGAAACCTTTTATAATTAGAATTATTTTATATGTGCAGTATAAATTAGCCTTTATGACCTCGTTTTAAAGTAAAAATCTCAGTTCCTTCGCGGACGTCTTTTGAGATACGTTTGTGCGAGTGTTTTGGGACGCTTTCCAATTAATGTTTGCAAAGGTCAGACTGTGGGAATGGTCTTGCTAATAGGACCAAAGAGCTTCTGTAGCACCCGGAAGGCTGTATTTGTGCTAAATATTCGTATTTTAGCCTTATTTCAAAAGTTTAAAAAAATGGCCATTTTTTCAACCTTTCAAATTTGGCTAAAAAATCATGATTTAGCTCAAATAAAGTCATTTTATAGCTTCTCTGGCAACGAGAAGGCTTTTTTATGCTAAATATATAGTTTCTGACAGGCCCATGCCTCCAACTCGTTATATGTGTTCCATTTTACCAGACTGACCGGTATAACCATATTAAATAGGAACATTATAAGTAATATTGGGCATTTCACTCGATTACATAGCATGTTCTAAGGATTTTGGGTGAAGGAAAATTCGAGTGTAGAATATATACATTTTAATATCGATCTAACTCACGGCCCGTTTCAATCCATTACAAGTAAACCGCATGATGTTCTTGCATCTCTCAGTTTCACATATATGTACAACAATAATACGCATCACCGCCGTCGGCATTTCACGCGGTCAAAATATCACTCAGACAGAAATTAACTTGGACTGTATGTTTAGAATAAGAGCAATTATAGAAGAAATGTTTCACGACGTCTTCACATCTACAACTATTATCTATTGGCTAATGGCTATATTGCGAAACCTTTATACAAAGCGTCGCGGTGTTTCACCTTTTCTCGGAATTAGTTTGGGTAAATATTACACAATTTTGCAACCCATTATAGACTTTACGGCGTTGCCAGGGCGATCTAGACTTAAACAGGGCGACACTATTTCAGCGCAAACTAACGGAAATCAGACTAATATAGAGATATGAGAAAAGCCAAAGTAGTTCAGTAGTTCCATAAAGGCCACAGCATAAACCGATAATAGACATCAGATCTTGTGTCTCAAGTGTTAAACTCAAGTGTGTCTACTCTTGGTTTGCTTTGTCATTTGAGAAATATTATGGTATAAAGAATCTTGCGTGAAATAGCGTTCCGCAGGTTTATAAATAGCAACTGTGCGCTTCGCTATTAAACGTGTTGTCATGAGTACTTTATAATAATAATAAATAAAGCAAACGTCACAACAACAGGCGAACGATCAGCTGAACACTGAATTTACAATTATTGTATATATTAATAAGATCTTAAGCTGGGTCTAGGAAGACGGCTGTAATCCAAATTAAGACATTTAAAGTCGGTGCCTATAAAACGAAATTTCACTTCAGTTTTTTATAAGATTGTTTGGGAAGAACACCCTGCCAAGATCATGAAAAAAGGCTTTGACATGCATGCCTTTCAAATCTTATCTCATTAACGGGCCAGAGATTCCAGGCGAAAAACGTAATTTTGTTAAAAATATCAAAGGCCAGACAATTACTAGCATAGAAGAAATGTTACGAATTACCCGTTTTCTTTCCCATTCTTGAGTTTCATTCTGCCAAATTATTTACTGTGTATATTATTATTGTTATTATTGGCAAAGTTATTAAATTATTGCATGCTAAGCAATTTGAGCAATGACGACACAGGTTGAGATCCCCTTTTGGCACGGCTCTTACAGACGTTTCCGGGTTCCGTATATAGTATAAGGAAAGTTAAGATTTCCAGAAGGCCCAAGAAACAGCTATAGAACTCAGCATTATATAATACAGATTACAATAGCTGCTGCTAATCTTCTTTTCAAACATGGCAGTTAGATCTCCTGAATTGTCCGAAGAATAATAAACCGAATGTTGTTTTTTTTTCAAAAACACGAAATATGCAAAAAGGTAACCATAACGACGGTACATGCATATACAAACAGTGAAATAAAATAAAGTAATGTGCTACGTAGGCAGTGTTGAAATACAAATCGAAATATAGTATTAAAGGTTTGAGTACTGCCGAAAATATTGAACGTAGTTTCTAACTTTTCGAGCGAAGGCCCACACGTTTCTCTCTGACGAAGGGCCTTCGCTCGAAATGTTAGAAACTACTTACCGTACTATATTTCGACACGCATATTAGTGTTCACGCATTGGTATTGGCCCCGTATACGACCGACGGGTCACACTGCGGATGATGGCCTTATTAAGCCTTATTATAATAGTGTCGCTTCAGATCACATGCATTCAATCGAACTTGTACAGTGTCGAAAACTGACCAGCACATTAATCGAAAATAGAGCACAATTATGAATGGCAAAAACAAAAGACCGTCGTGCAACTGCAAAGACAAAGAGAATTTATTACAGATGATACGAGACCTGAGAAAGGAGAATGAACGGCTTGAAGGTGAATTGCATCACCGAGGTTCGGTTGGCGCTGATTCACTGCAAGTTCAAACTCTCATTGACATCAATCATGGCTGGGAGAGAGACTACGAGGAGCTTCAAATGCGATATGAAATGCTTTCCGGTGAGAACAAATTGTTGGAAGAGGAAGAAAAGGAATTAAACGAGCGAGTAGGAGAGTTGGAAAGGCGGCAAGGGCCACTGGAAAGTGAAATAACGAGATTGGCGTCTGCTTTGGCACGCAATCAAGGAGGATGTGGAACACAGGAAATTCTAAAAACTGAAACCACAGTGTACAAAGAAGATTTTGAGCAGGAAAGACGCGATCGTGAAAATATTCACGAAGAGAAAGAGAAATTGAAGCGAGAACTGGAAGACTCCGAAGAAATTATTAAAAAGTTTACCGTAGCCCTTACGTCGAACGATGAGTACGGAATAACTGAAAATGGAATGCCTGTTCGACATGGTGAAACACATGACGAACAATATGAAACCCTAAAAACTCAAATCACAGTGTACAAAGAAGATTTTGAGCGGGAAAGTCGCGATCGTGAAAAGATTTACGAAGAGAAAGAGAAATTGAAACGAGAACTGGAAGACGCCAAAGAAATTAAAAAGTCTAACGATGATTACGGAATAACTGAAAATGGAATGCCTGTTCGACATGAAGAGGTACATTTCACGGAATGAACGGATCATGACTGAGCAAAACTCCGATTTGATGGTCGTTCCAGCAATGGTTCCAGCGATGGGCTATGCAACCCGGTATCGCATGCCAAATCCCCCGGACATTTAATATTATAATCCAGTTGTGTTGATTAAAACCTAGCCTGCGTGCAGACGTCCCCCGTTTCCGTATTGCCCAAAGCAACATGTTTTTCCAATTCAATTCAGTTGGGTTCTATTCGTCAATCGTGTAAGTGTTCAGTACTACGGAAGCTTTTATAGGAATAATTTTATTTGTTTATTGAATTATTGGAGATTTTAGAGAATCGGCATAGCGGGACTGTTATGTTTGTTTAATATTTGTTAATATTATTAAAATAATAATATTATTATTATTATTGATTAGTCGTGTTTAGTTATGTAGTTTGCAATATAATACACGAGGAGGAGTATTTAACAGGGCGCCGTGGGAGCTGTTCAACCGAGGGGGCTCAAGTCCAAAATTTTCCAACTGGTGTATTTTTCCTTAATTTTTCAAAAAAGAAATTATAGCGATTTCATCACAAAGTTTTCTGACCTAAAAAACTACAGTATACAGTACTGCAGGGGCGGATTTAGGATTTTGAAAATGTCAGTCAAACTTATGGTCCACAGATCTAGGGGGGTGCGGGGGCATGCCCCCCCTGAAATTTTTTGAAATTGGGGTCTCTAAAATGGCATTTCCCGCGATCTGACAGCACATTTGAGCAAAATTTTGAAACTTTTAAAACATATTTTTAATGGCACATTTTATCATTATTGCAAAATATTTTGTCCAAATTGGATGTTTCTTAAACTTTATTGAGAAAATTATACAGAATTATATATTTACAAAGCTAACTATAATATTAGTTAGCTAAACGAGACAGGAGCGAACACCCATGCAATTACAACCTGACTACCTGAGATCATATTTCACGAACACGCCGTTAAAATATATCTCATCAGAGCAAAATAGCGAGACTAACAATACTTTGAAAACAGTATTCATTTCAAAATCATGAAAAGAAAGATCCAATTTAACGTTGAACTAAACCTGGGCTTAAGGATCAATTGATCCTTTGAGTTTCAAATTCATATAAAAGCTCCCGGCAAGCGTGAAATATGCTAATGCCGCCTGCTGAATAAATATATGTCTGAACTCTGAACTCAGACTTCACTAGGACGCAAAATGATAAATAATACGATACGTATACTGAGACTGGACAAAACACATATATTCGACACTAGACTGTTTGTAGATTTGAAATGAAAGAAGACGACCTTCACTTACCAGTCTTACCTTACAGCAGTGGGGGAATAAATGACTCCGCGCCAAAATTGAGAAGCTCGAAATGCTTCCAATCGCGTCTATTACTCGGTATTACTCGGTTGAAACAAATCGATGACTGTGTAAGCAGCTAAAACCCATTCGAAAACGCTTACAGAACTCATGACTGAAACACAGCTGTGAGAAGTGAGAAGCTTCGATGACGATGAATATAAATCTAATTACTCAGTATCTCAGCTGACTGAGCAATCCAATTTTCAGCACGCCATGGTGCAGATCCAGCAAAACGCTTGAAATCAACGCGAGAGCCAATCAGGTTTGAGGCAAATCCAGCAAAAAGTGGTTGCCATGGTGCAGATCCAGCAAAACGCTTGAAATCAACGCGAGAGCCAATCAGGTTTGAGGCAAATCCAGCAAAAAAGTGGTTGCCATGGTGCAGATCCAGCAAAACTCTCAAAGCAAACGCTGACCACCTGTTATCTCTGCCCGGTGTTTGCTGACTCGCAAACTAAGATAAAACCCAATCTCTGCGATCACTGAAGGCCAAAGCAGTCGCACCATAACATTTTCTAGAAGACTCTTGAGATTAAAATATTGTCTTACTGCGCAATTATTCTTGTGATTTTTTACGTCAGTCGCGTGACTGGTCTGATGTATGCTAAATCCGCCCCTGAGTAGGTTAACAGTCTACGGGTTTGAATCACTTCAATCTAAATTATACGTTCCGTGTCCACGCAGAAGATATAGCATTAAGTACTAAGAGTCCAGGACATGAAAGTTTGAATCATTTTAATATAGATGTTATACGTTTCCACACTTACAGTCAAACCGGATGTTCTTGGCCACTCAACCTTGCAATATTGATACATGGCGACTCCTTGGCAAGTTGCTATAAGAAATTCGCATTTTAAATATCGAACTTTGCATAACATGAAGTGTACTTAGAGTTAGTTGTTCTGACTTTCAATAGAACTTCATATTATATGAAGTTCGATATTGAAAATGCGAATTTTTAGCAACTTCCTAATTGCAATGTTCCTATCAATATTGCAATGTTGCAAAGTCGTGCGGCCAAGAACATCCGGTTTGACTAACACGCCAGGAAATTAATAGCGAACAGGTTTTGTGAACATTTCATGAACTTTTCAAAATAATATGTACTATTTCATGAACTTGGCAATGGAGATGCACAGTTTGGTGTTCTGTGTCACTTTATGCAAAGTTTACTCTGCTTACCCCACGCAAATGTGGATGTGGAAAGGGTGTTTTCCTCGGTCACCTCTATCAAGACAAAAACGAGGAATATAGATTGCACACTTCAACTGTCCGTGCCCTCATTAAAGTAAAGGACGGTGTGAAAACGTCAGGGGGGTGTGTGAAGTTTATCCCACCTCCCGGGGTGAAACAAAGAATGGCAAGCAGTATCATGTACGCAAATGCTGACTTAGACACGTCGGACAGTGAATATGACATGGATTTGTAGATTTATATTAAACTAAATTGGCTAATTTATAGCATTCTTGTATTGTTGGGTTAAAATTTGAAATTCATGAACTTTTTGTTACAAAATTACAAATTTGATCTGGCAACACTGTCTGGAACACCGAGCCGTGTTTTACTGTTTTGATTTGAAATTTGAAACCGCCGTTCCCGAGGGCCGTACGGGTAATGATATTTTAATAATCCAGAGTCAACTCTATTTTGTATTTCTCAAATAAGTAATAATGCTATCGTCTCGACAGTCTTCTATACATTAGACCACTAAAAATTGCTCAAATTTAATAAAACTGGTTTGATTTTAGTTCGGGCGAAGTGACGCTGCCCGATATTCACTATAAACTTTGAAATCCGCCGTCTGTTACTTGTCATGCAGACACTCAGACAGTTATAACTTCCAAACTATGCATTGTTGAACGATAACTTGTACGTATGTTGTTATAAATTTCATAAGCTTCCCTTTGATGTATGGCTTATGTTTCTGGGTTATTATGGAACTTTTTCAAATGTCCAAAATGTTCACTCAATAATAAATAAATATTTATTTACTTAACGTCTCACATGAAGTCGGTTATAGAATTTCAGATATTTAATTATATTAAACGCAGGAACTTGAACGACTTGAACTACACTTCAACTGAAAGCTTATAGATTTCTAACAACATACGTACAGGATATATTTCAACGATGCTATCTTGTTGGTTGTTATATATATTTTCAATGACGTAGACGTCTCGTCGCTGAACGCTTTGATGCTCGTTGAGCTCGTAACGAGTCAAGACTTTTCCCACGCAATCAAAAAAATCCTCACTAGAGAGCAAAGGCATTCCAAAAAAAGTGAGTTGTATATCAACGTGAAGCGAAAGTATAGGCTCCAAAACAGAGAGAGAATATATATGTATAGGTAATAGCATGGTTTCGAGTGCAATTTGGAAAAAAACATGCACGAGTGAGTTTTTCAAATACTGTCAAAATAGCACGAGTCCGAAGGACGAGTGCTATTTGAAGTATTTGAAAAACTCACGAGTGCATGTTTTTCCAAATTGCACGAGAAACCATGCTATTACTTATTAATAATATACATGAAAAAATGTTCAAAACAACTGTACTAATATTTCAACGTACGTGTTTAGCCGTCCACTCCTCGCATATCTATTTGTTAAAAAACGCTTCGCTTCCTTTACTACTTGAAAAAGTAGTTTACTCGAGGCATAAAGAAGCTTCTGGTCTTCTTGTAGGTACTTCACTTGGCAATATTAAAGCATAACTAGCTTCAAATTTGAACAAATTATCCCCAAAACCGCCGAATCTTGGCCGCCATCTTTGTTTGTTTTGTGTCGGGAAAAATCCGCTGTACAATCAATTTGATTGGTTCTTAGTGATAACAGATTTTTGCACTGTGATTACAGATTTTTGCACTGTTATAACACAATTCTGCACTGTTGTTTGGGATTAACTGCACTGGAATCAGCCAATCACAGTCGAGATATTTTTTCATGTATATTATTAACAAGGAAATCACTGCTGATGACTGCACCTTCTAGACGGTGTTAAATATTACACTCATGTTATTTAAATAATACCGCAGCAGTTGTTCGTAGTGGCTTGTTCAGTTAATCAAATTTCCCAAATTCATTCGGTCCTTTAGCAGTATTTCCATATTCTGAGTAAATTCGGAATGACAACGGCCTTCGTCTGTTCAAAGTTGTCATCACTGACACTTGGGAGTTCGCTCCATCGAACTCGCAAATTCCGTTTTCCCCACATTTTGGGGCTAAACAACTACAATTTTTCTCTCCAAATGCTTCACGTGTCCTTTCTTCCTCGTGATAAAAAAGTTTGTCCGAACCCGAAGGAGAAAAATGCCTTAATATACGAAAACTATAATTGTGCAACAGTAAAATATAGCGAAAGTGGGACCATCCCAACATGGCGGCTGTTGCCAACTTCCGACCACTTCCGACTTCAATTTCAGACAACGGATGCTCTATCCATTCTCTTATATAGATCAGTGATTACAAGTATTCATGATGTTCTTAATATAGACTAAATCTGTCCTTGTATGACGTGCGACTTTATACGTCAGAACACTTGTTTCACGTAATATATCGTATACACGAGGAGGAGTGTTTCATCAGGATATCCAAACACGGAGACGTTTGTCGAAAACCGAGGTAAAGCCGAGGTTTTTGAACAAACTTCGAGGTGTTTGGATATCCTGATGAGACACTCCTCCAAGTGTTTGATATAGCATCTCAAACAAATCAGTATTTTAAGAGAAAATCAAGGTAAAAGTTTGCTTAATTTATGTAATTTCTTCCTCCAATATCCAAACCACAGACACGGTACTGATTTCCTTTGTGTTTTCCTTATGAATTATTAATGAGTTATATATGTACAACAATAATACGTATCACCGCCGTCGGCATTTCACGTGGACTGTATGTTTAGAATAAGAGCAATTATAGAAGAAATGTTTCACGACGTCTTCACATCTACAACTATTATCTATTGGCTAATGGCTATATTGCGAAACCTTTATACAAAGCGGCGCGGTGTTTCACCTTTTCTCGGAATTAGTTTGGGTAAATACTACGCAATTTTGCAACCATTAGACTTTACGGCGTTGCCAGGGCGATCTAGACTTAAAGACCTGGGGCCGGTTGTACGAAGGCCGGATAGCGCTATCCACTGGATAGCGATTTTTTCAACCTTCGTAAGATTGGCCGCTGATTGTTATGACCTCAGATTAGGATTTGGTATTTATAAACTGAAGTTTTTAAGATCTATTGTGGGCTCCAGATCCGTAGTATCACAGCTCTTCGGCCATTTTTACGAAGGTTGAAAAAATCGCTATCCATTGAATAGCGCTATCAGGGCGACACTATTAATACAGCGCATAACTAACGGAAATCAGACTAATAGAGATTATGAGGCCAAACCGATAATAGACATCAGATCTTGTGTCTCAAGTGTTAAACAACGGAAATCAGACTAATAGAGATATGAGGCCAAACCGATAATAGACATCAGATCTTGTGTCTCAAGTGTTAAACAACGGAAATCAGACTAATAGAGATATGAGGCCAAACCGATAAGGGGGCGTCTCAAAATTTCGTCACTTTTCCCTATATGAATAACCCGCGAAAAGGGGGGAGGGGGTAAGGAGGAAACGCGAAAAATAGTTTTATACTGGAAGTGTCGATATTTTGTGTCAGTGTATAGTCCCGCGAGACCTTTGCTATAACGAGCGGTCGCATGGTTAATTAAATGGTTTGTCGTTTATAGCACGTTTCGCAAACAGACAAACAGCTATTAGCTAAATAGATTATTGTTAATATTGTTGATGTTTTTATCTACATTATTGTAACATTGTTTTATACTACAGTATCTAAAAAAAGCATTAAAATGTGAAAGAAAAATAAAACGTTGTGAAATGAGCCTCAATATGTTTCAAAAATCAACACTTCTGACGTCACAGTAATTCATTTTTTTTTGGGGGGGTCACGATTTTTAGCGGGTTATTCATATAGGGAAAAGTGACGAAAGTTTGAGACGCCCCCTAATAGACATCAGATCTTGTGTCTCAAGTGTTAAACTCAAGTGTTGTCTACTCTTGGTTTGCTTTGTATTTTTGGGTGCTAGTATTTTTTTCAAATTGTCAGCTGGATGTTGTAGTTTTAATGTTGTTTTTGTGATATGAGAAATATTTATGGTATAAAGAATCTTGCGTGAAATAGATCCAAATTAAGACATTTAAAGTGCCTATAAAACGAAATTTCAATCAGGGACGTCGCTTCAGATCACATGCATATTCAATCGAACTTGTACAGTGTCGAGAACTGATCGACCAGCGTACTAACCGAAAATAGAGCACAATTATGAATGGCAAAAACAAAAGACCGTCGTGCAACTGCAAAGAGGTTGAGTCGAGAAAGGAGAATGAACGGCTTGAAGGTGAATTGCATGATTTGCATCACCGAAGTTCGGTTGGCGCTGATTCACTGCAAGTTCAACCTCTCATTGACATCAGTCATGGCTGGAAGAAAGACTACGAGGAGATTCAAATGCGATATGAAATGCTTTTTGGTGAGAAGAAATTATTGGAAGAGGAAGAAAAGGAATTAAAGGAGCGAGTAGGAGAGTTGGAAAGGCGACAAGGGCCACTGGAAAGTGAAATAACGAGATTAGCGTCTGCTCTGTACACACGAAATCAAGGAGGATGTGAAACGCATGACGGACAATATGAAATTCTAAAAACTCAAATCACAGTGTACAAAGAAGATTTTGAGCAGGAAAGACGCGATCGTGAAAATATTCACGACGAGAAAGAGAAATTGAAGCAAGAACTGGCAGACGCCAAAGAAATTATTAAAAAGTTGACCGTAGAACTTACGTCGAACGATGAGTACGGAATAACTGAAAACGGAATGCCTGTTCGACATGGTGAAACACGTGACGAACAATATGAAACCCTAAAAACTCAAATCACAGTGTACAAAGAAGATTTTGAGCGGGAAAGTCGCGATCGTGAAAAGATTTACGAAGAGAAAGAGAAATTGAAACGAGAATTGGAAGACGCCAAAGAAATTAAAAAATCTAACGATGATTACGGAATAACTGAAAATGGAATGCCTGTTCGACATGAAGAGGAACATTTCACGGAATGAACGCATCATGCATGACTGAGCAAAACTCAGATTTGATGGTCGTTCCAGCAATGGTTCCAGCGATGGGCTATATGCAACCCGGTATATCGCATGCATGGCAAATCCCCCGGACATTTAATATTATAATCCAGTTGTGTTGATTAATTAATGTCAAATCAGTTTAGGATCTTGTAGTATATGTCTGGGTAGCAACCTCGATGTTCAGCTTCATATTCCAGGAAGTGGCAGAGATGGATAAAAGAAGATTTTTTTTGAAAAAAAATCTTCTTTTTTCTTTTATTCATTAAAAGACAATAAAAGACAATAAAAGACAATAAAAGAAGATTTTCGAGAAAACTTTTAACATTTCAAAAAAATTTTATAATTAGTTAACAGTGTCAGAATATCAAAATACTTTATTAATTTTAGAATGTCAACGTGTTCCCATGTACATTCCCAGAGTTTTTCCCTGCTCGATCTTTAATCCTCTTCCTCATTAAAGTTGTCTTCGCTGTCACAATCATAGTCATTGAGTATTTTGTATTTTTTTATATAAAGTATTTTGGTAAAGAAGAATAAAAGACAATAAAAGAAGATTTTTAGCCTCGAAAAAAATCTTCTTTTATTATAAAAGAAGATAAAAGAACAAAGAAAATCGATTAAAAGAAGATTTGCCATCCCTGGGCCCGCAGTGGCGCTTTTAACTTTATTTCATGTACATGTATTCATATTGCAATTCACAGATACTACAACATCATCTTTATATTGATTCTATTTACCAATGGATTAGTTTTCAAACGGTCAGGCGATTCTGACTGAATTTGGCAATTTGCTGATGACGAACTCTGCCTTTCCTCTCAAAGACAAGCTCGACTGGTATAATCATGCATGCAAATTTGCTGACGACAAACTCTGTTACTCTTCCTTTCCCCTCAAAGACAGTCTGTTTACAGGCTACTCGGACTTCCCACTTGATGTTAATTGCTAACATTATATAAGAAGCTCTGAGTTCGAAGCATCAGATAAGATCGATTCATTTCGAGTTCGCTCAGTGTCGGAAACGAACAATTTTGTAAACCGATCGAAAACAGAGTTGGTGTATATTTTTAAAAAGATTGAAGAAAAGCTTACAGTTTGTTGAAGAACAACGTGAATTTATTACAAACGATACGACACTTGAGAAAGGAGAAATGAATGAACAGCTCGAAGGTGAACTGCATCGCCGAGGCCATTCAGTTGGCGCGGGCTCACGGCCAGATGAGATTGGTATCGATAATAACAAAGCCGAAGTTCAAGGCTGGAAGAGAGACAACGAGGAGCTTCAAATGCGATATGAAATGCTTTCTGGTGAGAAGAAATTGTTGGAGGAAAAAGAAAAGGAATTAAAGGAGCGAGTAGGAGAGTTGGAAAGGCGGCAAGGGCCACTGGAAAGTGAAATAACGAGATTGGCGTCTGCTCTGGCACGCAATCAAGGAGGATGTGGAACACAGGAAATTCTAAAAACTCAAACCACAGTGTACAAAGAAGATTTTGAGCAAGACGCCAAAAAAATTATTAAAAAGTTGACCGAACTTGCGTCGAACGATAAGTACGGAATAACGGAAAATGGAATGCCTGTTCGACATGAAACATATGACGAACAATATGAAACACTAAAAACTCAAATCACAGTGTACAAAGAAGATTTTGAGTGGGAAAGACATGATTGTGAAAATATTCACGAAGAGAAAGAGAAATTGAAGCGAGAACTGGAAGACTCCAAAGAAATTATTAAAAAGTTGACCGTAGGACTTACGTCGAACGATAAGTACGGAATAACTGAAAACGGAATGCCTGTTCGGCCCGAAGAGGAACATTTCACAGAATGAAAAGGTGAGCAAGACTCCAATATTTGATGGTTGTTCCAGCAATGGGCTAAAAAGAGAGCCGATTTACTCAGCTATGTGAACTAGAACTGAAGAGTTGCTAAATCATCTGAAAATTAACTCGAAAGAGAGCTGTGCATGTATTAAAATAAAATGTAAATACATTTACTATAACCATAGCCCTAGGGCGTAACATTTCTCGAAAATTCGGCCCGACACTGTCTGGCTTAGCTCCAGTGCTTTTCCCATCCTGGCCTTGGTGATGTATAAATACGGCTATAAATAACTAAATAAGTCTGTAAATAATTTTATTTGGTTTTGAGCCCGTGGCCGACTTTGTTTTACGCACTCGCCAGGATACAGGGTATAGGAACGACGACGGTAAAAATAATCAGCGGTCAATTAATCAATCACGTGATAGTGCCGTTGATTACGATAGTCCTGCATGCGACAGGACATGGACGTAATTCAGTTAATTTTCTTTTGCAAAATTGGAACAATAAGTTCCAAACGTTTTCATAAACTGTAGATCAATAAACGTTTATACAACGTAGCATACAATGTTATCCAGAATTTTATTAATTTGCAAGGGGAAGCTCTACACCTTTTTCAGGTCAAATTCAGAAACTTCCAAACGAATTTCAGACACTTCCAAATGATATTCAGATTGTCCAAATGAATTTCAGACATTTCCAAATGAATTTCAGACATTTCCAAATGATATTCAGATTGTCCAAATGAATTTCAGACATTTCCAAAATGAAGCGAGAGGCGAAAGTTCGCTTGAACAGTAAATAGTTCGGATCAGCTGAGGGAACACATACACCTTTTTCCCTGCATTATTCAATAAAAAACATTCAATTGCACTCATTGAAATAAAAATAGCACTTTATGTAATAAATGCAATTGATTGTTACAGAAGCGTTATTGAATGTCGTTTTGCGCTAATTAATAAAGTGTTATTGTTATTTGAACGAGTGCAATTGAATGTTTTTTTTATTGAGTAATGCAGGGCAAAAGGTGTTCTTTATGTAGCCCTCTTAATCTCGTTCCCAGAGCCCACGTTCCCCACCCGGGAAACGAGAGACTCTAGGATAATCCGTTTCAAATCACAGGATTCTTGTTATTCCGGTTGAGGTACGCATGCGTAAATATCCGAGCGGAATCTGGATAGTATATGTTCTCCTTGTTTGACTTTTCCCCAAACAAGTCAATGGGGTTGCTGGCGAAGCTGGAATTACAGCATCTACACACATACGGCGAAGATATCGATCACGGCAACGCCTTCACAGGAGTCTTGTCGTCAGACATCTTTGTTATTTTGGTTTTATTAATTCTACTTCCGGTCACTTCAGACCAACTCACTATTCAGCCAATAACGTAACGATTTGAAACGGATTATCCCAGAGTTTCTCGTTTCCCGGGTGGGGAACGTGGGCTCTGGGAACGAGATTGGCTCAAAATGTACTTATTACGTCGCTTCCAGTCCCCTGACGCGAACCGCGTCTTGACCGCGTATATAGGGAGACTGAAGGCGACGTAATAGAGCTTGACTTCACTTTTTGACCCAAAGTTAGCGTTCCAGATATGAGGGGAGAATGGGAGGAAATATGGAGTTCACTGATCTTTATAGTTCATAGAACTTTAAATCGCCTGGCATTAGCCAGAATAAAATACTAAGTAACTATGTGGACAGAAGAGCGGGAGTTGAAAGGATATAGCGTTTATATAACTAGCGCTTTCCTCAAAGGTCAGAAATCCGAATAGAATCGTCTGACATTTATAGCCAGGATAAAATACGAAGTAACTATATGCCGACAGAAAAGAGTTGAAAGAGAGATTGAGGTTAGAAGTTATGCAAATTACGATTTGGCAGCTATAATTATCTACTCGAAACGTAAGGCCTTTGTGTTGCATGTATCAGGGGCGCAGGAAGCAGGGGGCCCGCCCCCCCCAATATTTTATAAGGGCCCCCCAAAAATAATTGAATTTTAAAAAAATTGCAGCGAAATATTGCGCTGATCGGCCAATTAATAATAATCATCCATCCTGACTCACGGATAGCATAGACTCACAAATCATAATGAAAGAATTAATGAAAGGGCCTAACAAAAGAGGTAGAGAAGACTCTGAAAATGCCATTTCCGACGATCTAGAGACTCAAAATTTTAACTCGTGGGAGTCGGCCCCCTAAGTTTGTCAAGCTTCCTACGCTCCTGGCATGTATCTTGTTGTTTTAATGTGAAGAATGAGATTTGAAAATAATTCTCTATAGAAAAAATGCGATGTCGTTATAACTATATATTTCTTACGAAATCCACTGCATTATGTTTTCGTTGTTGGAATTTTAGTTACGGTAACTCGTTATGACCGTCACCAAATAGGGAGCTCGTGGTGAATTTGTTTAGAATATTATCTTTAAAATAGCCTCTATATATAAGGCCCATAACATTTAGAAGCATCGACCGATATGTAAATATAAGCCCATATAACATGTTGTTATAGAATGAAACATTAGTTTATTAAAGTTTTCATATTTTATCTTTGTCTGCGTTTGATATATGGGAATTTTCGAAGTAATTGTCTGGGTTATAATTTTCTTAACAAGATTGCACTTTTCAACTAAAATATCGAGTGCCTTAATTCATAAGAAACGATACAAGTCATTTGTTGAATATAATTACACGTTTGCAAAGCATTTCAGTTTATCCCGGTGAAAATAATGAAATGACGATGTTCAACCGATTAATAAATAATGAACTCAAAGCGAAACAAAGAAAGAGAGAACAAAAACATTTGTTATTTCATTTAAAAACTCTTTTATTTTACTTCCTTTTCAAGTTAAAATCTTTACACTTTTCATAAATACGTTCTTTTCTGCTTTCTAGATATAAATGCTCTCTCTATATACAAATATGAATAAGGTCTAAACGTGAATACAAGTATAATAGTAGTATAAACACAAACAGGACATCCCGACAAAAGTAATATACGGCTCTTTTCATAAAAAGATTTTTAACTTAATATTATTTACAAAACAGTGACAAAAACCTCTTGCTCTTGGATATAATTTCTTATGTATTCTCCTTTTGTTCTATGCGTGTTCTCTATATAATAATTACAAAATCCACTTAATGATACGAAACAGGTCTATTTATACCTAATTAGCTTTGGTCTCGCACCGATCGAAAAGTATAGAAAAAGAAACATTATATAAGTCAAAATCACTCGTATTTTTTTAAAACTAGACTGAAGAGAAAACTATAGAGAACACGGTTTGTTATATACAAAGAGAAGGTAACTAAACAAACGCAAGAGCTTTCCATTGGCCGTTTCTTTTTTAAATCTCTTAAACTTCTTTTCTCGATACATGTACATACTATATGATATTTATATCTATATTCGTTTGTATTCCTATGGATAAGTGTCTTAGAAGAATGTATTTATATATCTATATAGCTTTTTACCGTCCGTTTGGATGCCTTGATTTAATATGTCGATCTAGATCTCGTCTCCTCACTAACACTTTCCCGCAGTACTGACATTTATAAGGCGTATCTCCAACCGCATGGAGTCTGATGTGTTTCGCCATGTTGCTTGGGTCGCCGAATCTTTTTTGGCAATACTTGCATTTTAACGGTTTGTAGCCTGTGTGAATACGCATGTGTATTTTAAGGCCATATTTCCTCGTGTAGATTTTACCACAAAGTTCACAAAGGTAACCTTTGTTGTTCACTTTTTTCGAGTTCAGATCGTTAAGCACATCCTCGTTTTGTCCGTTTTTTGGCTTCATCATGCCAAACTGGTCGTTCATTTGACTTGGGTTAAGGCCGCCCATCTCGTGAGGAACTTGTCCTACCGAACTAGGAGTCCCAAATCTGTTGCTCATGTTCATGTTCTGTTCGTTAAAAAGCATCGGGTTCACTGCTGACGGATTGCTGTACGAAGAAATGCCTTGGAATCCAGAGTAAGGCGGTTTGTAGAATTGCATTGGAGCCGGACTATTAGGAACCGGTGCTCGTGACGGAAGGAACACGGAAGAATTGAACATGTCCATTTGGTGCGGAGGAAAGTTTGTTTCAGGGGAAAGTTTGTAGTTGAGGTTGTTGAAATCACTGAGATTCAAACGGTTCATCTCAGACGTCGAGTTGGACGTGCTTGTGAGGGGATCCAAAGGTTTAAATCCATTGAGGCTGCTGGAAAACTGGTTCTGGAACGCTCCGGGCGAAGGCAAACTAGACGTTCTCGTAAGGTCGTTTTTCACGCTGAAACTATCCGCTGAAAATGACGAAAAACTCGAAGGTACAAGTGGAGTAAGATTTGGAGGATCGTGTTGGATTTCATTTTCGAGTTTGTCGTCGCATTTCGTGAGATCCGTTGTCGGTTGCAGGCTTGGGTGGTTTGCTTCGATATGGTTGGCTACGATGTGAAATGAATGTTGTGGCGAGTTCTTCTGTGGACTCAAACTGTCGTTGTTCAGACTGCTATTCAGACTAAGCTTTGTGAATGGGTCACTGCTTAAATTCGGCAGGAACGGGAAATGGTTCATTGGTATATTCCCGAAGCCATTTATGAGACCGTTCATTGGACTCAAGGCGTTGAGACCGTTACCGAAGCCGTTGAAGCCACCATTGGAGCCGACTTTGTCCAAATTTGTCAACGACGTGGAAGCATTCGGACTGTCAACCTCGGAAACACCAAAGACATCGGGATTCTCGACATGCCTTGCGATGTGTGGATCTCGTAGCTCTGGGAGACTGTCTGCTTCGTTCTTGGCCGATAGACTGGAAGGGTCTAGTCCAGGCGTCAAATACATCGTCATTTTCGACCTGGAATTTTGCTTGTTTAGTTCAGGTAGCTTCTTCGCCTTGCTGGTGATACTTGCTGCTTGGCTTGTTGTGAAGTGTGCTCGTCCGGCGTGAAGAAAAGCTTTTATACGGGTACTGGCCTTATAGCCGCATTTGAATGAGATATGGACTCTGAAAGAATACGGATACTTGAACAGTTGTGAGCAGTGGTGACAACGGTAGCCGACCTCACCTGCAAAGAATAGAGAGGAACAGGTGGATTGTGAGTGAAGTTAATGAAACGTGCAGGATTTGAAGCTGACCAATGACAGCCGAGCCCCAATTGTGTTTGGCTAGCCGCGAGGAACCACGTGTGTCATTTAGTTTAAAACCATGCTTTGTTCTCATAGGCCAGCGCGTTAAAACAGAATCACAACACGTCTACGGTTAAATCATTTCTTATTTATGCCACATGGGATAACGGGAATATAATAGCGAAGTTTACTTTAAATCGTTTGATATACTTCAGGCACACGTGCGATAGCTGAAAAGCTCTTTCGCACGAACGTCTCGCACTGCTAAATGCGCGTGCTTATGTTTTTACATCTGTTCGAGTGGACTATAGACTGGGCACCGCGAGCGCTTTGTATTCGCCGGCCATTTAACGATTACACTTTAGAAACGGGGGAGGAATTAACATTTTTGATGAACCCTCCAATTGTTAGACCTCAGCAGGAGAAACAACGGCTGTAAAAGAGCCTCGTTTTTTAAATATAAAAAAACATAACTTCATTGTCTGTGGGGTTTTTAACGACATTTCAAAGCACATGCATTCCAGCACGGAAAATAACGCTGGCGGTGAAAAGACGGTTCATTGCGATACATTTGTTGTAACAGGTGTGATAGGGTTATTAACTTTATAAAAGAGATGTGTCAGAACAATATCTCTAGATCTAATCTTGTCCGAGGTTAGTATTTTAGTTAGGATGAGGGCCTATAGAAATGTTCTTTTGAGTCACCTTAGCGTATATACAGGATGATGTGACGCCAAGACGTGATCTGAAATGGTTGTTTTCATGCAGTTATCCAAAAATCCTTTGAGTCATCCCTTTTTGTGTCTACTGTGTGATAAGCTTTGAACACACGAATAATTTACAAATTAGCAGATTGTTCTGTAAAGAACAGTATCAATTACATGAACACAAAAGAAGACAACAAACCAAACAAAACGCCACGAGGTTTTGTTTTCTTATCGTAAACGTAACTACAGCACGGAGAGATTCCAACAGTGAACAGCTGTCACGGGGCTCGGTATTTAACAAATTTAAGGTGTTATTTAGTAAACGGTGATAAATCGGCAAAGAAAATTAACAGCCAAATCTAATGAAAACAATCAGAGCATCTCTATATACTACATATAGAGCGTCTGGGAATTAAACTTGTCACAGAGTCTTTCGTTGTGATTCAGTGTCTGGGGTAAAATGTTATATGGCTGCACGGATGAGAAAGGAATTACGTTTACCCCAAATTCAGATTTATTGAGCTATACTCAGAATTGAAATAATTTAAAGTAGAGCAACAGGTTTATTCTTGACAATACTTTTAGAGATTTAAAACACGATTGATTGGCGAATGGAACATGCACATGCATGTCATTAAAAAAGATCCCATTAGCCTAAAGGAAGGAAAACTTATTAAGTCTTACTTTTTAACCGTCTAGCTGTCCGAGGGCTTCCCCAGGTGAATAAATAAAATCGTCTGAGTGGCGTTAGCCAGAATAAAATACTAATTAAAGACGGATTCGGACAGGAAAGAGTTAGAGTTTATAACTGAATAAAATTGTCAGGTCTGGCGTTGGCCATGCAGAATAAAATACTAAAGACGGATTCGGACAGGAAAGAGTTAAAGCTAATAACAAAATCTCAGACCGTATAATTGCCTGCTTCACTTCTTCATTAACATAGAGCTTCCAATCCTAACATTATATTGGCATAGTAATAAATAAAACTTGAAAGGAAATTTTAAAACAACAAAATTCCACATATTGAAATAGATAACTTGAATATAAACCTCAGGTTGTAGCTTGATCGTACGTGATTTTTAGCGGAAATGATGTCAAATTTGTTTTTAAATCTTCATTTATGTGACACAAATCTGACTATATCAATATACCACGTTATTATTTACCTAATTTAAGTTAAATTCCAAACATGTTCCCTTTGTTCCAATTTCTGCCCTCTTGTTTTGGACTGTCTAAAGTTTTGGGTTTCTTTTAACAACACCGATTTACCTTTATTGCATGCATGCTACAGAAAAAATTAAAATCTTAAAAACTAAATCCAATATACAACGCGATCAATTACGAAATCTCATGCAAGATGCAATTGGTATACCATGCCAAAATCACGAGTTCACGTGGGGCTGTTCATATGAAGCAGTCAGAGTATAAAAAGCATAAGTGATAAGACTTATATGTTACATATACCGTCTAGCAAGTGTATATAACTGTGATAAAAGTAGCGTGCTGCGTAGGCAGTGTTGAAACAACAATCGAAATATAGTAAAGCACTGACGAAAGGCATTCACTCGAAACGTTAGACTCCTATGTTCTCTGTTTCGGCAGTATATCGAACCTTATACTTGTTGTAACTGTATATCCGTTGATATTTTATGCTACAGTCATTAGTTAATTAAACTAGATCATGTGGCTGTGGCTGTGTTGGCATTCCATAAACTCAGTGAACTCTGTAAAGTATATACTTTTCAATTCTATATTTTAAGATTACACTATTGTCTATATTGGCACTTAAAATACATTTAATAACATATTATAAAATATAGGAGAAAGTGTGTTGAGAATTATTGAACTGAAAGCTTTGTTTATAAGAAATATATCGAAATTAATTCTAAATGCAAAAAAAACAGAACTATATGTAAGACTCTCCTTATATTAAGCACAATAATTTCACGTTTTCCAAATCAGCAAATTATAGGTCTGGTATAGTAAAAATCAGATAGAAACGGAAAGGAAAGTAACTTAGCAAAGAGCAACATGTCAACATCTGAATTTAATGTTATCTATATGCTAAACAAAAAATATGTTAATTATCACCTGTGCAAGCAACTATAACGGACTGATAGATCGACACAGGATTTAAATAATGCAAAAGCATCTTCTTAAAAATAAAAATATATGTAACCACATAAAGTATTGAAGTATTAAAGTTTTAAAACCACGCACCTAACCTATAGAATCCAATTCCTTCAGAAGTACTGTCTATATCCCATTACAGTACATAACGAAACGAATTATTGAATTAAATCGTATAAAACCATGATTAGAAGACGAGAGAAAATATATAGATGCATGTGTAAGCAATCATTTTCTCCTAACATGTGGCGCTGAAAAATGTGCGTTCTAACACCTTGACGACCTGGTATTTCACAGTTTAAGCAAACAGAACAAATGGATTCATATATCTATTGCAAAGTTACTTTTACCTGCAACGCATATATACATGTAAACAATGGCGCGAAGTAGGGAAAAAAAGAAGACGTTTGCCTTAAACTGCTAGAAGAATGTATATATAAGAGAAGAGATGTCTATAGGAAAGTTATGGTAACTTTTTCATTAAGTTGACGCGTTTGGTCAGTGGGAAATTAGTTTCTAAAACTTAAGTTTTAGAGCCAAAAAAAGAAACAGTTGGAAGCTTTATTCCATCATAAGGTTTACTGGTATCACGTGGTCATATATCACTGACTAAAAAGGTTAATAAATGAATGCAACTTATAAATGGTGAAATTTATAACAGAGTACTGTAAATTATAACTTTATTTATACTTAGATAAACCTATCAGTCATATCTAAACGGTTCTTCCTAGAAGTCCAGTATATATATATTATTAGTCCAGTGCATGTTACTACAGGAGGAAACTAGAGTGAATTAAACTATATATAGCTTTATTTATCGAAATACTGACGTTTCGAGCAGTGCTTTTTATATACTGGATAACACAATCAGTCATATTTAAATTGTTCTCCTCAGAGGTCCAGTATGTCATATGGGCCATTTTTTATTGGTCCAGTGTTACTAAAGGAGGAAACTAGAGTAAACTAAACTAACTTTATTTATGCTGGATAACTCTATTATCAGTCATATCTAAACTGTTCTTCCTATACATGCAGGGCCATTCCTCATTGGCCAGTGTTATTATATACAGGAGTATATATCATAGTGTCGTAGTGTATGAATCTACTAGTCTTAGATATAATTTTTTAGAATAACTTCTTTGTTCATCAGTCTATTTTCAATACAATTTGGATAAAAAAATACTACTTATGTTATAGGCCACAAGCAAAATTTGGTTTACGCATACATAAACAATGATGAATTGTCGTATAATATATTTAAATTTAAGCCGTTCGATCTGTTCTTGTTTTGTTGTGGTTTTTTTCCCATATACAGTACGTTCTCTTGGTTTAAATCTATACTTCTGCTGACCATCAATTATGTGGGGTCACTCACAAATTACACAAAATTCTATTTTATCAAAACCGTCTTGCGTGCTAAACAACGTTTCCCGGATCCTATAGAGGGTGTTTTTTTTTATCAGATGGTCTCGGATGCGAAGGGATTAACCTCATGTGCATCGAATAAGTAGATTATATAGTAAATAATATTAATATAATATGCTATCACGTGCATTGATCCTACAGACTATCAATTGACGGATTTAACAAGCTTGAGAAAGTCTTGTTCATGTTAACTTAGGGATTAGCATTGTAAATATACTTTCGTTCAATTGTAAACGCTGATATTAATCGGAAGATTTTTCTTGCGTGCATGGTTATACACTAATTGCTCGGGTTTTTTTTCTGTGGCAGTAAGCACCTTTCAATGATTTGACATGATAAGAACAGGTTATATTAAAGGTGCATGACATTCCTTTGTCTTTATTTAACAATAAGAATACGTATTGAAAGAATAGATAGTTTGTATTATCATGTGGCCGTTGACAGCGCGAATTATATATACATATTAACAAAGAGTCTTTCTTAATTATAGACTAACCACCACGATTAAAACCTATTCGAAACGTTGGCGAATCTCAAAAAACACACATAAGTTTACGTATACACGGAGTTACCACTGTTTTGTATTTATATCAGAGATCTTGCAGGGCAAAAAACTATTCCTTTCCAACCAGTGGATCACATTTGTCTTAATCTGACATGAACTTAAAACATTTAACTAAAATAACTTGCTTAGTCATGCAGGCAATTACATGTTGTACAGTTCACTCGTTTGTTCTTGTTTTTAATAGTATTGTAAAGATATTTAGGAAAACTATACAGTAATCTACATACACACACCTATAGGAAGTGGGTGGTATATGGTACTTATAATACTATATATAGAGAGAGCACCGACGTCAAGTACGATATAAGACTACTTATAAAATCTTGCATTAATTACTCGGGCTACCTGTGGTAGGCCGAGTCTAGGTTTCGGCTCTAGTTTTTTCCCTTTTTTGGGGTGTCGCGATTTTGCATTTTTGCACTTTTTACTTCCGCTAATATTCATATTTCCGGTGAGTTGTTAGCCACCGTGTGACTCAATAGGGACTTTAAGAAAACACAACGACTACGACTACGGCAACGTGTTTGAACAATAGAATTGTATGTCATATACAAAGAGCTTTTGCAAATGAAGGTCCCAAGAGTAATTTTCACGCTGTCGTGACTCTGTTGACAACGTAGAAAAAGCATTTTTACGTTGTAAAGACAACGCGGATAAGAACAAGGCGAGTCCGTGCGATAATGTATATTGAAATTTCAATGTATAAATACACCACCATTTAATACCACTGTTAAACTATCTAGCGTAGCCGTAGTCCGTTGTCTGAATCTGAAAGTCCCTAGTGTAGTGTGCTGTGCTGTACTGCATTACACTGTACTGTACTGTACTTTGTGCTGCACTGTACTGTACTGTAATGTGCTGCACTGCATTGCACTGTACTGTAATGCGCTGTACTTACTGTACTGTACTGTACTGTACTGTACTGTACTGTACTGTACTGTACTGTACCGTACCGTACCGTACTGTACTGTACTGTACTGCGCTCTACTGTACTGTACTGTACTGTACTGTACTGTACTGTTCTGTACTGTACTGTACTATATACTCTATCAATATCTAATCAAACATAGGAATTCCTTTCTTACTTTTTTCAAGTTTTTCCTCTGCATCTGTTATCCCCAGTTCCTTGCTGAGTTTATCACCAAACCAAATAAGTAGTTCATCCCCTTTAAGAATATCCTTTACTACATTGCAATAAAATGCGTTGTTTTCCTGAAAAATTTCTACGTTTTTCTCCTCCTCATTGCGAGCAAAGTTCAAAAATCGAACCCACCATACATATTCTGAGTCCCCACATCGCAGTCGACCATTCTTGAAGGTGACCTATAAAAAAAATAAATTTTAGGAAATGATCGTTGAAGTAGGGTCGTGTTCGTGGCACAGTGGTTAGCGCGCGTGCTTTTCAACCCTGCAACCCAGACCGCCCTTACAAAAAATCCACATGAACGTGTTTCAAAATCACATGTGATTTTGGAACACGCATGTGACAAGAACGCCGTTCTCAATCCTTTAAAACTCAGTCCAAATAATTACCTCTCTAATTCATGAACACGCACGCGGGTAACACGCACGTATAGACACGCACGCACGCACGCACGCAAAACACCCCACCGCAACGCCTTCCTAAGTACCCGTTTTTCTCCCAACATTTCATACTCACAAACGATGGCCTACATTTGTCTCTTAGTTCAGCGAAAAAATACTTTCTGAAGCCAGAGAAAAACCTGTTTACTGGCATTGTCAACTAAACCGAATGGCATGCAGTTTATCCAGCTCTAAAGAAGGCATTTTTACAATGAATTAAAAAACGGGTACAAGAGCCTATGAAAATATTGCAAGAGTACCAGTAATGCTTATAAGTACTTCCTTATATAGAGTAGTTTTTATGGCTAAAAGTATACTTGGCCTACAATGACGCATTAGGGATAAAATAAGTTGTTAAATTCCGTCGTCTGAGTTGTTTAGTATACTTAATAAGGTCTGAACCGTTTAAATAGATACCCTAAAATTATGTACTGGTAACCTGGTATATCGCGTAGCAAACTAAAAAGATAGAGTAGATCACTTTTATTGACTGCGCAGTTCGTGGAGAACACTAAAAAAAATGAATGGCTGTATGTTCAAGTCATACAAACATCAACTCAAGTTTCAATCTTGTTATTACCCAAAACTTTTCTTACGTTACAACTGATAGGATATAGAAATGAACCCGCCCACCTACCTTGGTGCGACGTTACATTCTCTCTCTAACTTGTAACCAAATCTATCCCCACAGTGGAGCCTGGCTGCATTCCAACACCCACATTTTGAATTACAGCGGGGAATTACCCTGAGAACAACGCGAACGTTGTCAAAGAAGACCTTTGACGTTCTTTTGGATCCACTGGAAGAAGTGAACTAGAAACTTGCGAGCATTTTTGCTACAGGTATATCAACAGTAACTGGTGTTGGTTGCAAAACGAAGATAGAAGAAAACCTATACTACCATTAGTTCCTCGTTTGATAATGTATGAAGTTGGTGTAGAACATTGTAAGAAGGCAACATATCCTTTTTCCATGATTCCTAAGCTTCTTACCAAGTGGCGTACGCCGTAGGAATGACGAGACGTTTGAAACGCGTTGACATGGAACTTGTCGATGGCCCCACCAGTTCCCGAGTGAAAACAGGAACGCAATGGATGTGTTAACATCAAGGGGCCACAAGTTACTCTAGACCGCGAAAGACAGGTAACGTTAGAGAACTACAGGTGGTTAGAACTTCTCTCGCGCGCCATATCTTCGTTTCAATTACTAAAGAATACTCCAAAGTTTCAACTTTCCATTGACAATCATATGTCAGTCCTGTTAGCCTGTGGTGTTATTAATGGGAGTTACTTGAAAGGGAGGTTTTAATAGTACACATAAGTCTATGTAGAATGGGTTATCGTGGATGTTGAAATATGCGGCCATACCGGCGTACTTCGAACGTTCTAATTCAATCAGACGTATCAATATCAACCTGCAAACTTTCAAAAATAATCCACAAGCAAACCGATGTATTATTATGGAGAAGACTTGAGTGTCGAGATATAGAAATGAACAATAGGTCTCATATCAGTTGGAAGCAATTCAAGTTATTAGCGCTAGGCAGTGATATAATATACTAAATATAGTTCAATTATGCTCATCGTTACAAACTAAGGTATACCTGAGCAAACTATAGACTATCATTTTAAATATGGAACTTAGTTTTTTGGAGGTCTCCGCTTGACCCATGTCTGGCCTTAGGCTTAGAGAGATTAATATAATATGTAAAGTCGTTTTACATATTAACGCGAACGCCCTGC
This sequence comes from Paragorgia papillata, assembly GCA_035771165.1. Classification (NCBI taxonomy): domain Eukaryota; kingdom Metazoa; phylum Cnidaria; class Anthozoa; order Scleralcyonacea; family Coralliidae; genus Paragorgia; species Paragorgia papillata. The sequence continues at coordinate 1,971,792 of JAWNZC010000401.1, forward strand.
ATGGAAACGAGGTTGCACCAAGTGTTTGCGCATGCTCAAACGTGTGACAGCGATGTCGATGTGACTAGCGCGTTCGTCCATCAATCTCATCCCAGTCCCCTTACCTCGAGTAAGTACGACATATTCCGTTCCTCTCTTGCTTTGTCAAGCACATTTGGAATATCATGATAAGGACCAAATTCTGTTCCAGCTGGGATATCTGAGACCGCGATCACTCCTATATCTCTTTCGGACAGCGGTGGTTTACTACAGTCGTCACACCATCTTGGTAGTCGTAACATATTCATATTCTGCTAAACTGGGTATCTATCCAAATAATGTACACCAAATATTGAAAAAAGACAGAAAGTTTTCGAATAGGCAATCTGTTGAGAGAAAAAAATATTATACTTATCAATGCAAAATATTATACTTATCAATGCAAGACAGCCGTACTGACTGTAACTGTTCTTCGAACTATTTACTCCAAAAAAATATTCTGAGTCAAATATATTCATTTGTTTTTTCGTGGTCATGCGTTAGATGGCGGCCATCTTGAAACCTACTTGTCCTGTATGCCATTTCGCCACGAAATGTAGTACTTAGTACCAGACTTCTCGCGGCTTCATATACTTTTAAACATGATGCAGTCGAAGTGAGAGAGTAATACTGACCAGCAGCTGTGCATTTAGACAAAAGCTCCGTCCCCTTCGTATACGTCAGAGACAATAAAACCGGAGTTGATGGCTTATTAGAGGGCACAACACAATTTCTTGACAACGTTGGCGACCCTCAGGATAGTAGTACACGAATTAGCCAGGCAACGCATGTGGGAGGCGTTTATAATTTCATTTGGCTTTCATTAAGAAATTAGATAAACCGCACGAGGTCACACAAAGAATGATTAATTTCGTTTTGTAAAAGTTCAGGAGAATATCCTTATTGATCACACGCGGTCGATTCACCACTGCCATACGAAACAAAAAAAAATATTAAAAATTTCCAGAGTTAGGTAGAAATAGAATTGAAAACACTAGACACGGTTTGCGTGGATATGAAAAAAATATTTATAAAACTACCTGGTGTATATCGTTTGCTTTAAGAATATTATATTTATAGAACCTCATATAATTACTCACCCGTATACGATGAACTTTCTTTCCGCTTGAATTGCCTTGTACGCACTTATATTTCTTGCCCCGGAACAAGCTGGTGGTTTTGACACTCTCTTGCTGTAGTATCTAGCTGGTAGTTGATTCCTGGTGCTGAACACAAGCCTAATCGGCTGGCTCTCAAAGACGCCTTAATTCACTAGACGAAGCCACGTCAGATCAAACACAAAAACGAGAGTACGGAAGACCAGTCTGAAAAGCAACCCAAAAAACCGTTGATATTCGGTGGTATTTTTATGGAGTAAATACTAGCAGGTACCATACGCGGAATAAACCATGATGTAATTCAAAAAAGCGTGATATACCTGCTACCTGCAAACATACATACATACATATACGATTAAACTTCTTGTTAAGTAGATCGGTGCGTACAGTTCTTGGCCGTTCTCCTATAGAATCGATCGGTCTCCCAAAAAACGCTGCGATGATTTACCTCAAAAGACTAGCTTTTTTACTTCAATTGCAAGTCTTCTTCAGCCAAACGCAGTAGCTCGCAATTGAACCCGAACAGCTCGTATCAGATAATGCGTATTCAAATGACTGACAAAGGACGTCGGCTTTTCGATAAAAATTACCTAGGATACGTAAAGCTGGCTAAAAAACTTCTCGAACAAATAAAGCATCGCGTGTCGCCAAGTGACGCACCAGACGCCTTGAAATTTGCTCTAGTTTTCTCTAATTAATCCCTCTCATGACAAAGAATATTAGAAATTGAGCGGTGGATTATTACGCTGGTAAATTGCGTCGACGTTTACAAGGCTATTGAGCACTTTTTAATGTATAAAGAAATACATGCTGAATATAATTACTGGTATTGTTTCAGCCAGATGGGATCAGAAACACGTCATGTGGGCGTGATGGGTTTTGCTCTCAACTGAAGTATAATTATATTCGATTTTAATGAATTTAGAAGTGGCTGTCACGTGGAATGTTGAGTCAAAGTGTTTTTGTTTGAGATCATTGATATTAACAATAAATAGACAGTACGTGTATATGCTTCATTCTCGAGAGAGCTGTAGTGCGTTTTAAGAAAAGAGACTTTAGTATGCCAAAACTGAGACGAATTCGCAATACTCATCTTCAGTATGCCAAAACTGAGACGAATTCGGAATACACTCAAGTGGTTCACTTCTGCATGTATTATTTTCAGGTCGAACAAGTGTCTAAAACTTTGCATAAAAATATAAGTACAACTTGTACGGTATATTTTGGTAAAGTGCCGAATCTCACTTGTTGTACAAGACTACAAGTCGTCATAGGTTGTTAATACTAAAAAAATACCGCGTAAAACAAATAGCTCATTTCTAGTGGCTCAATGGTCAAAGCGTCTAGCTATATATAGTAAGCGGTATATATTAGCAAATATTTTTACAGCATTTATCAGTTCAGAAAAACACTGAGGCCTGAGCTATTAAAGTATAGCGTAAAACAAATGCCAGCTGAATTCTAGTGGCTCAATGGTTGAGCTTTCTAGCGCGGTAAAATAAAACTAAACAGTATATTTTAGTTCAGAAAAACCTTGAGCTATTAAAATACCGTATATAAAACAAACGCTATCTTTTTACATTATTTGGAAATTTTTTGGACGTAAACCAAATGGCAGAGCGGTCTGACTATAGCTATATAGCAAACGAAAGCCCGTCTACTCGTCTATAGACTACCTGTAGTAGCATGCATGCTCGGAGTTTTTCTCAGTATTATAATTATTTACAACTTACGACAGTTTGTACAGCAAGAACTCATGACTGACTCCGCCAATCTGAAAATCCGAATCTAACTAAAGTGAAGTTTGCACATACATGCATTTGAAATCTTCATGATTATCGATATATTTATCTCAAACTCGGATCTTACTTCCATACCAACCATGGATAGACGTTTTAGCTTGCGAGTCTCTTCAGGCTGAAGTATATACAGTAAATATGTACAGCCGTATGTGTCATTTACATGCAGTAAACAGCATTAAAACATCTGTTTAATTTTTAACATAAAAATTAACTGTGTTAACCGACTGCATATATAAAGTATATGCATTTTCTACAGTACATAAAGCTTCTAAAAAATATATATTTTTCAACAACGGGAATATTTTCAATTTCATTGTAGCTTTTTTTAAAATACGTATTTTTTTAATTGACATTACTTATACTTCGACGTCCAAGCTCTCTCAGATAATTGTTGTAAAATTAAATTTTTCAATAGTAAAAAGTATTGTTGGAAAAATCATTGCCATTGGTGTAAACAACTGAATCTATATCGGTACTTCGCGACTGATGTAATATTTACATGTAGGTGTATAGCACTGGCCGCGGGACCAGGGTATTTTGTTGACAAAAAAAATGATCTTTTGTTTTTGTTGAGTCTATATAGGGGGCTTTCCATTTACACGGTTAGACCGGTCAGTCCGGTTAAATGGAACACGATTCGTTTAAGGCCTGGGATGGTCTGACTGGAAAATTTGGTCCTAATCAAAAGCAAGTCCATTCTGGCCGGACTGACCGGTCTAACCTTGTCAATTGGAAAGCGCCCTATGATGTCATAAGTTCTCCTCAAACATGGCCAATTTAATGGCGGCGCTCCAAAATACAAACTTCGCACGTAAAATACAACTTCGTTTTTGAGAATTTCGAAATGAAACTTTGCACAATTACCAACTAGCATAATATCTTTAGGATTATGCAGAAACATTACCAACAATATTTTCATCAGAGAACCGCTTTAACTTTTGGAATAAGGTAAAAAAATGTCAATACATAATCTAGCTCCAATAAAGCCAGAGTTGCAAGCGTATTCTTAACATTTTCCAGTCAGAAAATTCTCCCTGTGACGAATAAAATCGTTTGGCGATTAAAAGTTGCAATACTGTCTAAAAACAGAATTTTACTTTCCTTGGTGGTCTGTCGTTAGTAAACTTATTAAATTATCACACACTCACACATGGTGTGTTTATACTGTGGCCATTGTCCAGTACTTAGCGATATCTGGAAAGACTTTTTACAAGAATCACTTAGTTGAAAAACGTTGTTCAGTTTATAGTTCTTACACTCTTTCTCAACTCCAATATATATCCCTCTGTACTGTATTACTACGATTTTACGTATTATTCGTTGATTCTGTTCTTATTTCTGTGTCTGTTGATTCATTTTTCACTAATTCTGGTGCTTCTACAGAAACAGATTCCGGAAAAACTAATTTCTCAATCAACTGGAACTTTAATTCGAGATGTTCACAAACAGTAGCGGCGTCTTCATAAGGATTCTAAACAACATAAATTATAATTAATTACGTAATATTATACACGAGGAGGAGTGTTTCATCAGGATATCCAAACACTGAAATGTTTGTTGAAAACCGAGGCGAAGTCGAGGTTTTTGAACGAACTTCGAAGTGTTTGGATATCCTGATGAAACACTCCTCCGAGTGTTTGATATAGCATCTCAAACACATGAGTATTTTAAGAGAAAATCAAGATGAAAGTTTGTTTAATTTATGTAATTTCTTCCTCCGATATCCAAACCACCGACACGGTACTGATTTCCTTTGTGTTTTCCTCATGAATGATTAATGAGTTTGAGACAGTCATTTGCAACATATTTTTCACCAAAATGTTTGGAAATTCGTTCGGAAGTTCGCAAGTTCATTACAGGTTCGTTTTGAACTACACATCTGATTGGCTAGTTGGTTCCTAGCAGCCAATCAAATGCGTAGTTCAAGACGAACTTGGAACTTCCCAACGAACTTCGGAACGAACTTCGAAACATTTTGGTGAAGAGTGTGTTGCAAATCACTGTAATAATGGTAAGCAGATAAGTAGTACATGTACCAGCTTTGTGCAATGTAACAGTCGCTTGGTAGACGTTCGTCAAGCTCAAATTCTCAGAAAAAAATATTTTGAGTTCTCAGACAGGCATCAAAGTCATCGAACGTGTAACCTTCTAATTGGTCTTTTGTCTTTGACAAACGTTGCTTAAAGGGTGAAGTAATACGAGCAACAAATTGCTGCAACATTGTTTCGTTGCAAAAACAAAACTTGCCTTAATTTCTGATATTTTACTTTCTCTTGATGAATATTCTCTAAGGAAATAATTCAGGCCTGCCTAAAGAGTTGAAAAAGAATATAAACAAAATACTACATATTTGAAATATATATATATATATATATATATATTCAACATTGATTTAACATAACTCCGTTTCTGATTGGCTGCCGTGCGTGAGCCATTTTGTGATGGAGTACAGGAAACATTTTGCTTAAATGTAGTGAAAAAGAGTAATTTTTAATATTAAGCAAAATAAAGCTTGTTTTTTTGTTGTTTTATGTATCAGTATCATTCTATGTTACTAAAAGTCTTTCATGGGTTGGTATGCTCCATCAAGTTATTAATGCAGTTCAGAAGTTGGGAGAGCACTAAAAAATGTAGAGTTATTCTGCAGAGCTAGAAGATAGCTCTATCTTGTGTTTTTCATGCTCTCCTAACTTCCCATCTGCACTACATGTATAGCTAAATGTAGCATGCGAAACCATATTTATAAAGAATACCTGATAAAGAATCCTTGTGTCATTTATCCGTACTAAGACACCATCAACCCGAAGATAAAATCTTAATAATACAAAGAAACTTCCTTGCATTATCCTCTGCAAAGAAAAGACACAAGGTGGTCACAGTAAAAGAAGTTGAAAGACTACGAGATAGGGAGTACATTATAAATAACAATTAAGGGATCATTTTTGCACCCCCCTGAGTGGGCTACACCCCCTGACTGGGGAGGGGTGTACTGTACATCTATTGCCTCACCACATTAGCAACCAACTCAATTTTACAATATCAATTTTACCAACCAATTTCTCATCATTCATACGTGTGCTATCATGGTCAGGGCCGTTGCGAGCAAAGCTACAGTAGCGAGGGGGGTGTAAAGAAATTAATTACCTGATTTTTCAAAGTATTCATTATTTTACCTGAAAATATTTTCCATTTGATCATAAAATCCAGGGCTGTAGGAAGATGTTTCAGGTTAGGAGGCTCGAGAACCCTCTAGGGGGGTCCAGGGGCCTATGCCCCGGAAAATTTTTGATTTTTCACTCTTGGAAACACAATTTCCTGCAGTTTTGATGCACTGTACGTTTCGGCGTTACTTTGGCTAATGGCTACATGCGTATTTTTTGCTTTCTGTCTTTTAGCAAAGACCACTTCATTGCTAGCTACGGCCCTGGGCATGGTAGGACCACGCGCTCATGAGCTTCAACCACGTCTCTCTGTCCTGTGCATCCCTCACTGCTTCTTCATAGGAGATGGATAGTCCCTTAAGGTCAGTTGCAACTGTGTCCCTCCATCACATGCACTGTTGTCCAGGTCTTCTTTTCCCACTCGGCACCTAACAAATCACATTTTTTCCCCACTTGGCACCCGACAAATCACATTCTTCCCTACAGAATGTCTGTTTCACCAGCCAATTTCCCAAAAAGTCACCCCCCACCCACCTACAAACCCACCAACCTATCCCCACACACAATATCCCTGCATTTTTGGATGGCTACGGCAGTCCTAAATGGGTTAATAATATATATGTAATTATATGGTACCATTTTAACATTGAGCAGTGCACATCCATTGTCTGCCAGTTCATCTTCAAATAATATAACATCTTCAAAAAAAAAAATCTTTTCTTTCTTTTTTAATAGTTCTATATCAATTTCTTCGTCTGTTTCAAGAACCTAATAAACATGAAAAAAATCATGTATTTACAGTTAAGCTTAATTTTAGCAAAATATATGTATATATTAAATTTTGCATAATTATGAGTGGATTAATTTATGCAGTTATTAGTACCTTAAATTTTAAGTCCCCACTCCCAATTAATGATCCTTTGTAATCCGTGGAGAAAGTCCAATCAAATGGCTTTACTACAACAGCATTTTGTTCACCATCAGCCCTTCAAGTACGGTAAATGTAGAGCATGAGCAACTGAGGTAAGACCCTGGGTACAAGATGGAATTTATCCTATGTACACAGATATGATAATTAAATACCGTAGAATGCCGAAATTAGTGGCCCCCCTTACTTTCGGTTTTATCCGCTGTTAGGGGCCGCTACTTTCGGGGGGCCACTACTTACAGGGGGGGGGCACTACTTTTGGGTGGTAAAATATGTTAACATACTGTGGAATATTCTTCTTTGTCCCTTCCTATTTACCACATTTAATTTCCTTTATGTTTTCCTTATGCCATTTCGACTTTGACTGTTTCACACTATAGCTTTGGTACGTTGATACTTGAAACTTAACACTTTCGAGTTAATCAAGCGATGACTGAAATACACTGTCGACGGTTTTTTGAAAAGAGCCGCTACTTACGGGGCCCCCCACTTACGGGGGCCCCCTACTTACGAAGGGTCACTACTTTTGGGGGGGCCGCTACTTTTGGGATTCTACGGTAGATATTAACCCATTATTGCTGCCTAAGATATCTGAAGGTTACCTCTTTGATGACTAAAATTGACTGGCATTAGTCAGAGTAAAAGAGTTTTAAAGGGGATGTATTTGGCTGACTCAGGCAGGTATAGGTTAATTACATTTGGTGTACTAAATATATTACAGACTGTATCTAGGTTATCCCACCAAAATTTATTTACACCAACATATACCTTGCATTCTGCCAGTCATCTGCACAAGCAACTTTCATTAAATCTCTTTCACTATCGACCAATTGTAATGCATCCAATGCATTAAACTCCATACCAAACCCTGCCTCGTGTTCAATCCTAAGACAGTTATCACCAAAAACCATCTCTGGGAGTTGTGGCAACTTAAGCTCTTTTGTAAACCTGGGAAAGAATGCAACTGGATTTATTTCACGGTCATTTATATCTAAGAAACATGTTTTCAATAAAACTGCAACCCAGGTTTGATTCCTCCTGAATGCAGTTACAGTATCTGACTTAAATTTCTCCCTGGTCACATGTGAGAAGGAGTGCTTCTAGTGGGTACTCCGGGATGGCCTTTTTTATTGGACCTCAAGGAAGAACAGTTTAGATATGACTGAACAGTTTAGTTGTACAGGTTAGCATCTAATAAGCTGGACAGTATTAAAATAACAGATAAAGTTATATTGTTGTTAGGGTTATTTATTGAATTTCATATTTATTCCCTATGCCATGCAATTTGAAACAGTCAGTAATGGGGGCATGACACGGGGACACCAACCCATTGACATTTGACACCATAAATTTCTAATAATTCTGAAACAATTCCCAATTTTGAAACACTGTCAAAGTGTATTGTGTCTGGAAAGTGTTTTTCTGGGTTTTTTTAACAAGCTATATCAGTTAAAAATTAAACAAAATAAGCACACTTCAAATTATAAATGACAAGAAATCATGAAACTTTACAGGCAACAATTAAATATCGCATTGTACCTTTCCAGAGCATCTGATTTCAAGATAGTTCCCTTAACTGAGGTAACTTTCCACGGACCAAAATTAAATGTTTCGGATTTCTTCATTCTTGGTATCCTAGAATTCTCTAATTCAAAAAACTTTTGTAAATTTCGAGAAAAACAAAAAACTTGCTGATCACGAAACGGAGCCTGTAGTTCTTTTGTACAGCAAGACGTTAGAGGAATTCCCGGGGGCAGTAGTACTTCCTTAAAGTCGGGATAGGGGATATTAATAAAAATTAAAGAATAGAGCTTTTCTGCAATCCTGTTTCATGCAGGCAAAATTTTAAAAAATAGTACCCTATTCCAGACTAAATAAAAGTAAAGTGCTAGACTAAATAGCTAAAAAATCAAAACGAGCTAGATGTGCACCGAGGGAAAAAACGAGGAACTCCCCCGGGAGGAAATGGGTCTTTTTCTGATTGGTTGGAATTGGTCATATGGTCCAAATCTTGGCGGGGAAAGCACGTTTATCTGTATTCGGCTTCGCAGTTTTTCGCGTACAAAAGGTGTATCTATAAACTTCAAGTAAAATGACAGACCCCAAAGAAAATGGTAAGTCAGGAATACAGCGGGACTAGAATGCTTTTTTAGTAGTGTGTATTGTAGTTTATTTTGAATTCAATCGGTTTTATTTTGAAATATATACAGAGCCATTTGATGATGCCGTTGAAGAAAGGATCATTAATGAGGAATATAAAATTTGGAAGAAGAATACGCCGTTTTTGTATGATCTTGTTATGACCCATGCTTTAGAGTGGCCCAGTTTAACTGTACAATGGCTTCCTGATGTAATTAGGTTAGTTTGTTGTAAAATGTAGGGCTACATATCAAAAACAATTTGCTGTCTTGATTATTTCATAATCAATAACAATGATTGAGCATTTGATCACATGATTTATTCTTGATAGTTTTGGCGTTTGTCTGCCATGCTGTTTTTTTTCAGCAGTACTTTATTTTAAATATTAATTATGAACAATGAAGATAAATACAATATATAGATGTATCATTATCTGATCAAATATGCTCGGAGAAAACTAGAACCAGTGCCAGATTAACCATATGGCAAAAGTGGCATATGCCATGGGCCCCACACTTTCTGATTGCTCTTTCTGATTTTTTTGTTCTGCATCTCCTTTCTAGAAAAAAACCCATTGGGGCTCAGGACTTAGGGGGGGGGGGACCACAACTGTATATAAAATCTATACAGTACCATACTGTGAGACCAGTTTACATAAACTTTCAAATTCTCATTAATTTTGTACTTAATTTTACAGGCCTGATGGCAAGGACTACTCAAATCATCGTCTTATACTGGGAACACATACGTAAGTACAGAATGGTGCATCATTCAAAAGTAAAAGAACAACACTTGAAATTATAACTGTACAGTATCCTGTACAATATGGATGAACTACTGGCATTGATGACAAAGGCTATAGAAATTCATAGTTTGAATGTGGCTAGGGGTGCTTTCCAATTGACAAGGTTAGACCGGTCAGTCTGGCCAGAATGGACTTGCTTTTGATTAGGACCAAATTTTCCAGTCTGACCGTCCTAAGTCTCAAACGAATCGTGTTCCATTTAACCGGACTGACCAGTCTAACTGTGTAAATGGAAAGCCCCCTAGGTTAAATATGATGTTGCATAATTCAATTTTTAGGTCAGACGAACAAAACCATTTAGTTATTGCAACTGTACAACTGCCAAATGATGATACTCAATTAGATGCAAGTAATTACGATAATGAGAAAGGAGGTTAGGATTAATTTTGTTAATATGTAAATATGTAATGTACCATTTAAGGTACTTCTCTGGGGAGGGGAGGGGTGATTTGTATCAAGAACCTGTTCTACTAGAATCTAGCCTGTGTCACACTCGCATTGAAACTTGGTACAAGAAAGCTCTGTGAACACTTGTGTGATTTCTTGTTCTTCTTTGGAAAAAACTGACAAAGATATTATTTGGCTAAATATGCTAATATTTGCTATTAACTACCTACTTTTAATGAATGGGATAGTCATTTTGTTATTGTGATTTGTTTTTGCCAGAATTTGGTGGTTTTGGTTCAGTGAGTGGGAAAATTGATATTGAAATTAAAATAAATCATGAAGGAGAGGTTAACAGGTTAGTGATTTAAATTTAATTTCATTAAATTAATTTCATGTGGGCAATGTCCTATCCAAAAGGACTGCCAGGGCTTACCCTCATTCCGACCTTGTTCCTCCCGTTTTCTGAGGGCCTTTACCCTCAGAACCGCACTTTCTGTCACCCAAACGTTTGCCACAAAAATTGCGTATAATCATTAATAGTTGTACAATTTTCAGTGTGTTTTTTTATTTATATAGAGCAAGGTTTATGCCACAAAATCCATGTATTATTGCAACAAAAACTCCATCTTCAGATGTATTGGTCTTTGATTACACTAAACACCCTTCTAAACCAGGTAAGCTTATTGTATAAGATGAGTTTTTGTTTTAAAATAGGCCCTATGCTGTTTAGGTTTTTCCATAATTGTTATCTTGGTGTAATTATCGCTAGATCCCAATGGAGGATGTAATCCTGATCTTAGATTAAAAGGACATCAAAAGGAAGGGTATGATATCTAATTATATTTTAACAGTACTGTAAATGTATAAAATTACCAACATTTATGTTTACTGTACAAACAATGCAAAATCTGAAAATTTTGGACACTTGGCAGTGGTGTTGAGCATACAATAAATCTGAAAATTTTGTACATTGTACACTTGGCAGTGGTTCCTGAACATTGGTTGTAAACATGGCTTTGAACATCCTTTTTTTCTAGATATGGTCTTTCTTGGAATACAAATGCTAATGGGCATCTACTAAGTGCTTCAGATGATCATGTAATTATTTTAATGAAACTTTATCAACTAATAATGTCAATACACATTAAAAATCTTCTAATATATAGGTTTTCAGAAGAAGAAAATCTCTTGATTTATAATCTCATAAAATTCTTTTGTCTAAATTTTTATTATAACTTTTCTAGACAATTTGTTTATGGAATATATCAGGAGTAACAAAAGTAAGTTTGTTGAACAACTTTAATTTTTTATAAAAAAGTTGGTTTTATGTATACAGTACTGTATTTTAAAATTTATTGCATGATTTTTTTGGCAGGAAGCAAAAACACTAGATGCCCAAAGAATATTTACGGGACATACAGCTGTTGTAGAGGTAAAATTATTATTTTTATCATTATAATTATTTTTATTATTATTATTATCATCATCATTATTATTATTATTAGGATGTTTCATGGCATTTGTTGCATGAGGCATTGTTTGGATCTGTTGCTGATGACCACAAACTAATGATGTAAGTGGGATCTTATTACTTTTAGAAAAACTGTTTTGTGTCAGTAAACATAGGATTTTGCCACACAAATTTCTAGAATGATAGTGATAAACTGTTAAGTTTTTGTGCTCTATAGTATATCACATTTCTTCAATTTTCAATCTTTATCATTTATTTTTTCTGTTATTTTGTTTTTATCAATGTTTTTTTCATTATTTAGATGGGACACAAGGTCGATTAGCAGTAGTAAACCCACACATTCAGTTGATGCTCACACCGCAGAGGTAATGTTACATCTAATGTAATGTTTTTGGTTTTAAGTTCACAAAGGGAGATCCAAAACAGAGGCTTTGGAGTAACATTAACACTGCATGTGTGTGTGAGGGGTGGAGTGGAATATGGGGGAAACAGCATCACAAAATATATTTTATTATATATGTGTACTCAATGATGACATAATAGATTTCTTACTACATCTTTTTAGGTCAACTGCTTGTCGTTTAATCCATATAGTGAATATATCTTGGCTACTGGGTCAGCAGACAAGGTAATACTGGTTTTAGCTGGGGGAATTGTTACTTGTTTTTATCAGGGATTTTCCAGTAGTTGTGATGTAGGAAAACATAGGTGCTATTGACTTAGCTACAGTACATTGATCTGCATTTTTTTCAATTCACTCTGTCACCTAAGGATGATTAGCCTCCTGCCCTCTATTCCCCCCCCCCCATCTATTTGGGGGGGGGGGGGGGAATATTTTAGTATTCCTGAATACTAAAGCTTTTCATGCAGATAACTGTCTAAACTAATGAGTACTCAATGTATTTTAAATTTGCCTGAGATAGACTTTTGCCTTGCGGCTAGCTTCTTTTCATTACTGTATGCGTACCATATTCAACGTTTGTCAAATTTGGTCAAATAAATTATCTGTAGTCTTGTGAGAATCACGGGGACTGACACTGATTATTCACTGACTATTGTGAAATTGTAGACTGTGGCTTTGTGGGATCTTAGAAACTTAAAATTAAAGCTTCATTCGTTTGAATCACATAAAGACGAGATTTTCCAGGTAAGCTGATTTTTCAAATTGTAATTCTGAAATACATCATTATTTTGCGGCACGATTTTCCGTAGAAACTAATACTCCTATGTTTAAAAAGTGCGTTGGTTGCTTTTTTTTTGTAAATAGGTACAGTGGTCACCTCACAATGAAACGATTTTAGCTTCAAGCGGGACAGACAGAAGGCTTCATGTTTGGGATTTAAGGTAGAAACTCATGAATTAAAAAATGGTTCTGACAACTTTTTACAGCGTGTAAATAACGAAAAAAAGTACGCTACGAGTCCAAGGCGTGACTGTTATTTAATAAAACAAAATCGTTTCTGTACATACTAAATCTGAAATTACTATGACAGTGTCAATTTATAGCTTGATATTTTGCCTTTTACAAATTTTGAACAGTAAAATTGGTGAAGAACAATCACCTGAGGATTCTGAGGATGGACCTCCTGAACTTTTGGTAAGGAACACAAATTATAAATAATTTAACTCAAGAAAACAACATGTTTGCGATTCACGCCAAGCTTCGTTCAAAACCTTGATTATATAAGTAACTTTCTGAACGAGTTAATGAAATTGAGAAGTATCACTCTTTCCAATAATAATTTAATCATTCTGCAGTTTATTCATGGCGGACATACGGCAAAGATTTCTGACTTTTCTTGGAATCCAAATGAACCCTGGGTCGTGTGTAGTGTATCTGAAGACAATATTATGCAAGTCTGGCAAATGGTACGTGAATTTTTTTTGCTTTAAATAATGATGGTGGTGGTATATGGTGGTGGTGATGCATGGCGATGGTGATAATTATGTATGGTGATGATGGTGATGATGACGATGATAGCCTGCAGTGCAGACGGTAACGGTAATGGTGATGATGACGGTGATGATGATTGTGATGATGGTGATACATAGCGATGCCCGTGATGGTGATACATGGTGATGGTGATAATATAATATCTATCGTAATTATGACAATACAAAAGTAACAATATGTACATCCGTGATAATCCATTTCTATTGTATCGTTTGATTTTTTATTATTTTTCAGGCTGAGAATATTTATAACGACGAAGAACTTGAGACGCCTGCCTCAGAACTAGAAGTGCCTACAACCTCATAAAGAAATGTTTTATATAAGTATACTTTTGCGAAAAAAAATTCACCCGACACCGTCAAAACTCGATCTTGGAAATCTAAACCAGGTTCCTTTCCGAGTCGTGGTATACATGGAATTTGTAACGTTTTAACACTTTTACTAACCTTTTACTTAATTTATTTAAGTCAATCTAAATCCCCGAGCTCGTAGTTTCTTTTTTGCCGATTTTAAGCATTGTCGTCAAAGTAAGATCAAATTATCTTCCATATAAATCGGTTCTGTACAGGGTTTCAGTTAAAAATGACGATAAAATAACCTAAGACTGATTCCAATAATCTTTTTTCCCAATATTGTCGTAGTATGAGGTATATAGATGTTAAAAATCAAGTTAAACATTAAAAGAAAACTTGTGTACTACGATTCTTTCATTATTTTGGCTGATACAGCTATATATGGTATATCTATATGAATTATTCTGGAAGCAGAGCCTTTTCCTGTGTTATTTTCTCACTGAATTAAAGGCAACTGTATACGTTTCCAAGTTATTCTATTTTCCGCGTTAATGTCGGAAAAGTTCAATCAAGCAACTGACGCAGTTGGACTGTTGGACTGTTGGACGTGAAATTATGATTTATGAGAACTTTATCCAAGCTTCCAGGCCTTCTGAGTGAACTTAAACTCGGTTTTCCGAGTTCACCAAGCAAGTCCTGGAAACGAGAATGAATGAAAAGTTGAACTACACGATTCATAATTCATTAATCTTCCGCCACTTTTTATAGTCTGTTTCAGGTGCTTTTGAAATGCGATACGTATAATTGAAATGAACATTCCGAACTTACGTTGCAATGTTCCGAACTACGTTGCGAGGTAGATACAAATTTAAGTCAGCAATTTGTTTCTGCTTAACCAAGTATCTATTAATTATATTCTATACAACAAATAATCTTCTTCTCCCTGATTTTACCAAAGGAATTCAATTCAAAGCTTATTAAATTCGAACTTCGCGACGAACTTCACAACGAACTTCCGTACCAAGTTCCCAACCTTCCAACGAATGTTGACAAACGAATTTCAAAAGCAAGCTGAAACTGACTATAAATAACGTAAATAATTGATCGCAAAATTTATCGCACGTTAAATATTTTCTTTGCTTGCCCTGACTGGTTTACACAAGACCCTTTGTAGGCTTAGCTTTTCATCTATACAACCTTGGTATATACAAAGAAGTTCTCCAAATTTTTTTTAGCCGTTTTATTAACTTTCTGTCAGTCACTCTTCACGATTTATTTTAATCTGACCTTGTTGAGATCCCTGCAGCTGCTGGACCACAATAGTTTGTGGTATATTGTTACTATCAGAGCTTTTGAGCCGACTATTTCTCGTCAGTCTATATACAATGGCGTAAACTGAAAAGTCATAAGCAATGTGGATGCGAGAGCGTTTTAATTCGGCTAGAACAACAGTATATACTTAGCTTTGTTCGTGTAACAGTTATTGACTTGTACAGACCTGTCTGTGATCTAACAGGTATACAGCTGAACACACTTCAACAACGGTTCTTCAACGGAGGTTTTCTTGCCTGGGCAGTTTAATGTCACGATTTTCTCGTAATTTATATGAACTGAGAAACGCCAAAGCTGTTGATATCTCTGATCCTGATTCGTTTAGCGTCCGACAGCGTGGTCTTGACCTACAAGAGGAAAGAAACTCAAAGAGTAAAGGGTTTTCGACTTCACGTAGCAACGGCTGTTGTAGAGAAGTGAGAAGAAACTGTGCAGCTGAAAGTCGGAGAAAGAGACCTCGGTCCGCTAGAAGGAAAACTTTACTGGAGAATGATTTGCATGGATTTCGTTGGATTAGCAGCAAAAACGACGATTATCAATCGTTGAACGTCTCTGGGAAAAGCGTAAAGACAAAACCAGATGTTTATCCTGATAGCGGCATCAGGTTACGACGAGAAGATGAATTGTTTTTTCCTGATATCTCGTTTGCCAATCCTTTTCTAGTCACTGGTCAAACAGGATTACCAAAACGACAAAGACGACGAACGAGGTTGGATTCTTTGGGGACATCTCACAAGGAAGAAGAACACCAGGTCTTTAAACAAACTGAATGGATTAAAGAAAAGAAAGAAACGGATATTAAGGACCCTAGGAAAAAGATTTTTATAAATGTTATTCTGCCAAAGATAACGTGAATATATAGGATTTCCGTTCAAGAAAGCCATCGCAAAACGTCGATCGCTCGACAAAAATGCACTGAATGGAAATCCCCTTCTTAAAGCTGTCTTTTCCACTAATATGTAACATCAAATGTTGGTGGTAGAGCAGTGGTATTTCTGTAAAATTTCTGATTTTCAAAAATCGACATGCGCATCTGTCGTTCACCCTAAAATACATCTTGAAATCAAAGAGGGGGAACTCGACTATTCATTACATTTTTTTATGAAAAAAGGCCATGAAAATTACGAAGGGGCCATCTCAGAATATCTAAAGATATTAGTAATGCATCTGTACAGCAAGTGCGAATAGCTTGCGCAGGCGCAAACTGGCAGCGTTGTAGCCTGGTACCCTGGCCCAATTTCAAAAGAAATATGGGCCAGGTAATCACTAATCTCATTATCGCGTCATCAGGGCTAAATCCACTTATGACGATTGCAATTTCACTCGTAGTCAATAAAAACGCGCGAAATTTCAACCAATAGGAAAGCAGAAGTCTTTAGTGGTTACCTGGCCCATATTCTTTGATTGGGCCAGGGTACCAGGCTAGCAGCGTTGCTCCAACCCGGGGACTGAGGTTTAACCACGGCTATAGTTTACAACTTGCTCGTACGCAAAATATTCTGTGCTTATTTTTGGATAATTTTCCAGTGTAAGTTAAGGCAGTAAACGTCGATTCTGACTGGGATTGGGGTTTATGTTGGGTTTTAGGTGATATAAAATAATCTCGGAAGCAGCTATCTTGAGGCCTGGTTTAAATACACAGGCAATTCCCAAAATAATATTCTGCCAAGACGGAAGGGTCTCTGTAAATGCTATAAAGCTGTATTAATTCTGCTCAATTCCATTTAAGCATTGCCAGTTCTAAATACGATTGAATAAAACAGTTGATATACCCGTAGTCTGACGTCATTTCGTGAATTTTATTTTGGTCAACTAATTAATATACATGTTTATAAAATAGGTGGCGTCTTACGCACGCTGTGATTGGTCAATTACCGTGTTTATATCAGGCTATGTAAACACGGTTGTGATGTCACGGCACATTTTTTAGCCTTATTTCATAAACGAAATAGAAAATGGATGCCCTGTGTTTATATAACCTGATGCAAACACTCGAGTGAGTTGGGAGAATTCGAAAGTACTTATGTAAACCCTCACCTACGGCTCGGGTTCACATAAACTTTCGAATTCTCCCAACTCACTCTCGTGTTTGCATCAGGCTATATAAACACGGGCGGCCATTTTCTATTTCTTAAATAAATATACATGTCTTTTATTACGATAGTTTAAAACAAGTTTTTAATACCCTGTGCAACGTAACTAATCTCAGAAAATCGTGATCCATTGATATAGTTGACTTGTTTCATCATTTTCATTTGAATTAAAGATTTAAAGAATTATTTTGGCGATGACTTTCTTTCATGCATAATCCTAATACTTGGAAGTTCATTTCTGGGAAGCGTCATTGTTTTCGAACGCGAAAACGAGACTGCGACGTATTAGGGAATTCCCTGTTGTTTATTTTGAAAAAATGACATCAATTTAAATATTTAATAGACCGAGGTACTCGTGTTTAGCGTTAGTTGTTTTGTAGCAGGCGAAAGAAATGGCTGGGGTAAACGCGAGTTCTGACGACCTTGATGCCTTTACTTGTTCTATATGCAAAGATGTTTATAAAAACCCAGTGAAGATTTCGTGTGGTCACACGTAAGTATATTATTTGGCTGCTGTAAGCCTATATAGCTCGTGTCGTTTGACGTTTAGCTTTACTTTCGCTTTCGTTGTTGACATGAAAGTTTTGAGTCTCTTCTAGTTCGAAGCATATCCAAACGGCAATCTAGCTAATAAAACATACTAATATATATCTACGTATACATATCCATGCCGATGACCCGTCTTTTCAACCAGAAGTCTCTTTAAATATATCCGTATACACTCCTAAATGAGGGACGGAAGTAAAAGCATTGTTCGTTTCAAATGAAAAACCATAACAAAATTTGGAAATTTACGTTATACAAAGTACTGTAGCTTCCGAATCCCAAATGAAACCTTTCTCACAAATCAGTCAGCTATAAAGAATAGCGACTAGCTAGCTATTTTATATCGGCATTGCTACGCAAAAGCAAGCTTTCGGTTCTGAAATCTAAATCCTGTAAATAATAAATGCAATCAGTTTATAGTCAGTAAGTTTTAATTGCAGTTTTTCATAAAATATCTTAGAGGACACTTTCCCGTAAAGGCATTATATAGCCCTAATCAAACGAGAACGCAAGTCATCGCAAGTTGGCAGTCAGAATTTCGGTGGCGGTCGTTTGAACACCCAAATTAACAAAATAAAGGTTTCATGAGTGTTTTAAACAAGTTTTAACTTTGTCACGGTACATGATATTTTCGGGAAATTATTCAGAGCGGCTGGCTGAGATAGCGTGACTGCCAACTTGCGATGACTTGCGTTCTCGTTTGATTAGGGCTTAAAGCCGCACATGTAGATTGCTTCTCTATATGGTATCCAAAACATCGCCTACTCTTAATTACAACTTTGTATGTGTATTATTATAGAAGAGAATAGGTAGAGTTTATATTAGATTTACTGTTACATTTCTTCATAGGTTTTGTGAACAGTGTATTGACAAAACTTGGAAGTCAAAAAAGAATGACTGTCCCTGCTGCCGAGCAAAAGTCGAAATTGGAGAGAAAGAAATGGATATGGAAATGATGACCAAAATGTCGAGCAAATCAACAACTTGCCGCAGATGCAAGAAATTTGTAAGGTTCTTCCGTATAAAACGATTCAGTTTTGCTTGTCTACAGTGGGAAACGAGTCAGTTTTGCTTGTCTACAGTGGAAAAACGATAGAAGCGTTTTTGAAAAATTTCGTTTTTACCTGACAGAAGAGAAAAACAACCTTTTCCTTCGTTTTTTCCGGTAGAGTTTTTGCTTTGGAGCCAGCGTTTTCAAAAAGTTGTGTTTTTGAATTATGTTTTTGTCAATATATATGTGAACAAACTAAAAGTCCTGTAGTTAATCTGTAAATTGGATTTTTAAACATAACTGAACGCGAATTGTCTTCAAAAAGTTACAGTAAACGGTGGGAAAAAGTTGCGTTTCAAAAGTGAAAACGTATTCGTGCATGGTAGACTCGTTTTGTTTGCTGTATGTATTTGTCGTTAATATATTAATGATCATAAATTGTTTCAGTAAAATTTAGGTTGTGCTTTTTGTTTCATTTAATATATAGCTTGTTCTTACTGAGTACAGACGCCATGAGAGGATCTGTGGTGGAGGCCTTAGTTCCAGTTGGACCTCCGGAGGGTAGGAAAAACAAAGATTAGAAAGTTTGTTGATTGATTGATTGATTGATTGATTGATTGATTTAACAGGCACGCAACTAGGGGGGGTTGCAACCCCTGCCCTTTTTAACCCCTACCCTTTTTAACCCCTACCCTTTTTGTGAGACCTTTAATACTAGGTTAGACATTAGATAAACAGATAATTAATCATCTGTTGTAGTACGCAATACAATTCTACGCAAATCTGGTGAGACTCAAAGGCTTCTAGCAGTGGGCCCGGGTGGCAGCTAGGCTGAATATAATTATGATAAATTTTAAATAAAGTGAGACCAAAATAAAAATTTCCGCAACCAAAAATACGAGAAAAGCATCCTCAAAATGCAGGAAATGCTGTTTCAGAGACCCAAAATTCAAAAATTTTCCAGGGGTGCATGGCTTCTACTCCCAAATTGTTTAGAATACTGAATGACTTTGCCCTTTTTTTGCGTTCAACCCCTGCCCTCGAAATTTTCTAGTTGCACCCCTGTACTAGCTGTGATTCTCTGGTTTTCATATCATTTTAAACATCAAGTAGTGTAAAACTGCACTAACGTTTGCAATTCATCACTTTTACATGATTGCTCTTCTTACATAGAACTTCGTTCGAAAGTGATGTAAAGCCAAACATATATACGTTTATATGTCCTTACTGCCAGTACAAGAATCTTGACAGAGAGGGTTTGATAGCTCATGTGAAAGAGTTACATCACGGTGATAAGACTCAAGTTGTAAGTAAAATACTTCATCTCATCATCATTATAGCCACACCAGTTTACCACTATTATCATCATTCTTATATATGGTACCATCACTACATTACCACATACATTCACCACCATGCATACATGATTACCATCATTAGTATCATAAATAGGTTACCAACATCACCGTGCCTTGTCATCACCACTACCATCATCCCTGCCAATGTCATTATTATCATCACCACCACCACCATTGCCATCAGCATCTGCAACAGCTACAATCCTGGCCAAAATTATGTGGACAGGCCACTCTAAACAAACAAATTAATGTTCATACATATTCTTTCCCCCCATTCCCCCCCCCCCGGCCCCCTTTTCAATGTTGCATCTCACAATACATTTTTATCAAGTCCAGTTCATTCATTTATCAACATTGAAAAGGGGGACGGGGGCCAAGGGGCCTATTTTTGCAAGATAACAAGGGAAATACCAGACACAAAGCAGAGATTTATGCACGCACTGTCCACACTAATTTTTGCCAGGATTGTAGGTTACAGAACTATTTATCACCATCAAGCCACCAACCCCACCAAGTGATATATTAATTTTCATATTCCCTGCCTATTTCTTGCAGGTCTGTCCCATTTGCAAGGCTATGCCTTGGGGAAAGGTTGATCAATGCAGCCAAAATTTCCAAGATCATATCAAATTGCGCCATCGCTTTGACTATGATCGTTTTGTGGTAAGAACTGGTTTATCCCGTCCATCCTTCATTCATTCATTCCTTCCTTCCTACTTCCTTCCTTCCTTCCTTTCCTTCCTTTCCTTCCTTTCTTTCTTCCTTCCCTTCCTTCCTTTCCTTCCCTTCCTTCCTTCCTTCCCTTCCTTTCTTTCTTTCTTTCTTTCTTTCTTTCCTTCCTTCCTTCCTTCCTTCCTTCCTTCCTTCCTTCCTTCCGTCCGTCCTTCCTTCCTTCCTTCCTTCCTTCCTTCCTTCCTTCCTTCCTTCCTTCCTTCCTTCCTTCCTTCCTTTCTTTCTTTCTTTCTTTCTTTCTTTCTTTCTTTCTTTCTTTCTTTCTTTCTTTCTTTCTTTCTTCCTTTCTTCCTTTCTTCCTTCCTTCCTTTCTTCCTTTCTTCCTTTCTTCCTTTCTTCCTTCCTTCCTTTCTTCCTTTCCTTCCTTTCCTTCCTTTCCTTCCTTTCCTTCCTTTCCTTCCTTTCCTTCCTTTCCTTCCCTTCCTTCCTTCCTAATCTCAACCTAATTTGTTTTGGTTTTAATCGTTTGGTTTATAGGATTTGAACCAAGATGAAGAAACTGCTCTTAAAAACACTTTGGTGTTGAGCAATGAATGACACTAACACTCTTGATTCATTTAATTGGTTTAAATGAACGGGTTCACCGTATTCTTTCCAATGTAGGAATTATGTATTAAGAAATCAATTCACCATTGCGTGCTGCCTAGCTAGAGGCCCTATAAGATAAGAGAGTTTGTACCGTTGACATCCAGGCCTGGATTTACTGATGGGTTTTGCAGGGTATGCCACCGGTAGGTCCACAATTTGGACGCGGCGCGCCCACGTTTGGGAGATTTGAAAAATTCGAAATTTCCTCAAACTTTGTTTCTCCCGAAAATGCAACAAAATGCAAAATTTAAAAAAATTTCTCCTAAAAACGGCCCACCATTTCACATGGCCTGTATGCCCAAAATTAGTAAATCCGGGTCTGTTGTAGCCTGAGAATTCAGACCCCATGATCAGGCGCGGGCACCCTCCCGCCTGAAATTTCAGGTGGGAGGGTGCCCGCGCCTGACATGACATCATTGATATTGTACTGCAATTGTTCATATAACTATATTACATGTATTCTGTATTTCGCTTTATAATATGTAAAGAGGGGGACATTGGGATTTTCGGTATTTCGGTATTGTGATGTTTTTTGTATGGTATTTTTGCCGCTTTGGTACGTTCGACGGTATACTGCGTTTTTTAACGATCTTTTTCGCGGTATTGCGGTTTGGATCAGTCGTGTTTTAGCTCGTGGTGCGATCTCATCGTCCCAACGTCCCCTTCTGTAAATGTGAGAATGTAAGGATTTGGGAGGTATATTATATATTGCGTTTTAATGTTATAAAAATATATCAACACTAATAAAATTAGCAAGAGTGCAATAGCTGTAGCACAAAAAATTGCTATATTAGTATTTACTGAGAAGCAATATACCAGTAAGACCAAGTAAAAAATACAGTATTCTATCGTACTAACTTTTAAAAGTTTTAAGAGGATATAAATGCGTACACTTTTTTTCATTAAATATATAATCTGTAGGACTCGTTTTTGTGAATGATAATTTTATTGTCGCAAAGGGGAATAATTTGAATAATAATCCTCAAAATGAATATCTTTTTTGCGATTCGCGAAATGGAAAACAGAAAGAAAATCACGTGCTAGACCACATGTAGCCTGGTACCCTGGCCCAATTTCAAAAGAAATATGGGCCAGGTAACCACTAATCTCCTTCTCGCGTCATCAGGGCTAAATCCACTTATGACGATTGCAGTTTTACTCATAGCCACTAAAAACGCGCGAAATTTTAACCAATAGGAAAGCAGAAGTCTTTAGTGGTTACCAGGCTAGACCACATGATCGCGAAGTGAGGCCTGGGGAGAGTTCGGGTTTTCCCGCGCAAACCAGTCTCCCTAAAAAAGTTCAGCGTGAAGAGGCAGCCATTTTGGAGTTTGGAGCACTCATTTCGATGGCAAAACCGCAAAAGAACAACGCAGAACACCAATAGAAAGACATAAAACATGGGTAAATTACAGGTAAGATAGTTTTTATTTGTTTGTTTTAAACGTAGGGTATATAAACAAAGTTTGGTGAATAATATTACATAAATCTAAATATACCAGCACTGTTGCATACAAAAGCTTTTAAGTTTACAACTTGTAATATACTCGCTAGCTTTTACGTATGGCGTGGTTGGTTTATAGTTTTAAGCTTTTCAACTTTAAAAGGCTCGTTCACACTTATGTAATTACATTTTATTTCTAACTTCACTGCTTTTATAATATAAATATTTTCATTAGGTAATTTTTAATATAAAGTTCATGTATTAAATTATTAAGCTTAATATATAAAGTTCATGGTTAATAATAATTAGTGATATCTCTCCAACTTAAGTTACAATATTTTTATACTTTTACTCTATTTTCCATACAATTGATTGTTCCATTTGAAATTAAACCACTTAAATTTAAATACGATCTTGCAACTTAGGTTTTATAAGTAAAGTAATTAAAAATACAACGTGCAATGCCCAATGAATATTAAATTTGTAGATGCCTCAGTAATTTCTTGAACATCAATCCTATTTTTTGAACTCCATCACCGAAACATGAATACAGCTTTATTCCCAAAGATGAATTTTGCTTAAATCTTCAGAGGACTTAGATTTGAATAAGTCTTCTTCACTTTGAGCGACATCCAAATATGGAAACCAGTCGTCATCTTGGATATCGTGTCTCTCTACTCCAATGTCTAGGAGATGTGGGTTAGACCTAGCCCTTGCAAGCCTATAAGAAAGAAAGAAAAAAATCTGGCATTATAATATAATGAAGTCGGTTTTCTTATTAGCCAACAAAGTTTTCTTTGATCTACCATGGGATATATATCACAAATATCCTGAAAATCGGTGCTATAATCTATATACAGCACTCTTGCCAATTACATTTACTTATGTCAAATTAATATCCCAAGAGAAAACCTCCTTTGTCAGCTAATAAAACAACTACGGTAATTGACCTCGTCGGTTCAATAACCCTTACATGTACTGCGGTTACTCGGTGTACTCCCAACCTTATATAAACCTCGCAATAACAACAGAACCTCGTCACAAGCTCTTTTCCTATTGAACTTTTTAGAAAACCTCCTTGATCATGTTATAAATAACTTAAGCACCTAACCCTTAGTTTATTGGCGATATAAATCCCTCCGGTTTATATATTGATAATAAACCTTGCGTTAGGTGCTCAACATACACTAGGAATTGAGGGGTACGTGTATCACTCCAGATTAACTTGGAAGTGATTCACCCCTCCCAGCAGGAATGCGGGGTTAAACAAGGTCAAAATGGTCTGATGTAATCAAGCTCTGACTAAAATATATCTTACTTTGTAAATTCTTCATCACATTCATTATCAATGCCAAAATCCTAGAATAAAATAACAATGAGAATTTCAAAGTCTAGAATTTAACTCATGAATG
This sequence comes from Paragorgia papillata, assembly GCA_035771165.1. Lineage (NCBI taxonomy): Eukaryota > Metazoa > Cnidaria > Anthozoa > Scleralcyonacea > Coralliidae > Paragorgia > Paragorgia papillata. The sequence continues at coordinate 1,996,364 of JAWNZC010000401.1, forward strand.
GACTACAAGTCATCAAATAAATGCAAAAACAGTAACTTCCATACAAGTGTTATAGGTCTTTGTGTCTTTTTTCTTGGTGAAGGTGGTGTCAGTTGAACGGAAGGTGACGCTGAAAATGATGAACTTCTGTTCATTTCTTCAATATCCAAGAGATTACCATTAAATGGTTCTGAGGACCTTCTACCATAATTTTTTTCTGGTGATCCATTCGAAAGTGGAGAAGATGGGATTGTTTGTATAGTTGGAACTGAAGCTTTGTCAGTTGATTTTGAGTTCTTTTCTTCTCTAGTGTTCTAGAAAAGGAAAACAGTCTATCAGACTTAACAATATTGGATGACTGAATGATTGATGGAATGATTGGACTATTAAATTGGATTGACCACTTGATTGATTGATTGATTGACAGACTGATTGATTTGTCAGTCGATCAGTTGCCTGCTTCCTGGATTGCATGCTTTCTGGATAGCTTGGTTGGCTGGCTAGTAGTTGTGTAAAGGAAGAATGCTGTGCATGTATGTTGACATATAGAAAATCTTTGAGTTTGAGTTGGTGAACTGCTAAGATTACAAGAACTTGGTAGGTTTGACTCGTTTCATGGTCATTGTATTCAACTGTATTGTGGCACATATTGGCAGCATAAACAATTGTTTTCTCCACAAACATTCATACACACACATATATACGTACATATACGTACAGTACAGTACTACCATAGTACACTAATGATCCAAATTACTCACTTCCCATGCTTCAAATGCCACATTAAATGCTTGAGCAACAGTCAGAGCAATGGCCTTAGCCTAAAAGAGAGAAGGGGAAATGTTAAATAAATTTACAATTTCACAGTCTTAACTCACTCAAACTGATGAAATTTTTATTCAATTGTACTGCACACTTTGAATAAAGTCATTGAACACGGCACTAAAGTATCAACAGGGTCACAACTCCAGCCAGAAGGCCTATGTGCTGAATATCTGCAACTGATCACAAGTTTGAATCCAGTTATTACTGCTTGGTTTTGCATTTTCATAACTGATACCAGCTTGGTCTTAACACTTTGAGGCCTGGACCTCTCCCTGTGCTAAAGAAAATCGTCTGGCATTAGCCAGAATAAAATAGTACTAATGACTCGTCTTCAGGCTTCAAAGTGTTAATAAAAAAATTATGACAGTATATTATATTCTTACACTCAATAGTAAATATAATATAATTTTAATTTTATATCAAGTATACATGTAGTTAACTTACCATTTTCGGTTTAGTGCAAAGAAAAGCACGACACCTTATCTGGAGGCTTTTCTTCTCTCTTGAATTAAAGGTAAACACCTTTGGAAAATTTGGATCTGCTGTACAGTAAGACACTCTAAAAAAATTAAAACATGAAAAATATTTACCAGACACAATGAAAGGCTTTGACTTGTGATTTCTTTCTCTGAAATCCCCATTGAATATAGTTCAATCACTATTAAATACCCATACAGTTCACCCACACATATTAGTATACTAACTTACAGTATTTTAAAGTTAAAACTAAATTCTGTAAAATTATACCACAGTAGTACAATAGTCATGTACCTACCTAAATATTGGAATCTGTTCCTCTGGTACCTAGTAGACAAAAAAATTACACCATATTTAGAAATAGTTAACTTAGAAAAATGAGTGAATAGAAGTTATTGAAACTTACTTTGGTAGTTAAATCAATTATTTTGATTTCCTTTGGTGTAATAGTAAGAACAACTTTTTGTAATTTGTTATCGGCTTTAGATTTCTTTTTCTGTAAAATTAGTGAGAGAAAAAAATAATTTATTATATGATTCTGCTTTAACCCTTTGACTCTCAAACAGACCAAAATCAACCCCTTTATTATTTTACTCTGCCTAACACCAGACAGTAAGATTAAAGGTTATTTTTGTCTACTGCATTTTATGCAAGTCGATACTATGTTGGCATGCAAGGTTCTCCGATGTTAGTTAAGTAACAATAGAATACTCTTTGGGACCAATCAAATTTCAGAAGGTTTTTCCAATCACATCCCAAGTCAGTCTAAGCAGCCTGATGTAGTAGATACATGTATGCCCAAGCGTACCTATTTTTATACAGTACAAGGTGTCAATTACCTTTACTTCTGCTAAGATTCTTTTCACTGCTTCATCTGTACAACCCTGGCCTTGTGCATCAACTGCTGGAACACAGCCAAGGTACTAAATATAAAATAAAACAAATCAAAAACCATGTTACAGATACTCCCTCATCTCTCAATGATGCCCAGATTGTAAAGTTTGTCGTTCGCAGGGAAGATCTTCCCCGCACATTTTTTTCAAATTTGAACAGCCATCTGTGCAAAATGGGTTAAATATATCCGCATCCACACAAAATGGGTTAAATATCAGCATCTACACAAAATTTACAAATATATCTCGAGTAATTTGTGTATTTTGCGACAACCCACATCGTATCCGCACAGTTTTTACCCACCATCCGTGCAGTTTTTACCTGCAAGTCTGCCCATCTGTGCATTTTCCGATCCGTCTTACCTGCACACTTAGCAAACTTTACAATCTGGAATGATGCATGGTAGGAAGACTGGAAAAAGGTAGGAAGACTGGAAAAAGCTAGTAGTACAATGGTTAGACAAGAGTTGTATTACTTTGTTTTAATTTTTTATTAACCTTAACATAAAATGAAATTCCATCCACCAAGGCTTCATTTTCATGCAGCCAGTCTTCTTGCAAAGCTAAAAGAAACACAAATGAAAAATGTTTGAAAATGTCAGTCAGTTCAGTAATAAAATCTATTTTAATATTGAATTAATATTCAAACAACCAAATGACTACCCTGGGTAAACTCAGAGCCTCTGGTACACAGGGTACCAAATGACATTTTCCAGTTTAAATTTTATCCTTCATTTTCTCAAGTTGTTGGCTGATTATGATTTTTCACTGACTTTAATTAATTATTATTCATATTTATTATATAAAATAGAGTGTTTTATTGATTTTTCCGCCACTAATAAAAGTGATAATCTCACATGTGCGATTATTTATGAATCAGCATAAATCTGAATCAGCATTATAGTTTAATGCAATTTTTGCAAGGCAATAGGACAATTTTTTTATATAATAAACAGAACAATACATGGATGCTTGGAAATATGAAATTTATTTCTCGTGTTCACCAGGATATCTCACGAGTGAGCGAAGCGAACGAGTGACATATCCTGGTGAACACTTGAAATAAATTTCATATTTCCGCACATCCATGTATTATTCTCTATATATTTTAGACTTCACCCTTCTTGTGCCCCATGGGACTTAATTTATATTACTAATTAGAACACAAATGGGGGTGTCTGTCTGGCTTTGATTTCAGAATTTCTTCAAATAAATTTTATAATTACAGTACACGACTTGATCCCGGTAAATCACCTTCGATTGCCACAAATGTTTTTTGACTACAATAAAAGCTTCTTTAAATCCCCAAGATCAAGCAAATAACGATGTTTACAGTCATTAAAATAGTTTTGGGTGATGTAATTCTACTTCCAGCTTGGTTTTATAATGACAGATGATCGCCGATCCTCCTTCGTATAATAAAACGTTTAATTTTCTTTAATTTATAAAGCCCCGACGAGGACTTTGCTGGTATCCAACCTTTTGACGGCAATCTGCAAGGGTTAAGCCATTCAATCGTTCAACATCTGCCTTGTTTAAACAACAGCAAATACATCTCAATAGAGTTTGATTTTCTGATTGCTATTGTTTGTCCTTGACCTTTGTAATTTTGACATACAAGAATCATTTTGAAACGAACACTGCATTTCATTCCTTGGAGGAGTAAACGAGCAGTCGATGAATTATGGCAGAAATATATTTACTGTGAGGCAAGAGAATAGGCAAAATCCTTACATGTAAATCTAGTCTTTCAATGACAAAATTCAACCGCAGGTGTTTAATGAAATGTGAGTCAATATTAAGAATGGCTTCGAGTTCAAAACACGAATATCTTTTGCAAGCGGATATCTTTCAATCAATACCGCGATAAGTCGCTGAATCTCAAACCTCAGCGTTTTCTGTAGTTCAAGAATTTTCTGTAGTTCATAAAAATAAGTGACCTTCGTGGTAATATATCAATATATAAATCTTTCTCGATGCCTAACCACCAATTGAAGGGGAAAATGCTAGCCCTTGAATCAGAATGGCAGATTAATTTTGTCTATTATTTGTATATATAAATTAAACAACACGATATACTTACTTTCGTGGCTGCCAAACGTCTTTTCGAATTTCTTTCGTAAAACCTTTGGGCTTCTTTTCACGGCATCGGCCACGCGTCCTGCTTTATCTTTGAGCGTAGCCATTGGTATCCACTAGTTGTATATTAAAACGTAAATCAACTGCTGGAGAATTATAATTGCTTTCCAATCTTGAGTCCAGCTGCGCGTCACTGAACCGTGCTGAAACAAAACCGATTTACACGATGCAGGAGGTAGATATATATATTACTTTGCGTTTGGTTTTAGTTCATATCTCGTTTAATCTAAATTTGACTTCAAGTCCGTTAGTTTATTAATTTATAACCAAAAGCGTGGGTCACAGTTTTGGCATTAAATATTGCCCTTCCGTTCGATTTACGTCGCTACAGAACAAAAACATGACATTCCATGACTCGACAAGAAGGCGGTCAAACAGAACAAGTTGTTTCCGCTCAACGGTTGATGAATTTCTGGAATTCAATATTTATCTATATTAACTCTCGCGTATACAGTTTCATCGCGCCAAAAAAGAACGGTGCAGTTGTAACAATTTGACATGCAGTTCTTTATTGTTCTGTGGCCGTGGTGTCATCATACTAAATATCGGTTATTAAAAATTGGTGTTATTCCCCTAAAATAGTAAAAAAAAAATCAATTTTGCTGCAAAAATGCCCTGGGGTGATTGCCATGTTGCAGTTGAAAATGACTCGGAAGTAAACGGCTATCAAATGCTTTTTCGGAAATCGAGTAATCATTGGGACATTTCCCGAAGGTTGGACTAAGAAAATTTTTTGGAAACTTTTTTGGAAAATTTTTGGAAAATTTTTTTGGAAAGTTTTTTGTTTTTTTTTTAAAAAAAAATTTAATTTTTCTCTCAAAATTTTAATTTTTACCTTCAAAGTGAACTAGCTATATAAACAATGCACGCTTAGCATGGGAAGTGGCCTAATATCAATAGGCGTCAATAGTTTTTCGTCACCACTTGGCACTTACGAGGTATTTCGCCAATTAAATCTTCAGCGGTCGTATATATTGTCTTAATCTGGGTATTGATGCTAGCTGTTCAGTTATGGTGCTAGATTCTTCTGTTCCTACTCAAAAAAGCCAAAAATAGCACTAGTTTGTTCGCGTGTTGACGCGGCTGCTAGGCACACCCGGAACTGAATACTGAAGGCGGCAGCCGCGCCTCCTTGGCTTTGGAAACCACATTATATTAGATCAACAGATTCGGTTAAAGCACTGTTTGGGAAGGGTTACTTCACGATATTTTTACGCAAAATTGTATTATATTCAAATTCTGAACTGCAATCAATCACCAGGTTTTTACACAAATAATTATATAATCTAAACTTATGTTAGCAGTGTTTTCAGCTTGACGTTGGTAAAAAAAAATTCGTTCGTTTTTGCTGTACAAGCTAACAGTAAAATTAACAATTCAGTGAAAATAAACTGACACAATGCGACTTGTAACTCAACAAGTAACTTGTGACATGACATCCCACCATCTGAGTTCCAGTGGGCAGTGGCTCAATGGTGAGAGCGTCTTCCGTCTGGCTGGCATCATAGTCATTCAAAATATGGTCTGGAAACTCAGCTGGTCTTCGTTCTATCTTTTTGTTCCCCTTTTTGTGCACGGTCACTGAACCCATTGTATTTTAGTAGAATGAACGAATTATCCAATAGTTTCAGTTCAATCACTCAACCGTGCAATTTAAATATTAATAAACCTAAAACAAAGGATGTGCACGGTGTAAGGGTATACGGGGTTCAACATAAAATCACAGCTCATTATAGGCGCTTTGAAGTTTGCTGAGTTTCCAGACCATCTCTCGATTGACTATTCTGGCATTCGGAAGGTTGTGGGTTCGAGTCCCGTCTGGAGCTCAGAGTTTTTCTCTGAGTTTATTAACTTTGCTTGTAGATCAAAAACAAACGAAAAAACTTTAATCATCTAAACTTGATCACCCTCGGACCAATAAAAGATAAAAGTGATCAAAAAGACAAAATGTCACATTTGCACTCCGTTTCAAATTTCAATCTCGCTTGAATTTTGACCATTGCTACTTATTTATTTATTTATTTTATTTGCTTTGCCACAACATTATTATATCACATAAATACAACAAGTAACATAGTGGCTGGGAGAAAAACAGGACTTCTGAGAGGTTTTGTTCGATTTTAGGACAAGTTCGTTCGTGTCAGGAACATGAGGCGATTAATGTTAAGGGTTAGGTGATCTCAACCAATTTCTCAGTATACCTTCTGAGATCAGTCTTCTTCTGGATTAAATCTAGCGTTAAATGCTCTAATCAATTTATTACACGGATCTCTCTAGGTGACTTTATATATTAGCCCCATATTAGGGTTATGATGGGGTTGGGCCTATATAAATACTTTTCCGCTCTTTGGTCATTGAGGGGCTGTTTACGGAGCCCGGTTAACAGGGGCTAGCCCGGCGCACGCGATTGATTAGGATCGTACTGTGGTTTTGAAACTCGCATAAACTAAATTTACAAAGAAGAATTGATTTAGTTTAGATGTAAACGAATCCTAACGTTGATTAAAATCTCCTTTTGTGACCGAGGAAAGAATTTCGTGACACGAGTCAGCCCGGCTCATGTAAACAGCCCCTATGAGAAACTTCCTAAATAAACTAATAAAAGGAAATTAAAGAGCTAAAAGACCTTGAAAAAACATTAGTTAAATCAAGTATGACGATTGTAGACTGATTTCGAATGATGCATGTTCCTGGACAAACATACTATACACGTCAGCGTGAATACTCTTGAACTCGTGTGTTTATTCTTTATTTAAAGGGCTTCTGGGTTTTTAAAGTTTTCTCCAAAGAGGCTTTCACTAGTCAGAGGGGAAGTGGTTGCGTCTAGATGGCAATGCATTGGTCACGCGAAGCAACAACGGCTGTTTCTGTTCACAGAGGATTTCACATAACTTTTGCCGATTGTGTTCCGAAGTTCGTTCGTTATTTCCGAAGTTGAACTTCGCAAATTCATTACGAACTTCGAAACGAACTTGCGAACTTCCGAAGTTTGAAACTTCGGAAGTTCGTTGTCCACGGCATCATTTCAAAGTTCCCTGTTGGACGTATAGAGTAAATATTCGAATAACAATGGATCTAAATACTTTCGGTGGACAAAATCTATAGTGCTGGATTCGGCAGATTCAAGCGATCATTTCGATACAAACTTTCCAGTATGGCTGAGTCTATACGTTCAACAGCGAATTTCGAAATGATGCGAACAACGAACTTCGCAAGTTGGCTCGCAAGTTGGCTCGCAAGTTCGTTTCGAAGTTCGCAACTTGATTGGCTATTACGTATAAATGAACTTGCGAAGTTCGTCATGGGAAGTCTTTGGTGGAACATGGTTGTTCTTCAATGGTCTATTTACATTGTTAATTTGTTACAACATATATTCTTTAATATTCTAATTGTTCGACCTTGTTCACAATTTGTCGCAACCTTAATGGCTGAACAATATACTGTAACAATGCGTGAATGCGGCAATCACATTCACGACTCCCACTCACAAGGCATAGTGCCTGTATTTAATTAATGGCATTATGCCCTTAAGCTTACCTGTGCCTATACTAACACATGGCCTGAATAGTGAAAATGACTTTGGAATGAAGTCGAAATTATAGACTTATAGTACAGCTTTCTTATACTTTCGTCTTGCTTGCCATTAGCTATTTGCTCATATCTGGGATTTTCGTGCAGGACAGCAGGATTTTTCAGTATACTGTATGTTTTCAGCGGCGGATTAAGGACGGGGCCACCGGGGCCTGGGCCCCGGGCCCCCCACATTTGGGGCCCCCCACATTTTGGAGTATTTTATTTAACAACCCAATTAATACTAAGTTACTAACGTTTCTGTTTGTTCAAAGTTACTAAATGTCTAAATAGTTAATAGTATTATTAATTTGTGTAACATGTTTCAATAAGGAAGTTTCTCCAGATTGCTGAACAAAATGTAATTGTTAACAGTATTGTCTGACGTTTCGGTTCCCCCTTGGGGCTCGCTTCATCTCGCAGACGGCAGACAGACACTTTAAATTTGTGTAAAGTCATTTGTTATTTTCCCCTTTTCTCTCATATATAAAGGGTTCTTTGGTGAACACCAGTGATTCAGTGTCTTTATTTTATTATATTGTAATTTGTAAGACCGATTGGAATTGGAAAAGGGCCCCCACAAAAATGTGGCCCCTGGCCCCCCACAGTCTTAGTCCGGCCCTGTACGTTTTATTATGTTGTGCATTGTTTGTTTTTTCATTCAACTTTGCCTTGCTGACGTCAGCGGAGATTGGATGACGTCTTGAGTCGTGCAATATTCTGTAGGTGTCAGCCTGTGGGTGTGAACATCAGTTTAAAATACCACCAACGTAGGCGGTGTGTAAATATTGAACAAACTAAAGCTGCCAAACAAAAAGACATAAATAACATTTTATTATTGTATATGCGCTAGACTTGACGTCTAGTGTTCTCCTGATAAACTCCACTTCAAGCGAGTTTTATAAATTCCATAAATGCCTTCTTTTGAACAGAATGTTAACCAAAATAGTTATCAGTTTGTGACAGCACAACACTCTTCTTTTTCACTCTCTCTAACACAAAATTTCAAAGCTGGAAATAATTTTGTCATATAGTCATATAACTAATTAAACTATAAACATCAAAACATGCTAGAGGTTGAGTAGGACAAGCAACTGAGACCAGAACTGAGGAAGTTGAACATATAAATAATATTTATACATGTACAGATGTACCTATTGGCTATACAGTGTTGGTACAATACAGGTTCAGGTTTACAATAACAACTTGTCAACTCCATCCATCAATCTGTCATAATCATCATAGTATACACTTTTAGAAGTGACCCTATATATCATCCATATATCTTTTGTCTTGTTTTTGACTCATATTTTGGGCTCTCAAGATTTTTTTCATTTCAACACCTATTTTTTCAACTTTCAAGATATTTTTGTGGAGGTCCCCCTTAAACATTATTTTGTGGGTGACTGCCCAGTCTGCCCTGTCCTAAATCCGGCACTGCAAGCCATATTGAGTTATGTAAGGTTAAACCAGCTAAAAAAAACAAAATATAGAAATGTTGGTCTTTTTGTCCTTACTACTAGTAACTTTATTGAGCTGAGGACGCTAAGAATGATGGCAAACGTTTAGGAGAACACATCAAAGAATGGAAATTCTGCTTTAGTTGGCTCTAACAAATCCAGCAAGAAACAAACAGTGCCTGCCAATCCTTCGTACAAACTGTAAGGTGAATCTGGTGTTCTTGCCCTGTTAATAAACTCCTCTGTTTCCAAGAATTTCCCAAATTGCACAGCTCTGTGTAAATACTTCTCATCATTTGTGAGACGGTATAGGACAAGAAATACATAGCCATTGCCTGTTGGTATGAAAAAAGTGTTCACATGTCATCAGTTAATGATGTCATCAGTGATGTCATTGATCAGTTAGTGATATCATTAGTTGGCGATGTCATCAGTTGGTGATCTCATCAGTTGGTGATGTCATCAGTTAGTAATCACATCAGTTAGTGATGTCATTAGTTGGTGATGTCGTCATTAGTGATGTCATCAGTTAGTGATGTCAGCAGTTGGTGATGTCATCAGTTAGTGACATCATCAGTTAGTCCCCCCACTTTCCCAAAGCTGGTGACACTGCTTCTTGTAAACCACCCTGACTAGATGTACTTGAATTGCCTACCTGCAACCCCATGACATATCCCTGGTCCCTTAGACAACAAACCTTTCTGCCAGATCAGATCACCACATTCAATGGCTGCCTTCACATACTTGTCTTCTCTCCATTGTAAATAAGCCTTGACCAGTACATACACTACTCCAGGTGCTCCATGACACCAATGGACCAACTCATGGCGTTCCTCTTGTTCTTCACCAGGTGTTGGTGGGTAGTTGCCATTTGCTTGTTTACATTGTAATAGAAAGTCAGTAGAGTTCTTGATATCTGTTTCAATATCTGATTCCCCCTCAAAAACACCAGGGAAACAGAGCAGGATTTGAAGAATAGCAGACAATCCATGAGCAGCACCTATAAATTGGAATACCGCAAAACATGAACAAGCACACCTGAGGCTTGAACTAGACTGATGTTTCTTAATTTAGGACTTATGTTTTTTGGATAGAGGTTAGGCAATGTGCCTGTGTAATAAAAATCCCTGCAAAAATTTATTTATTTACTTTGTACATACAGGCAGAGAGATACAGACAGACAGACAGACAGACAAAGACAGACACAGACAAAAAGACAGACACAGACAAACAGACAGACACAGACAAACAGACAGACACAGACAAACAGACAGACACAGACAAACAGACAGACAAAGACAGACAGACACCTAATCTGATAGTTTTACCTAAATACTCAGTGTCATAATAAGAGTACATCAAAGGTGACAGTGATCCATGCTGTCGAGAATATGTTTTTCCATCATTGATAATCGCATGAAAAAGAACTTCCACTATGTTTGATGGAATGACACTTCTCCCAAGCATCTTGTTCATCCACAGACCCATACATAAATACCCAGCACGGCCAACAAATAGTTCATTTGCACCATGACGCAGAAACTTTTGACTGGGATGACAAATCTGACTCATGTCCAAGAATTTTTGAACAAAATTTAAACTGTTGTCTTTGTCTCCTAGAAAGCAACAGAAACCATGTCAGATACCGAATTGTTTTGAATATTTATTATCTGAGACATTTAATTGTAGCATCAGGGACAATATCTTAGATAGTTTCACTCATTTGGTATAAAGTCTGGCATTACACTGAAACAAGTTTCTGAAACAAATTTCCAAAACACATTTTTGAAAAAGTTTCCAAAACTTTGTTTCAAAAAAATAGAACAGTGCTCTCTAATCATGGAAACTTTTTGTTTCTGAAACTGTGTTTTGGTAACTTGTTTCAGAAATTTTCTCTAGTGTATGCTGGGCTTAAGATATCATCATGCGCTAACTACATCTTTAATTTTGTACCTAGCTCATGAAATATGACACTTGCAAGACCAAATATCCCAGCATGGCCAAGAAGAAATGATGTGCCGATACCTCCACGATTTTCTGCAGGGACCCTATTTGTTTCTTCAATTCCAATCTATAAACATAATTTGTAAGTACTCTGTACTTTACCCCCCCCCCCCCCCCCCCCCCCCCCAATCTAACAAGAACCTCAGCACCCAGGGTACCCTCTTTTGGAAATTTAGGGTAATTGCAGTAATTGCATCAGAAATTTAAGTGGATATGTTTCCTTAGAAATTTAGCCTGGGGGAACATGTTTTCTGGGGGGTGGGGAATATTTTTGTAACACTAGCCACCACCCCAGTGAGCTCTATATATAACTGGAGTGATATCAGCTGGTCACTGACTGGGTAAAGATTGAAGTCAAACATGGTGGACATGTAGGCCTGAAGTACGCATAGTTCCAGTCTCCTACAGTCTTTTGACCAGATCAGACTTAACCAGACTGCGTACATGCTGGCACATTGTCCACCACAAAGATATCACTCCAGTTACATACACTGATCCACCGGATTGCAACTCTAGCAACCCTCCCCCCCGGATCTCTGTGGTAACGGCTCGCATTGCAAGTTTTTGAAGACAGTAGCTTGTCTTTTTACTACCATACCTGAATGGGCTGAATGGTGCAAATAATTTTACCTTGATATAGCTCAAAGCTTTTTCCAGGAATCGTGTTCGTTTTTCTTGAAAACATTTGCAACTGGACAATTTCAGGAACATATATGCCACCCCAGGTGCTCCGACATACAAACCCCCGTCCGCATTTTGAGCAGTTGGCTTGAAATTATCTTCAATTTGCCCAACATAAGTCTTTATCAGAGCTTGTACAAAATCGCAATTCACGTTTCCCGCCAAAGATGAGTAATCTGGAAGACAGTTCTTGAAATATCTTGGCCTACGAGACATGACGAAACTGACGTGACGGTACTACTTTGGCCACGCTTTACCCCTGCTTTACACTACACCTCCCCCCGCGAGTCCTTAATAAGCCAACCTATTCCAGGGGGGTAAGGGTTGCCGCTGACTACAAAAACAAATATTGGTTACAAGGGACGCTATCGTTTGTTGCTCCTTTGAACATTTCATCTTTTCTACAACTTATGTTGGTTATCTTGGAACTTGAGTGATGCCTGAACTACCAAATGATGTTCTTAAAGAGAGAATCCAAAAATTGGAGCGTCTTTTACGGGTATTAAACTTTTCTCACACTGTGTTTATATTTCGGATACAGTGCAATATTTCTGACAATCTCATCGTTGTTGCGTTGTTGAGCCTAAAGTACTATGCAATACGCATGTATGTTTGCTTGCAAAGTTTTTCTTTGACAAGTCTCTTAGCAGACAAGTGCTCCATTAATATAACTTGTTAATTTGAAACATGTCAAATGTAGGTAGCTAGGGACCCAGGGTTACCTCTAGTAGCTATTCATGAGTAACCCTTTAGTAACTATGGGTAACTCAACTGCAAGGGTTGCCCATATAGATCAAGGTTGAAAGATAATGTATATGTATATTGTGGATTTCAGCTTACTTTCACTCTACTATAGAATCTCTCTACCAGATGCATTCACATAGCAAAAGATATAGTCCTTCTGCCTGGATTAATTACCCCATCAAGCTCTAAGGTCACCCACCCTCCTAGGGTCACCCAGGGTCTCTGGAAGCTTTTCACAGTTGTGGGTGTCCTGCATCTTGTAGCCTGCGTAGCAGCTATGCATCTTGCAGAATGCCATAAACAGGGCCACACCCTTCAGAGAGTATAATAGATAACTAATAACTATATATATACATAATATACAAGATAACATCACAAGTTCAGAACAACTTCAAGAACTTTTATTATTGAACAATACACTGAACAATTTGTGAAGAGTTACGGATAGTTTCCAAAATGTCAATTTGTTTAAAATTTGCTAAAATATTGTGGGTGTCCTTCTTATGTAGGACACCCACGTTGGACAGAAAGTGCAGGTGTCCAGACACCCAGACACCCGATCATGCTTCCAGAGCCCCTGGGATCACCCTCCCCTTATGCTCATCCTTTCCCCAGGGTCTTGCCACCCTCCTCTCAGGGCCACCTTAAACTCATATTAATGAAACACAATACAACATTAGACTACAAGGCAACCCTGTAAAATAGACTAGTACACTAGCTGTAACAGATTTATCATCTGGCAATATTATCATGTGTCATTTTTGTTTTATTGTATTTTAGGCACGAGAAGAGAGAATTGTTGCCCTAGAAACTGAAAATGCAATGCTTTATCTTAAACTTGCTGATGTAAGTATATATAAATTAGTAATACACTATATGCTAATATGTAATACAGTATAGATAATAATTATTCATTCCAATTATTTAAAATATGAAAATAAAGAAAATATTGAGCTCCAGACAGGGATTAGCAACATGCTAATGACCAGTTAGAATGCTTCAACCATTAAGCTACTGAGACATCGATGGAGTGCTAAGGGTGTAAATGCATAGTCATATTCAGTCTAATAATTATGTGCTTCTTGGGTGGTAGCATTTGCATTTATAAAATGTAATGTAGTTAAAATGACATTATTACTGTACAGTCAAAATGGAAATACCTTCCCACTTCCACTTGTGTACCGGTATTACTATATTTCTGTAGCCGCTACTGAAGCGCAAGGAAAGTCCAGTGATAAAAGTTGCCAATTCTGGATGTGTATTTGTCAGTTGGTATCGATTTGGGATAAACATCCACTGTATTATGATTAAATGTCATTTAAAGCTAAATTATACTATTTTTGTACAGTTTTTAACAAAAAAAATTTCAGGGTTCAGTAGCAGCCACAGAAATACTGTAATCAGATATTATGTACTACTGTACTTAACATTTATTTGTAGTGCCAGGGATCTCTTCTTCACACCAAAGCAGAAGCCTCGCACATCAGAAGACTGTACCAACATGAGCTTAAATCAAATAACTTCACATCGAAGAATACCAAGGGCCTGTCAAACAAAGTTACAGCCATCAAAAAGGACGTTAAACATTTACGTGAAATGGTAAAAAGTTTACCAAAGACTATGGAGAAGGAGATCAATACAGCAAGACTGGCCAGTGAAAGACTAATATCAGGAACTTCAAATTTAGATGGTAAAGCCAGGAAAAATAATGCTGTAGTTCTGGTTTTGTGACCATATATATGTTCCTTAAATGAACTTCTGTAGGAAATTTCAGGACTCACAGCATTTTCTTTTGGTCTAATCACTTCTCTCTACAATAATTCATACTTTACTTTATTATTTCTTTACTTTGTCCCATTTCACTTTACATTATTTCATTTTACTTTATCCTTTATATTTTTTAAATTTTACTTTATTTTATTTCATTTTCCTTCATATCTCATTTCACTTTACAAAGTTTCCACACTTCATAATAATAATAATAATAATAATAATAATAATAACGATTTAATGACAGTATTTCCACCAGGTGGCTCTTCACCTGCCATACCTAACAACAATATATGATAATAAATTACACAAAACTACATTATATAAATATACATAAAATCACAATTACGGTAAGACAGTTGTAAAAAAAAAACCCTATTAGCTAATGTTGAAAAGATATTATCCAAAAATCTCAGTTAACATCCAACATCCTGTCTTTTAAGAAGGCTTTAGTCAGTTTGCAGAATTGATTAAAATTCTTCCATTCAGTTATATTCGTGGGGAGAGTATTGTGTAATTTATTTTAATTTTCTTTCACTATATTTAGATGTACAAGCCAAGCTTCTTGAAACAGAACTTGCACTTGATGAAGCTCTACAAAGAGCGTCAGCTGAAAAAAACAGAAGAAGAACATTACATAACGTTCTAGTGGTAAAAATATTTAAAAAGTCAGATATAAACTTCCGTGATTTAGACTATACAGTCTTTATAACAGCCCTTGAAAATCCTGAAAAGTCCTTGAACTTGAAAAATAAAATTTGAGCCCTGCAAAGTCCTTAAAAATGAATAGATGTCTTTGAAAATCCTGGAATTTTCTTCCAGTTGTGCTACCAATAAATATTTAAGCATGTGAACTGATTTAAAACTAAGTGTGTTGCTTGTTGGTGATAGTTTAACTATTGATCTAAACGTTATATGGGAGTTGAGCCTCATTCCTTGAATTTATCTAAGGATTTTCTTGAATGTCCTGGAAAAATTCCTGAATATTATGTTTGTTGGAGGTTGTATAAACATTCTGTATATCTTACCTTCTTTGCCAGGAAATTCGTGGAAATATCCGTGTTCATTGTCGTGTCAGGCCTCTCATTGCAGAACTTGATTCTACGGGAACTAGTCGTGATCTGGGAAAAGCTGGAACTGCATCTGAACAAGTGGTTAATGTTGTAGACGACGAAACAGTCTCGGTTTTACCCAACAAGGCTATGACTGGGACTATTCAGCGAAAACTGTTTGAGTTCGAGAGAGTATACGAACAAGATGCTACTCAGGGATTTGTCTTTGAAGATGTTTCTCCGCTTTTAACATCTCTTCTTGATGGGTAAGACTGACATTTCTAATATTGAAGAGTAAAAACTCAGATAAATTCAATTTACAGAAATCACTTATCAGCTGCCGGTTGTACGAAGCACGGATAGCTAGAGAACCACTCTAGTGGTGCTTTGAACTACCCAATTTAACTTTTATCCACTGAACAGCACTATCAGATACATAACTATTCAGTGGATAAAATTTAAATTAGGTTGTTCAAAGCATGAAATAGGACTTATCAACTAGATAAGCTATCCAGACTTCGTACAACTCGCCCCAGGACGACTACATTTTATTGCCGTGAGGTAGAGCGTCTCGCTGGCTATCCAGAAGAGCTGTGGGTTCAAGTTTCGCTTGGGAACTCAGGAAATGTTTCTGAGTAGAATATTGCTCAAAGAACATTTGCACACAATTCTTCTGCTTGAGCTAGCATGTACTTGTACATCTCTATCCTTAACAACATCTAACCCAACATTTATACGTATATACTAGTATACAGTATCGTACTATCTATGTACATCGGTTCAAACTATCTAAGTATGAGCTACAATCTTGGACAAAACCTGTTGTTACACTGCCCTCAAAAATCATTCTCACTTGAATTAGATATTTTTTACCACTTTAGCAAGAAAAATCCCCCAGAAAGGGGGGGAGGGGGATAAACAAAAAACACTACATTTAACAAGACTGATGGGATTTTTTTGTTAAGTGTAACAACCGTTTTGTCCAAGATTGTAGCTCAATGGTTAGAGCGTCTCACTGGCGATTAAAAGGACATGTGGGTCCGAGTCCAGCTTGGGAATTCAGAATTGTTTCCTGAGTTCTTTTAGCTTGATTAGCATGAACATTTTTAAAAGAAATTTTACTTGAAAACGTTGTGACCCATTGTAGATACAATGTTTGTATCATGGCGTATGGTCAAACGGGGTCAGGCAAAACTCATACCATGGTTGGCGGACACACGTTAAATGATGACATTGAAAGCACAGAAACGAATTGTTCGATGGGAGGAATTATTCCCCGAGCAGCTGGAGAGATCTTCAGGTACATGTACTATTTAATAGCAGCCTGTATAATATTAAATATACAGTATTTTGTGTTTTTTACGTTAATTAACCCATTCCTGCCTTGAGCCGGCACTGAAAAATTACTGCCTAACGCCAGACGATCTTATCAAATTATACGAAAGATGTCATGATCACCTAGGATTGTGCCTACTTTTGATTAAGAAATAATAAATAACTTACATAACTTGTTCTGTGTTGTTGTTGAACAGGTTAATGGCTGAACGTGAAAACCAGTCTGAATCCTATTCGATGGAGGTGTACTATTTAATAGCAGCCTGTATCATATTAAATATACAGTATTTTGTGTTTTTTACGTTAATTAACCCATTCCTGCCTTGAGCCGGCACTGAAAAATTACTGCCTAACGCCAGACGATCTTATCAAATTATACGAAAGATGTCATGATCACCTAGGATTGTGCCTACTTTTGATTAAGAAATAATAAATAACTTACATAACTTGTTCTGTGTTGTTTTTGAACAGGTTAATGGCTGAACGTAAAAACCAGTCTGAATCCTATTCAATGGAGGTGTCTATATGTGAAATTTATAACAACGATGTACGAGATTTATTGAGTGATAAATCTACTCGGGTAAGAATCTTTTAAAGACCTCTCACAGATACTTGCTTACTTAACTGTAAGTCGATTTGGAAACAAATAAATCTACCATCAAATTATTCTTTTGAGATTTATAATTTATACTGCTTTTATTTTCATTGCAGACGAAAAAACAGGATGTGTACATTAATAGTGACGGATCTACTGAAATACCAAGTTTAACAACACGGTTAGAAGTTGAAAAAAGTTGTACATTTTATGTACATTTTGCAAATAATCAGTTTTTAAGTTTATCTTCATAGAATAACTGGTTTCTAATGAAGTTTGTGCGTTTTTTTCAGCCCGGTTTTGAGTGTTCATGATGTTATGAAGTACGTTCGTTATGGAATGAGAGAGCGACACGAGGATGCTACGAAGGTTCATGCGCATTCCAGTCGGTCTCACCTTATTGTTCAATTAACATTATACACTTCGTCCAATCAACCTAATTCACCACCTGTAAAAGGATCAACTTCTGGAAAAGTAGTACCGCCGTCGCCTCCTGTGACACCTCGTGGACTGCGAAGAGGAGCATCTAATGATAGAGATCCACGGAGCAGGTCAAAGTGAGTCGATGATTCAGAACGAATGTAATTCAATGCAGAAAGTGAAGGAAGGTCACAATTTTAGCAAAATTCTGTTGGATGTAACAAAATGTCGCGGAATGTAGCAAGATGTCGCAAATTGTAGCAAAATGTCGCGAAATGTGGCAAGATGTAGCGAAATGTAGCAAAATATCGCAAAATTTTGCAAAATGTTACGAAACGTAGCACGATAATGTGGAATGTAGCAAAGTCTAACAGAATGTTATGAAATCTAGCAAAATGATACAGAGTGTAGCAGAATATGAAGAAATGTTGCAGAACGTAGCAGACGGCTACAGAATGTCGCCAAATGTTTAACGTGTGGGAAATTCTAAATTCGTCGTTGTTTTAATGCTCTATATAGATCACCAGCCCCTCCTGCTCCCTCTCTTCAATCGACCTCCCCCTCACCACCTAGCACCCCCTCAACTGCTCTAACAGTCAAGACAAAACTACAACTAGTTGACTTAGCTGGCAGTGAATGTGTTGGTAAGTAACATTTTCCCATTTAATACCTCACAAACTCCGCAGACCATTTTAATTATTTTGTTTATTTCCAGGTTTGTCTGGAGTGACTGGGGCAGCGCTACGGGAAACATCTTTCATAAATAAAAGGTTTGCTCAAAACACGAAATTTTCCGTCTCGAAAATCTTCTATATACACGCGTAAAAGTCTCGCAAGTTGTTACAGCATTGTTGCCTGAACAATGCTGTAACAACTTGTTGACATATGTAAACAACATTGATAAATGAACAACATTGTTCAGCATTGTTTCAACAAGTTGTTACAGCTTTATGAAACAACAACCGTTGTTCACGCATGTTGTAACAACCGAAGAACGTGTTGATACATCAACCATGTTCACCATTGTTGTAACATTGTTGTTCATCGTTGTTACTTCGCGTCATGCTGTTACAACATGTATCATGTGCGAACAACGTTGTTGGGTATAAAAATGTGCTGTTGGAACAACTTGTTCATGACTGTTGATTTATCCGTGAACAAGTTGTTCGAACCATAAGTGAACAACTTGTTCACGGCGAGCAGCACAACATTGTTCACGCCTGTTGACAACCGTGAACAAGTTGTGCGTTTTTACGCGTGTATATATAGAGCATGTTTTTTTTTTAGTTTGAAATGGTTTGTGTGTGTGTTTATAGTTTGAGTGCATTGGCTGATGTTCTGGGAGCTCTTTCTGAACACCGCTCACATATTCCCTACAGAAATACCAAACTTACACATGTTCTTCAAGACACTATTGGTAAGAATATTTTTTGAGCACAACTTCCAAGCACTAGCTATAACGTAATGCATCTCACACTGTTTTGCAGTTTTTGTAATTTCAAAATTAAGTTTTATAACAACTCAACCCTATTTAATCCACATACGCTCAAAATCTGGGACATCAAAATCTATGTTGATGACTGAAACTATGACTACAGTTCTCGCCATCAGTACCATGTCCATCTGATAAAAAATCCTCCTAATTTACATTAACTGTAGCTTTGATTTTCTCGGCTTAGACGTTTTTCAAAAATTACTACGACGCCAATGAACTACGACACTGCTCACGTTTTAAATGTTACATTGAAAATTTTAAAGTTTATACAACAATGCTTTTCTTAGGTGGTGATGCCAAACTTCTGGTGATGCTTTGTGTCTCACCAGTGCAACGGTTTATCACAGAGACCCTGCAATGTCTCGGCTTTGGCTCCAGAGCAAGACAAGTAGCTAGAGGGCAGGTGAAGAAAAGAAGAGGAACGGTAACCCCACTTCAACAATCGATAGGTAAAAAAAATGACTGAAGTCATTCTGTGTGAAGTTTTGAGTGATCTCTTTTTCTGATGAAACTATATTTTTTGAATAATTATAAATATGTGACAGTGAACTTGGGTGGAGAAGAATGTGTTACTCCGAGTGACGAACCATACCAGACAAGTAGAGACCTTCAGTTTACTAGTCCGATACTCTACCAACTGAGCTACATGTCAAGTTGGGAGCTGGAAAATTTTCGAAATCTTCATGTATGAAGACTATTGTCTAGATATTAAAGAAACTAGTCTGTTTTGAAATATCAAATAGCCTGAATACAATCATTCGACCACCAGCTCCCAACTTGACCTGTAGCTCAGTTGGTAGAGCCATTGAACTAGTAAACCGAAGGTCGCAGGTTCGAATCCCAGCCGGGCCAAGTAGAGTTTTCTCTACTTGTCCGGCAGACTGGTTCCCAGGCCTCTCTTTTTAACGTCGAGCGGCAGACCGAAATTCTGTGATGTCACCAAAATACGTTCGAGAGAAAAGAGGACTAGGAACTAGTCTGCTTGTCCGGTATGGTTCATCACTCAGAGTAACACCTGTATATTTTTGTTCTGTAGATCTGAAAGAAGTTAATGCAGCTATCAGGGCTAGTGGAAGCATGTCAACCAAGCTTGCTGTACCAAACTTAACCAAACGTAGAGGCTCAAATCACTAGGATTTGCATTATACACCTATATTAAATGACAATTTTAAAAAAATAGTCATACTAAACGAATTGTCTGTTTTATCTGTAAATATATTTCTAGCAAGCTTTAGTAACAATGCAAGTATAATATATAACTTTCCTAATTTAACTACATACTAAGCATACATGTTGAAACAATATTTATAAGCATTATAAATATCCTAGTTGAGTCTGGTGTGCAGAAACTGAAATAAACAAAATATAAAAGTGGGTTCTACAATGGTTTCCTTGCTACGAAGAAGACACAGTTATAAATTGTTTGTAGCATTGATCTTTTTATGGCAATGTAAGTTGATTTTATGGTATCATCTTTGATTAATTCAAACTTGAACTCTTCAACAATTAATCTTTTTAATTCTTCGTAGCTAATCTCAATGGACAACTCTTGTGGCATATCAGCAAAATGGTACAGTAATGGACCAAGATTAATCCAGTACCCCCCTGGCTTCAAGATCTTGTAAATTTTTTCAACATAAGCTACAATATTATGAGCTGTGTCTAGGAAGAAACATGTGGCTACACAATCCCATTGGTCATTGTCGTTGTAAATATCTATAAAATTACCAGCATTCATAGAGAAATTTACACTGGGTGGTAACTCAGAGGGGTCGATATCCGGGATTCGCACAGGAAGGACCTGATCTTCAGTGGACATGTTATTGGAAAACTGATGAACAAATGGATATATTGTTGTATGGTACGTTCCTTGGCATTTATTTAATATATAATTTGAAGCTATCAGCATAAATAAACTCCATTCATTTCCTTGTACAGTGTAGCCAAGATTGGCAAGATCAACCATCAACCTTGCGAGGCCAGCTCCTGGAACAAGAATGGATACATCGCTTGGATCAAAACTTTCTGCTGGAAACAATTTTTGAACTTCATTAACAATAGGTTTGTAACATGTTTCTCGTTCCTCCTTTCCCTCGTCACTCCAGTCTCGTACAAACTGCTTCACAGTTGTCAGAACTTTTTCCATGAAAAGCACGGAGATATTTTGGTCCTGATCAGATCGATTGTCCAAAGTTACGCGGTGATCAACATTCTCAAAAATATAACCTAGAAAATTGTATCATAATTATTTTAGAAATTAGAGAAAGTCATAATACATTACTCATCAATGGGAGAAGTTGGAGAACCCTCAGACAGCAATGGGGTAATTTCATTGGAAAATTTTATTAGGCCCAGTCCCTCTGATATATAAATAGATGGGACAGTTGTCACCAATGATCACTACCACACAGAATTCACAGAGTGTATGGATCATTTTCACTCACATGATCGGTGGCCCCATTGGGGGTGGTGAAACAATGCGAAATGTTTGAATAAGAATAGAGTTAAATTCCCATAGGATAAAGATTGTGCACCAATATGGCCACCATTTCATTGTTTCTGTGCACTGATATGGCAGCCATGATGTCAGATGAAAACCAAGAATAGTTGTGGGTTAGGAACATTCGTGTGCAATTCATATACAGAAATCCTAGAATGGTTTTCAGTTTCACTTAAACGTTGAATATTGACATGCATTGACATGTGACACATGCCAGTATATCACGTGGGCCCATACCAAAAGTGAACCGTTAAATTTACAAACCCTAAGCATGTATGCTTTTATACCTGTATGTTCAATAATACTTTTGATAAACTCAAAATTCTTGGCGACCGAATCTCTTTGCATTTCCAAGTTTTCGAGAAAGTGAGGCAGACGCTGACGATCCCTGGAGCCCAGTGAAAGAAAATTTTTCTTCGCCTTATCAATTCGCATATTTGAGTACTTCTGATAATACAAGAAAGCACTCACAACTTTCCCAAAGTGTTCTCTTTCTAATCTTTCGTCTTCATTCTCTTCGAGGTTTTCTACGGCGCCGTTTGCGGTAGCCATGTGAGAAAAGCTTTCGCCGGGAAATGGAGGAAATACAACACTTGAAATCATACACCACAAGACCATTGAACCTTCGTACGACAATGACCGAAGCAATTCCGAAGGTAGACAATATAACTTATACTATTATTGTGTGATGTTGGAGACTTGGAGTGCTGTTTTTTGGTAGTTTTATAGATAAGCAGTGAATATTTGCTATAATAAACCATACTATTGTCAACGTAAACCATAATATGATAAATTTGACTAATTATTAAACACCACAAAAGCCATCTTTCGGCACTAGCGAAATGTCACGAAATCTCCGATATATTCCGACGAATAGTCACGACATGTCGAACACGCGAGGCAAACTGAGTTCGAATTTTAAAATTTCAGTCATTTTCATAAAATTTCAAGAAACGTATTGGCAGTTCCTCGAATTTCAGAATAACAATGTTTTCCCGCTCTTTTTTGGTCTGTAGTTCGCGCAGGCGCAAAACGTTTAGCAGCGAAGCACGAACTTCGTACCCAGAGTCTTTACTCCCGTCGTCTAGAGCAGCACCTGTGCCACCGCGGCGCCATCCCTTGGTCTTGTAAGAAACATTTACTCTTTTTGATCAGGAATGCTTAAAACTAAATTATGCCAAGCCATAGTTAGTTTTCAAGTTTTAGTGCAGTGCTTCTATAGGACTCGTTACATGAAAATGATCCGAAACTGTTCAATAACTCGGCCTATCTTTCACATTTCTCTCTGACGAAGGCGTCAGAGAGAAAGGGCCTTCGCTCGAAACGTTTATAGACTCCTACGTTCTCTGTTTCGGCAGTATATCTAACTTTACTATATTTCGATTGTTGTTTCTACACTGCCTACGCAGCACGCTAATTTTATTTCACTATCTTTCAATATGTCGCTGGCCGAAAAGTGGGTTTTATTGAACAAAAAGAAAGTAAACAATTCTTCTTTTAGAGCTTCTGTTGCCATAGGTTTCTCAGCTTTTAAAGGATTATCAACTTAAAACTTATAGATTACAAAAACTTACTTTTGTCGAACTTAAACCAAGCTGGTTTTCAGAAACATCGAAAAGTGAAACTGATTTCGTTCGATAATCGCACGATAAGTGGAAAGACAAAAGAATACAATTCAAATGAGGATTACAATATTATTTGACCACGTGTCGAGCCATTCATCTCTCCTAACAGCTCATTTGAATATTTTAAGAGCTAGTCGACCGATTTTCGTCTCGCTCACGTTTGTCTACGGCCGTGTAACAATACATTTAGAAGTCTAAATTTAACGTGAACGACAGAAAATGTTGTGTTTGAAAACGACAGAAGAGTTACTTACAGATGCCGCTTCACAATAAGTCGTTGGTTTGAACGGGAAAATTTGAACAAATCCCGATATCGTGGGCGTCTGATAGCACGCAATAATCAAAGGTAAATATAACAGAAAGAATATAACAAAGATTTTGCATATCTCGCTAAGTCGCTTCTTGTTTGGATCAATTCATATATATATCCATGTAATCACATAGCCCCTAACCAACCCACCTATAGAAGATCTTTTATTTATTCTACAGTCTCTCTTAGACTTTACTTTTCGATTTTGACTCAGCAAGTCAATGAACCACTTGTTGCATGTATTGTAAACAATATATTCTTTTGACTTTAATCATTTTCAAACTTCTCAACCGTATCCTCCCCACCCTATTATCTCGTCGAACCAAAGTAACACCGCAACCCAAAAAAAAACGTATCATGGATCCATTTTAAAGCAAGAAATCTTTGATCTAACTCCATAAAACATTTATACTTCCAAACTATTTAAAACCCCTTGTACGATTTTGTACCAATTGTTTTGTTTTCATTTTTACGCGGTGCCAAATTTTGTTGTATATATCCTTCGTCCCGTGCGTGCTATAGACTTATATATTCCTTTCGTTTCCGCCGTAATCAGAAATTCAGAACATGGCGGGTGGGAAATTATTATTCATGTATACCTCACGCCCAGCTTATCCGATATAGAAAGTATTTAAACCGAAAGAAATTTCCAGCTGGCCACAATACTAACCTATTGTTGTTCCGCGTCGCTTCTGTCTTCAAGCCCGACGAGTCACTCCGTTCAAGCTCTTGGGAGAACGTAGTTTAAGGTAAGTCAGAACATAGGAAGTGTGAGATTTTCTTCTATATATATCAGATTAGTCTATATACATGTGTTGAATGAACACAGTTGAGCCAAGGACATTGTTTTTAGAAGATCATGCATCGGTTCATTATATATACTGCATGATTCCTATATAGTATCGCGATATATCTTCTGATATATCTATATATAAGTCTTATTAGCACACTGGCATATAACAAACTATATAGCCATGGTTTATAATAACTTAAAACTATATTCTATGTTGCATCTCATGAGTTATGCGTAACATAAGAAATAATAAAATAAATGTTGTGAACATGAAAAGAAAAAGCGAAACCCCAGAGTTCTATTTTTACTCAAAATTGAAAGTGAGATTTGAAAGTGAGATTTGAAAGTGAGATTTCATTTCACAGAACAGTTTGAAGACTTTAACTGGTTTCGAAACTTGTACAATACATATATATGTATACAATTGTGCTTGTGGGTTATATATACTTCTCATATATAGTACCATGCCTTGCACACAGTAAAACGTATAGCGAGGAATAAATCAATAATTGCATAAATCCACGGATTCTTTCACTGATTAATTTCTCAGTGTGCTGTGATATCTTTGCTGGCGGTCATTATCTCTATTATTCAACATTTCTATTTTGATATCCCGTGTGCTACATGATGTTATTATTTGTGAATCTTGACTTCTAACCTGACCAGGGCAATAATTAGCGTTTCTTACAACCACTGCATAGTCATATGTAAACATCTTTCGCGTATTATTCAGTAATCAGTTTATACATAAAATTATTTACCGACTGAGCCGTATATGATAACGTCTAGAAAATATTTTCCCGTTTTTTGAAAACGAAGGGAAATATTTTCTTTTGTATACGGACTGACGAAAACCAGCAAATAATCTTTTTCAACCCTTTCGTGACAATCATTCGTTTAAGTTCTTGCATATTTAATTTGTTGTTTTCAGAATAATATTATTTTCATTGATAAAAGTCGCAGTTCTTAATTAAGTTCGTTTTGCACGAGAATAGTATGAACATTTTTTTACGAATGATAATCCGGCACAGTTACAAGCAACGAACAATAAACAAAAATGTCTACGAAAACAAACTGGTTTTCGCGCGGAAACCGGCCTTGACTCATATGGTTCCGTGACAGTTTTATACGGTCAAGTGAAACCGTCCATTGCCACAACCAATCAAATTGCACGAAAGCTTAAGCTTCCGCTTACTCGCACGAATCATAAATATAATTATGCAGTTATAAAGATTATACTTTTAACTTATTGAAGTTCTAATGAAAATGTGTTATTTTTGTTTTAAGGTTTTTCAAGTTGTCAGAATTAGCCTCATCACTGACTTCCTGTCAATATGAAGAAATACTTTGTACGTTCTCTATTAAAATGAATCTAAGTAGTCAAATTACTTTTAATATATTTAAACGTTAAGGGAATGGATGCTATGTTTATTAAATTAATTTAGGGCCTGTTTACAAGGAAGCAGCCTATAGCTCTCGTACATTTCTTGTTGTTTTCAGTTTTGTCGTGTTTACAAGGACGCTAGGGTAACCCTATCACGCCACTAGGGTTACCCTAGTAACCGGGTATGTTTTGTCCTTGTAAACGCGTTTCAGGACAACGTTTTACTTGTTCCAGGCTTCTTGTTAGTATAGGTTAGTTACCAAACCCGAGGTAACTACATCATTTATTTACCGAGGGCCGAATTAAGGCCCGAGGTAAATAACTTACGTGGTTACCGAGGTTGAGGTAACTAACCTACTTAGTTCACGATCACAGAGGTTGCCTAAGAAAACTGAGATACTGAGTTCGTTATCACAGAAATTGTCTAAAAAACACTTCGGTCGCGTGGAATTTTGCTTGTAAACCAGGGCAGTAACTTTGACCCGGGTGCTAAAATATGGAATTAACAAAGTTTTGCTTTTTTTAAGTTCGAAGATTTACGAGCCATGTCCCAGCCTGCAAGAGAAATGTGGATGTGTGATCAATGCTCCGAGTTTGGAAAAGAAATCGAAAATTTAATATCTAATCGTGAAAAAGAATGTTTTGCTGAGGAAATGCATCGCAAACTGCGTCAGCTCACAAAACGTTGGACTTCGTGGAACCACAAATCGTTCGGAAATGTCACTTCTAGAAGGTGAGCTGTGATCTAGAATAATTGTTTGCTATACTAGTGATTTGTTATATTTTTTATTCGTTTTGTACCAGTAGAAAATTATAACTGAAAAATAAATTAAAATAAATTAAAATTAATTTAAATAAATTAAAATATATTAAAATAAATTAGATTAAATCTGCGAAAAATAGCTTGAAGACATCTCAACAACAATGTTTACCATATGCTAATTAAATTATGCCAAACTTATTTTACTAATCAATGTTTAATTTCTCTATTTCCTTCTTTATCATCCTAGGTCTATTGATGAGCTATTTACTTGGGAACAGAGCACTAAATTAGTTATAAATCCACTGATAAAGACCGCAAATATAACCCCGGAGCAAAATGTCTTGAAAAGATTCCAAGAATTGTGTAAAAGGCTAGAAGAGCTTTATGAGTCATTCACAAACGACATCCTGGAGCCGTTGTGTGATTTCTTCTACCCCAGCTCTCAAAATATGAAACTAGACAACAACATAGCAAGTCTAAGAGAGTTGCTGTCGCGATGGAAAGCTCTGCTCGCTGAAGGATCCATTGATCAAACGCTGTTTTCCGAAGCTAGTTCAAAGTATCTGAATGCTTTCATTCTGAGAGGAAGAAGTTACAACTACGATTCAGTCATAAGACTTGTTCCAGATCTGCTAGAGAAGGCCTACCTGGCTTTGAGCTTATCACGAAAGTGGAGACTACTCTACAAAGATTTCTGTATCACAAAGGAAGGGACGTACACTCTGCTTGAATCGCACAAAGTGAGCAAAAAGGAAAAACAAGAACACTGGAACTCGCAGGAACGTATTGGTCTTCTAGAAAAGCAATCAGACGAAGCCCAAACTCTTTGTAGTACTTTAAACACAGAGCTTGAAAAATGCCAAGATAGGTGTAAGAACCTTGAAAAGGATCTTGTTTTTTATACGGCTCAGTGTGAACGGTTGGAAATGGACGTTGAAAACGCCAAACAAGCATGCGATCAGATCAAAGAGAAACTGGAGAAGGTGAAAAGAGACAAAAAACAGAATTCTGAGTATTTAACAAATTCACAACAATACTGTCAGGTACTACAGCAGGAGCTGAACGCGTCGAAAATTAAATACTGCACTCAAAAAATTAAACTCATTAACGCTAAAAAACGCTGTGTGACGCTCGCTGATCAACTGGATAAGGCCACGATGGAATACGAAGCGATGAGAATGGAAGGGGAAATTTCGCAGAAAAAATACCACATGATGAGAACGCAATTGGAGAACTTTCGTAGAAGTATATTGACTCAAGGAAGTATGGTGGATGCTCTACAGCAACAGTGTTATAACCTGAAGAAGGAACTCGATAGCTCAAAGAGTCGTTGTAAGAACGTATCCGAAGACTTGAACGAGGCAAAAGCGAGATGCGAAACGTTGGAATCCAGTCTACTTCGCAGCGAAGAAGAACGTAAGATGTTGGAGTTAAAACTAGAAAAAGCTGCTACAAGAGAACAGTTTCTTGGAAAAGAAAATGCTGAATTACGAGAAACATGTAGAGGTAAGAAGAATGAAGATAGTTTATGCGGGTTCCATTCCCCGTCGGAATCAACACATCTTCGCTATCAATCTAGTCATAAATTAATTCAGAGGTTTAATTAGGGTAATTTTCGCTCATTTTTCTAAACAGTTTTTTTACCTTCTTTCAGCGCAAGAGCTAACTACAGATGAAAGTTGTAGTTTAAACACACCAGTTGAAAGATAATTAGAAGAAAGAAATGGAAAAATGGAAGGAACACCACCACAGTCAATCACTGTCGAGTGGAGCCCACTGACACAGAATCTGTGCCACTGATGTGGAAGCCGCTAAAATAATGCGCGCGCAACATTCCGTTGGAGCATGGGGACCGCGTGGGTCTGGGTACGAGAATGATATCAAATGTACTACGAGAATAGACCAATTATTTTATTGTAATAATTTTTAAGACATATCTTTTGACGATAATTAGGTACGATTGTACATAGGTTTTAAGGAGACTATTTTATTTATTTTATAACAAATTAAATATAAAAACAAATAATGACTATATAGATGAAATAAAAATTAATATTCTCTTTATGTTTTGAAGATCATTATTTTCAAACGTATACGCTTGGGTTGGCAAAAAAAATTATAATTACAGCCTGTTTTTTAGGTATTTCTTTTTTCAAAGTTAAGCCGGCCACTAGCTGTAGGTGGAAAATGTATTTTGGCTTTTAAAATTGCCCCCCAAGTTACAATAGCCAGCTCTCTTCCCTACTTTCCTACCCTCCCTACCCCTATTCCATCAGAGCGGCTTGCTTGAATTTGCAAAATGGGCGTTTAGTTAAAGGGCAACTATACGTTTCCAAGTTACTCTATTATCCGTTAAAGTCGGAAAAGTCCAATCTAAAACCAAAGAAATAATTGAAACCAGTCACGCGATTCCACTTTTGTGAACTGTCTAAGTTTGAGTTTTTGCTCCTTTTGCTGTACTCGTGTGAACGACGACCGCGTCGAAATAAAGACTGGTACTAGTACTTTGTGATGTCATACCGGTAACAAACAACAAGGTGATTGGTGGGTTTTACCGGTATGACGTCTAAGACAACGGAGTACCCATTCTCCTAGAAACGCGGTCATGCTTCAAGAGGACCTAAGAAGGCTTCGCTGATAAATTCTTTGCTTTACCTCGAAATCATATTTTTCTTTACTTTTGCTAAGTTAGATGATAACCCTTTCAAAAGAAAATATAACTTCAAAAGGTTTAGTTGACCTTTAAAGGGTCTATGTCACCTTCAGCAATTTTTACAGAAACAAAATTACCCTAAAATTACATAAAATCACTCACAATCACCGTTTTAATAAGGTTATTATAAAAACACAAAATGGATTATATTTCCACATGGTCGTCCGCGTTCACATGAGTTCAGGTTTAATCACATGTTTTAGGCTTTAGGAAGAGTTAGAAAGTAAAAGTAATACTAGAAATCTGCACAGAAGCACGGATGGTCAAAATTAAATTAAATTGAAAGGGATTGCAAATCGGCGACGTCTTGATTTCTGCTGGCCCGGCGGCAATCACGTTTTGGCCAATTTGTGTAAAAGTGTGGTCTTAAACAGTTCAGAAATGAATCCTCCATAGTTCTTAGGTGAACTCGTATTTCAGAATCGAATGAATTTACAGCTTTAAACTTTGAAGTTTGCATGCATGTAGCTCAGAATTTGAACATTGGCAACAAAAATTAAGTTTCTCTAATTTGAAAGAACTCATAAAATTGTAATAGAAGATCCTTTACAACTTTTTCGTATCTTTCTGCGTTTTCAAGATATTTCAATTTGTTTGATATGTAAATGAGATAGTCTCTGACGTCAGGTGTGGGGTAAAATATTTTCATACAGAGCAAAATCACTTACATATCTAACATGAAATGTTCAGCGTCGCAAGGAGTTTTTATGTGCACAGTTTCAAATGATTTCGCTGAACAAACTTAAAGATATAACTGGTTTTGCAA
This sequence comes from Paragorgia papillata, assembly GCA_035771165.1. NCBI lineage: Eukaryota > Metazoa > Cnidaria > Anthozoa > Scleralcyonacea > Coralliidae > Paragorgia > Paragorgia papillata. The sequence continues at coordinate 2,026,657 of JAWNZC010000401.1, forward strand.
CATGTGAAAATATTTTACCCCATACCTGACGTCAGAGACCATCTCATTTACATATTAAACAAATTGAAATATCTTGAAAACGAAGAGAGATACGAAATAGTTGTACAGGATGTTCTATTACAATTTTATGAGTTCTTTCAAATTAGACAAACTTAATTTTTGTTGCCAATCCCCTTTAACGGGTATACAACCATTCAGAAAGTTGACTTCTGTACTGCTGTCATGTCTTTTTCCGTTAGTATGAAAATTATCATTTGACATGCCCCACAACGAATGTCCAACAGCGCAACCCACAATGAAAAGACTATGATTTGCATCTTTCGCACCAAGGGTGGTTTTTACTGCCCGTTGCTGTATTCTTTTCGAAAAATAGATCCTTGATAGCTTGATAGATTGCCAGATATATGCACGAAAGACAACCAGAGAGCTTGGTAGCTGCTTGGGAACTGTCGGCTCCTGCTTATTACGTTATATTATTGATCCTAAGTTTATGGTAGAAATCTAAAAGAGGAATCTCCCGCCCAAACGGAAAATGCAGCGTTCTTCAATTCGTCGCAAAGGAAAGATCACAACAATGTTGTTTGTTTTCGAAGCTTTCGTTCTTACAATGTTCGTTGTGTTTATCGACTATGGTGATGAACTTCTGCCACTAGAATCAGGCAAAAATCACGACCACGAGAACGACCCAATCAGACTATCAGGTTAGTAGACACTCACATCATGCAAACAAGCTGAAAATCTTTCCATCTGATTATAATCACAAATAATTAAACCGTGAAAAAAATAAACTAGAGACATATATCCATTCAGCTGTCGCTTAAAACGAGTCGTTTTATCTGTCATAATGGACAATAATTGACCATGTTCTTCCTACAAAGGAATTCGATACATTTAATAGCTGGTTTAATGTCTCTAAAACGCGATTTGTCCCCGGATTTGTCCATGCAAGCCTAACTGCCTATTATTAGCAACTGTTGTATGTTTCTGTCGAGTAATTTATTGAACTGTTTCAGAGAATATTTAGGTGCATGTATGCATTAAATGATTTACCGAATTCGTTAACAGTCGGTTGGCGTTCATATATAGCCGTGTAGGTGTATGTTGACCATGATGTTGACATACAAAATCTTCAGACCGATTCGAAGTTATTATATTGCGATTGTTGAACCGTAACGAGTTACAAGTATCCTTATTCCGGTACAGATTGGATATGTAAACGCGCGTGTATTTCTTTCAGACCGACTTTAAATCTCCACTCCACTCCACTCCACTCCACTCCACTCCACTCCACTCCACTCCACTCCACTCCATTCCACTCCACTCCACTCTCTACTCTACTCTCTACTCTACTCTACTCTACTCTACTCTACTCTACTCTACTCTACTCTACTCTACGCCACTATTCTACTCTACTCTACTCTACTCTACTCTACTCTACTCTACTCTACTCTACTCTACTCTACTCTACTCTACTCTACTCTACTCTACTCTACTCTACTCTACTCTACTCTACGCCACTATTCTACTCTACTCTACTCTACTCTACTCTACTCTACTGTACTCTACTCTACTCTACTCTACTCTACTCTACTCTACTCTACTCTACTCTACTCTACTCTACTCTACTCTACTCTACTCTACTCTACTCTACTCTACTCTACTTTACTTTACTTTACTTTACTTTACTTTACTTTACTTTACTTTACTTTACTTTACTTTACTTTACTTTACTTTACTTTACTCTACTCTACTTTACTTTACTCTACGCCACTATTCTACTCTACTCACCTCCACTCTACTCCACCCTACTCCACTCCACTCCACTCTACTCTCATCTTCCATTTCTTTTCAGCCTTCGAAGAGGTTCACGTTATGGTGTTCGTTGGTTATGGTTTCCTCATGATATTTCTTAAAAGATATGGTTTTAGTGGACTGGGTTATAACTTTATTGTCGGCACTGTTGCTATCCAGTGGTCTGTTGTCATGGCGGGATTTTTTGATTTTAAAGATTCCAAGATAAAGCTTACTGGGGATAGGTCAGTATTTTGTATGCGCATGCTCTTAACCTTTTGCTCAGAAAAAGTTAATTTTGATCTGCAGATCCCCAGACGGAGACTGCATGCATGGATAAACCTGCAACGTTCAACGTTCGGCTTCGAACAGAAATAATAGGGAGCTTAAGCTGAAGCTAGGATGACGACGACAATCTAAAGGGTCGAATGGGTTAATTTTCTATGTTATCTTGGTTACCCTTTTAGCGTGATTAAAGCCGAGTTCGCTACAGCCACAGTTCTTATAACGCTTGGTGTTATTCTTGGAAAGGCTAGTCCAATTCAGCTATTTTTCATCAGCATATTAGAGGTATTTTTCTACTCCATCAATAGAGGAGTATGTGAACATATTCTAAAAGCCATTGATCCAGGAGGGGCTATCTATATCCACGTGTTTGGAGCAGTTTTTGGCTTGGGTTTGGCCAAGATGTTATTCAATCCACGTTCTGTTGCACACGAAGAAGAGCTCTCTTCGTACAACTCTGATTTGTTTGCAATGTTAGGTAAGTTTTTTGTTTTTTTATTTTGCATTAAAAATTAAGTTTGTTTCATTTGAAAGAACTCATAAAATTGTAATAGCAGATTCTTTACAATTTTTTCCTATCTTTCTTCGTTTTTAAGATATTTCAATTTGTTTGATATGTAAATGAGATGGTCTCTGACGTCAGGAGCAGGGTACGTAAAATATTTTCATACAGAGCAAAATCACTTACATATCTAACATGAAATGTTCAGCGTCGCAAGGAGTTTTTATGTGCACAGTTTCAAATGATTTCGCTGAACAAACTTAGAGATATAACTGGTTTTGCTACATGTGAAAATATTTTACCCCACACCTGACGTCAGAGACCATCTCATTTACATATCAAACAAACTGAAATATCTTGAAAACGAAGAGAGATACGAAAAAATTGTAAAGGATCTTCTATTACAATTTTATGAGTTCTTTCAAATTAGACAAACTTAATTTTCGTTGCCAATGTCCTTTAACAGTTCAAAAAAATTCTATATTACTAAGTTCACCTCCTTAAAGTGCCCATATATGCAACGAAAATTGAGTTTTTCTTATTTGAAAGAACATTTAAAATCACAAGGTATTTTCTTTTCCAGTTTTTCGTTTCCTTCCTTCGTTCTTGAGACAGTCTAAGGTATAATTACCTTAAATAACCTTGCTCTGCTATCTGAGTTCTAGTGGCCCAATGGTTAGAGCGTCTGGCTAGCATTCAGAAGGTTGCAGGTTCGAGTCCCGCTTAGAGCTCAGAGTTTTTCTGAGTATTACTAACTAACACAGCTTGTACAGCAAACTGACAATATTTTAGTTTGTTTGATATGCAAATTTTAAAAACATTTTGACGTCGTAGGTGAATAATGAGCTATCGGAGAAGGTTAGATATCTTTTCTATTATCAAACCAAATTAATTTGAATGAAGCAGGTGGATATGTTTCGCCCACAACACTAATGAAACATGTAGATCTTCAACTCTTCAAGTGATTATTATATTTGATAATATCAAAGATATATAACTTTCTCCGATAACTCATTATGCCGTGTGACGTCAAAATGTTTAATTTGCATATCAAACAAACTGAAATATCTCTTTGAACGAAGCAAGGAAACGAAAAACTTCAAAAGATGTTACTCTATCATTTTAAGTGTTCTTTCAAATTAGACAAACTTAAGTTTCATTATAACAATGAATACTTTAATATTTGTTTAATTATATGAGAAATACACTTTAGATCAATTTATTGAAGGAAACCAAAGACCAACATTTTGAAATCTTAGTATAATCAATGATCACTGAGCAAAGTTTTATCTCGACTCAGATCCCGTGTGCACTCAGATCCCCCAACTGGCTTATTGCTTCATTTGTTTATTCTTTTCATAGGAGCATTATTTCTTTGGGTCTACTGGCCTGGTTTTAATTCCTCGTTACTTCTTGGTCATATAAAACACAGAGCTATTATCAATACGTATTTTGCTCTTGCTGCAAGCTGCGTGACTGCTTTTGCGTGTTCTACAGTCTTGACAAGAGAGTCTAAGTTTAGCATGGTAATTTATTACAATGTCGATGACTATAGTGTTTACGTTGTTTTGTTTGTCAGTCAGTCAGTCAGTCAGTCAGTCAGTCAGTCAGTCAGTCAGTCAGTCAGTCAGTCAGTCAGTCAGTCAGTCAGTCAGTCAGTCAGTCAGTCAGTCAGTCAGTCAGTCAGTCAGTCTGTCAGTCAGTCTGTCTATTTGTTTGTTTGTTTGTTTGTTTGTTTCTTTGTTCGTCTGCCTGTTCGCTCTTCTGTCTGTCTGTCTGTCTGTCTATTTGTTTGTTTGTTTGTTTGTTTGTTTGTTTGTCTGCCTGTTCGCTCTTTTGTCTGTCTGTCTGTCTGTCTGTCTGTCTGTATTTGTTTGTTTGTTTGTTTGTTTGTTTGTCTGTCACTCAATCTATCTGTGCACTTGTTTGCTGTTTGCCTATCTGTGCACTTGTTTGCTGTTTGCCTATTTGTTTGTTTGTTTGTTTGTTTGTTTGAGTCTGATCCTCATTTCTACCCTCTTTGAATATTATGTCTTTCTTTGCTATAATACATTTTTTTTGTATTAAGAGTAAAACTGATCTTCTGATTTCGACACTTAATTGAGGTTCATATCCAGAATGCCACATTAGCTGGCGGAGTTGCCGTTGGTGCAGTTGCTCACATGATAATCCATCCTTGGGGTGCAGTATTAATTGGGCTGGCAGCAGGGGCATCGTCTACAGCCGGGTATGAGTATTTTCAGGTAGGGAACTCCATCCATCCCATTTCATCCATTCCATCCATCCCATTCATCCCATTCCATCCATCCATCCCATCCATCCATCTATCTATCCCATCCATCCATCCCATCCATCCATCTATTTATCCATCCTCATGCGATGTGATGTCTGTCCTGGTTGTATTAAATTTCTACTTGTACACGTCTTACTCTTTACAATATTTCGTTCTGTTTCAGCCTTACTTGCTCAAGCATTTTAGCATGCACGACACCTGCGGAGTGAGCAGTCTTCACGGTGTTCCAGGAATACTGTCGGCATTTTGTAGCGTAATCATTGCAGCAGTCGCTGAACGAGACCAATATAAAGATAGGTATTATATTGTAAACATAATGACATGGACGTTTCTTACAGACGTTTCGTAGACGTTCGTCAAGCTCAAATACAATCCCTATCTTGGCCCAGCTCAGGAACATTTTATGACGAACGTCTACCAAATTACGTCTGTTGATGGGGTGCTGGTGGCACAATGGTTAGCGCACTTTCACCTGTGCGAGCCCAGTTATCTGACTAAAATTTCACCTTGGTCGCATGTGAGAAGAGTGCTTCCAGTTTGACTCTACCAAACACCACAGGTTCCCCCCGGGTACTCTGGTTTCCTCCTGTAGTAACACTGGACCAATGAGGGATGGCCCTTACTAGATCTCTAGGGATGACAGTTTAGATATAAGTAACTGATAGAGTTATCCAGTATAAATATAAGTTAGTTTAGTTTAGTTTCTTCCCGGGAACTAGATTTAACATTCTTTATTTATCTTCTTTTTTATTTATTTTCTTTTTTGTTGCCCAAGGGGGTAATCATGATAAACTTTTGCGTTAATTCTTTTCCAGCTTGTACAAAATTTATCCTGCTCGAGCTCCACTAAAGAACAGCACACAGTTCAAAGACTTGATCCTTCATTCTCCAGGCATTAGTCCTGGCCAAGGAAGATCAGCTAGTTCTCAGTGCGGTATCCAGGTAGCTGCTCTTGTCATAACACTAGCTGTGTCTATTGTCGGAGGCCTGGTGACTGGTGAGTATTAGATAACACTTTACTAAAGCCTCATATTTGATTGGTGGGTTATTGATCAAGTGGTATTGAATATAATTTTTCTTGCATTGAAAATGTTTCATTACCCTACCTACGTCATTCACCGGAAAACGTTTTAATATATTTGAATATAGCTACACTGCTACAATAAGTTATTGTTGTTGTTGTTGATGATGATATTGTTGTTGATGTTGTTGTTGCTGTTGTTGTTGTTGCTGCTGCTGTTGTTTTTGGTTGGTGGTAGTGTTGCCAGTTGATGTTGCTGCTGTTGTTGTTTTGGTGGTTGTTCTTGTTGTTTTGCGAAGCGTAGCAGCTTTTACTTGTGCATTTTTAGGTCTTATTGCAAAGAGAAAGTTCTTCGATCCTCTCGACGAAAACGATTTCTACTTAGATGCTCCGTATTGGGAGGTAAATGCTAAATATTTTTTGACTTTGAAAATTATAGCAATGTCAATTAAACTCAATAAGCTTTTGCAACTCCAGAACGTCCAAAAAATACGTTTAAACATGATTGAGTAAACGGCGATTACTAGTAAAAGTTTCAAAAACGCATTCTCCCCCGTATTTTAAAATCAGTACATTGAGTTGTGACTGCATGAGAGAAAGACGCCGCGAGATTCAATATTGGATCGTTTTCACTCACGCGATCGGTGGCCCCGTTGGGGTGATGAAACAATACGAAATATTTAAATAAGAATATAGTTAAATTCCCATAGGATAAAGATTGACAAGATTGTGCACCAATATGGCCGCCGTGACGTCAGATGAAAACCAAAGAATAAAAAGCGCGCGAAATTCACTGGTGCAAAATGCGCGATGCTTGGTAAAAAAATCTCCTTTTTTCTCATGGATTTTTTGTAAATTATTATCTGGCCTCTGTCACCATAGGTTCCAGACGATTTCTTGGAAGCTAGTCCACAAATCCTTATTCCTCAAGTGCCAGCAGTAGCTTTAGCCGACGAAGACGAATGTGATGATGAAGACGAATGTGATGATGAAGACGAATGTGACGATGAAGACGAATATGAAGAAGGAGAAGAAGAGGATAAACTTGAACTAAACAAAAATATCGATTTTTCACATGCACTGGTTTGAAATAATTGGCGGAAGTTTCATATAAATTATCCCGAAATTTTAAGATAACCTATAGTCCTTTATTTTAGCCCAAATCCTAACCCCAACCCTACCCAACTAATTTCGATAATATTTTCTGTGCGTTACTACCCAAAAATTTAATTTTTTTTTATTTTTGTAACTTGAGCATGGATTAGGGTCTAGGGTCCCCTGTGGGTGTTACAAAATGGCGCCAAGGAAAAGAAAGCAAACAGTTTTTGATATATATTAAGAACAACGAACTAAAAGCCGAATTATAAGTGTCTTTTGATAAAATTACCTACTTCATGTTACATAGGAGATTACTTTCACTTGTATTTTACGATATTAAATGTGTTCTTTTCGTCGAAAAGCACGGCTAATATAATATTTCAACATGTTGAAATATTTGTTTCTGGAAGCGATGTGTATATTTTTGTAACGACTGGAACGACTCACTGAAGCGACAATTTGAATATAGGTACGTTGTTTGTAGTCTCACATGCTGTAGTTTCAGTACAATAAACTTGGGAGTTTCAGTACAATAAACTTGGGAGTTGGGACCATGCTATTGCTGACCAGCTTTACCATCAGAAATTTCCAGGATTTTTCATTGTCTTGCACCCCTGGGCAGCGCTGGATAAACCATATAGCAAAAGCGGCATATGCAGCCCGCACTTTCGACGGCCTCCGCGCTTTCTGATTGTGTAATTTTTTGTTCTGCACTTCCCTTCTAGAAAGTGTTGGGCCCTAGGGCTTGGGTTAACTTAGGGGTCCCACCCTGAAAATATGCTGTGGGCCCCATGCAACTATAATCCAGCCTTGCCGGCCCCCAGGGGGGATGGGTGGTGGGTACTTTCTGTAAGTCAGAATAGGGTAGGGGTATATGTTGTGTCTTTGAAATTCTGATCACCCTCTCGGGTAAAAACTCTTGTGCCCCTATTTCACACTATAATAATTATATAGTGGGAAAAAAAATATACCCCTGTCCCAAATGAAACAACTGTTGTTGAAAAAGGACTCTACTCCAGACTATTAAAAATGGTCAAAGCCATACTCAAATGGTGCATCTCTTTAATATACTATACCCATCTTCTAGAATTTCTAGCCCTCCCTAAATCCCCTGCCTCGGAGTTTCCATGGAACTTGTTTTGATTTCTGAGGCCTTTCCTTGAGTTTACTTGTGTCCTTTATAGACGAGTGGCTGTGTGTGTGTACACCAGATTAAAAACCAGTATATGTATAATTGCTTGTTTCACAGGTGATGTTCAAACGAAAGGGCAAACGCGAAGATGGAAAGTTACCAGAGAATGGCCTACTCCTGTTTAAAAGAGCTGTGTTTAAGCTGCCCTTTGATTTAAATGAAAAGCAAATACAGAGTTTGGTGAAAGCTATTGAGCGTGTTACCTTGGAGACCAGTGAACGTGTCGTTGTGAAAGGTAGTATGTCTCCAGGATGGTATGTCACTGTGAGTGGAAGAGTGGAAGCTATCAGTACTCATGCTGGGGTTGCTTTACGGTTTGTCAAGAAGGGAGATTTCTTTGGTGATGTTTCAACATTCTTTGGTACACCTTGTCCTATAACTGTACAAGCATATGAAGGGTAGGTATATGGTAAACTTCTGCAATTAATATTAATGATTAGTTTTATACAGTAACACTATGATCTCAGCTTTATAAAAAAACACTGCTTCTGTAGCACTCTACATTTTTTACAACCTTACATGTATGTATGTATGTATGTACTGTATATGGTGACAGAAATTGTTTTGGGGGATAGAAATCAAGTTGGAAAGAAAGGCAGAGGGCAGGGGGGTCAAAGGGAATAGATGAGTAGTACATCAGGGCCTTCCACAGCCAGAATGCCGGCCCCTGGTCAACATAATACACAGGCCTGCACAGATTTAATTAGGCGTGTGTATAATTATTTGCATATAAAATAGTTTAGGAAGTATTTTTCTTGTTATAGTACGGAGCTGCTCTTTATCAAGTCACAAAGTATTTTAAATATACTTCCTGAGAAACCTAATACAAGTTTATTTCAATGGTTTGTTAAAAGGTTTGAAAATACCTAATATTTTGTTCTGTAATTATTTGAGTACATAATATACCTTATTATATATAGAGAGGATATTACACGGTGGTGCAAAGATATGGATTTTATCTTCAAGTAATGAAAACAATATTTTACAAATGAGTAAAATATCGTTTTTACCACGAGGAGATAAAATTCATATCTTCAAGCCAGTGTGTAATTTTCTTTTTATTATAGATTCAATGCAAAAAGAGGTAAAATTCTTAATGATGTCATCGATATCTTCACTAGTGAGGATATGGAAAATACGACACTGCATATTCTTTAGTAAAACACTCGCATCTATATAATAAATGGTATATACAATTTACAGTAAGTGTGTGCATGGATCTACAAATTTTTTTTAAATGTTACAATTTCTAGGAGGTATATTGACACAGCCAAGCTTTTCCAGGAACATGCAGTAACAAAAGAATTGGCCTACCAAAGTCTCCACGAGGTTTATGATAAATACAGTAGTAATAACTCATTTTAATGTAACTTATTCACCCATAATAGGTGATTAAGATCCCTTTTATATCATTGTGTTGGGTTACTTTTCAGTTGATTTTTCTTTTTCTGTTTTCTTGCTGTGTTATTTTAGACACCCATGTTTCACAACTGGAGTTCTGACTGCCTACATTTTCTAATTGAACAAACCTTACCAGGTCTGTTCTAATTGTATTAATTTAATTTCTAATTGTATTATTTACAATACATATTCTATTAATTAATTCATTAATTAAATAATAATTTAATAATTAATTAATAATTTAATTGGTTACCTGCAGAGATCATTGTGCTATTTCCTACTGGTAGCTATATCTGTCGTCAAGGTGATCATGCTCGTGAAATATTTATTCTTGTTCATGGAACTGCAAAGCTTATTACTGACAAACAAGAATGTGTTACAGTGTCTGCCAGCAATACAAGTTTCTGTATGGGAGAGGAAGCATTCTTTAATATGTCAACAAGGAATGGTGATATTAGGTACATACTGTTTATATGGGATTGAACAAATAATTATAACATGACCCACAATAACTGATTCTTGTATCATTAAAATTGTGTGGAAATTGAATAGTAGAATTTGTACAATTCCCCAAAATATTTTACTGTGTATATACAACCATATATCATCTACACTCTACAGTATAATTATGAAGTATATTTATTGAACTTTTAGAGCTGAGACTCCTTGTTTGGTGTTAGTAATAAACAAAGAGCATTTGGATCATCTTTTTTACAGTGACATTCTGGTAAATTTAATTTCGTCTCATTTTTTTATTCTTGATTTATTGACTGGTTGGTTGGTTGGTTGATTGACTGATTGATTGACTGGTTGACTGGTTGATTGACTGATTGGTTGATTGAATGGTTGACTGATTGATTGATTGACTGACTGGTTGGCTGATTGACTGACTGATTGACTGGTTAGTTGACTGACTGGTTGGTTGGTTGATTGATTGATCAGCAGGAATCCACCCGAGGACATAATGATAAAAATAATGCACACTAACTTAATATAATGATTGCTCATTATGATTATGTAGTGTACAGAAGAGCAAGACCTACATGAATCATTGTCACAGCAGTGGAAACATGTTCATACCAAGCAAGATAAAGTAGTTTATTCCAAGTACAGTGGGCAGTTAGATTTGGAGGTGATAAGCATTGTAAGTACACTCTGACTGATTGTACTGCCTACCCTACCTGTTAACCCACTAGCCTACTTTTTCTTTCCAAATCCTTCTCTTCCTATTTGACCTAGGTCTTTTCATCCCTCTCTCCATTTATTTCCTCTTCCTCTCCCCCCCTCTAGCTTCCTCTCCTTCCTTCTCACTCCCTCTTCTTTTCCTTCCTTTCTTTCTTGTTTTCTCTTCCCTCACTTCTTCCCTCCTTCAATCCTACCATTTCTTCCTTGACTTCTATCCCATCCATCCCCTTTTCTAAATAATTCATAAAACTCCCTTCTTTTTTTGCATCTTATTTATAGCTTCTTTGGCAGGCACTGGAACAGGTACAAATAATTTGTCATACTTAGTACTAGAAGTCGTAAAAGAAAAAAATTTAGTTTTTTTCCCTTTTTAATTAGTTTTCTACACTTGTCTTATAATTTGTTTCTGCAGAGAGGCATTCAAATTCCTTTTACAGCAGCATTTTTTCACACCTTGTTCCTGTCCATGAATGCAATGGAGGTTGAAGTGGGAAAGGAAATTTTGGGTTCTGAGGAGTTGTGTAAGTCAACTTTAATATTTCCAAACTGACAAATAAATGCAATGTTATGTTGTTGGAGAATTTAAATATATTTATTGTAGTCAACACAAGTACGGTACTTAAAATGTTTTTAAAATTTATTTTCCTTTATTACTTAGATGATGTTGTTCTTCTGTTGTTAAAAGGATGTGGTGAATTATTTTCTGAAAATGAGTCTGCTGGAAATATTCAATCAGTTGGCTTGTATTGTAAGTAAACAACATCACTATAGCATTTTAAAAACATTCCATAATAAACTACATGTAAGGCAGACTTTATAAATCTATTCCTGGTCATTGTAGTAACCAAAATTGTACCCACGAATGTTTTCTGAATGCAGTTTAACTCATTGCTCCCTACAATAGACAGGCTGAAAGTAATCAGGGTGTTGCACTGGTGCATTATGCTCTCATCTGTGTTTGGACATTGTTAAATTATTTTTGAACTCAGAAGGCATGATATTTTCTTTGATATATTTATGTAGCCCTCCCATAAACATCCATTTCTTTCAAGTTTAACAAGCCTCAAATTTTTAATTTAGTCACAAGTCCTAGGTTTTAGAGACAGACTTGGTGCAAGCCTATATAAACAGTGACTAATATTAGACTTTCTTTTCCTTGTCAGTGCCAAGCAGTGATGTTCCTCATGGCAGTTGGATAAAAGCCACAGAAACATCACTCGTCATAAAAATTCCAGCAGCTGATGTAAAAAAAGCACAAGAGCAGTTTTTGGATATTGTCATAGTGTAAAGCTAATTAATGGTATCCTTAACATCTATAACCTTAATTTCATTTACAGGTGCTTGAATGAACGTTTCTGTTAATATTTATGTATACTAAGTCAATACTCTAAGCATTTGATACTGACAACACATATCAGTGATATGTCACTTGATATCAATATCATATATCACAAAATGCTTTGTGGCTGCTAATTAATTCCAACTATATTCAGATGTTTGGACAGCTTGCAAACTAACCAACATATTTTTATTATAAATTTTAGAAATACAATATAAATAGCCCTTATAATAACTCTATGAAAATGTGTATCAAAATTCAGAACTGATACACATTTTTATAATATTTAACTGTCTTCATCAATGTCATCACTAATGTTTGCTGTCATTCAGTACAGTATGTACTAATTACCAATTCACTAACAAAACAATCTTCTTTATACTTTTAATCTGTTCCCCTTCATGAAGAAATAGTGTAAACTTTGGGTATATATATATATACTGTATATAATAAGCCTGTGGGCTTATTTTTGAAGAGGGTTATAATTGGAGGGATTTTTTTACCTCAACATAAAAGGGGTGGGCTGAGCTTATAAATTATTTGGAAAGGGTTTTTGAAAAGTTTACATTATTTAACCAAGTTCTGTTTGTGCATTTTGCCTTAGGTAAAACCTGAACTCAAGTTTATGATCCTCTAGAATAGAGGTCCAATTTCCCAGTACACTGTAATTATTTAATTTTTCTTTTCTTCTGACTGCTTTTGGTCAATTCTTGTTCAACAATGTCAGATTCACTACTGTCAACCTCAACAATCAATGCCTCTAATTTTTGTACTCTTTCATGCAATGTAAGCACTATTGACTGAGTCTAAAGCATAAAACAAAACAAATTAACAAAAGATAAGATTCAATTTTGTCATTGTCTTCAGTTTAATATACAGTACTGCTCAGAAATAACCTAACAAAAACCGAGGTCAAACCTAGGTTTAACCTCAGCTGTTCAGTGTTAGTTAAACTGTCTCTAAATCACTATGAATCAAAATATGGACTGTTTTCTGTATTACTAGATAATTTTATTGTGCTTTACTAAAGTTTATTACCATTTCTATCATTGTTTAACCTCAACCGCACTGTTAGGTTATTTCTGAGTGGTACTGTAGATGGTGAAAATGATGTCAGAATGTGGTAAGAACAAAAAGGTCGCCAGTATACAGCTGTTAAGTGGTAATGTTAAATAACGAGTCCTAGTGTTGATCCAATAGATGATAAAATTAGAATAATCAACCAAAAATTGTAAAATGCAAATTTGGGAATGGGAATGAAAAGACAAACCTTAACAATCATTTTTTCAAGCGCTTGTGTTGAACGATCCATCTGTCTGTCAATATATGTGTTTGTATTTTCTCCACCACCCAATTGGTAACTAGAAATGGTAGATTTCATGGTAGAAATGGTAGAGTTTTTCCAGCAGATGTTAAATTGTATAAAACTGTCCTTAGGCAGGGTAGAGTTAACACTCAGTGTCCAATATATGGATGCAAAGAGCAAAAGAATAAATGAGAGAATAAAGCAATAATGGGAGAACAAAAGAAAAACACTTTAAGTGTTAATCACTGCTCTTTGCATAATTAGCTTTAGGAGTACAGTAATTTCATTGACAGAAAACACATACTCTATTTTCTGGGCAATAACCTGCAGGTTATCTCTTAATTTTGCTAGGAAACATAATTAGTGCAGATAATAGGGTGGTGTGGGTAATCTGTTGAATTCTTAAGACAACGCCATCATGAAGACCAGAGACCAAGGATTCTACTTTCATGTTTCAACTACTGGTACTGTACTTTTTTAAAATTTTGTGGTCCCAAACCTATTATTAGCAGCTGCGGGTTATCTGATGGTGCGGGTAATACGCTGATTTATTTTTCCAAAAGTGACATTTTTGTTGCTGTGTGGGTTATACACTGTGCGGGTTATTGCCCAGAAAATATGGTACTTGAGAGCAATGTACAATCATGTATAATTTTACCTTTTAACTTTATTTAAATTCAGTGTGTAAATGTCTCTGAAACATGAAAGTGAAACGTCATTGTGGTATACTCTACATTAATAGTAATTTAAATAGTATGGTAATTTATAATCTCACAAGCATAATTTCATATTTATCACCAACCTTATACAATCCAATGACTTTGGAGTTGTTTCATAACATTGACCAATATTAGTTTGGCATGAATTACATTTCAAAATATTATATGTGCTAGAAAGATGAAATATAAAATGAAAGCCAATTTCCAATAATATACTGGTACACAACCATTTAGTCTTTTCAACAAAACAGGCAGAGGGCCAAAATTATATTGTATTATTTTGTCAATATAATAATCTAAAATGGTATCAGCCTATTGTAAACAGTTGTAGTGGAAAACATGTTAGGAGTGAGACAAAAAAAACCAATAAAAATTCTAATAGCCACATGATAAAATTAAAACAAAGTTAAGGTATAATACCTCCCCTTATCGGGGCCAACAGCTGATGTCTCACAGTCATTTGTTATTGCCACTGCATCTGTAACCACTAAAAATTTAAAACAAGATTAAAACACTAAGGGTGGTACAGCAGTTGCACCAAGAACAGCACCACCAACAGTGGTGGCAACAATAGCAGCATCACCAACACTACTAGAAACAATACCAGCAGTGGTGGCAACAGCACCAACAACAGCGCAGCACCAATAACAACAGTGCAGCACCAATAACACCAACAACAACAGCACAGCACCAATAACAACAGCGCAGCACCAACAACAACAGCGCAGCACCAATAACAGCACAGCACCAACAACAACAGCGCAGCACCAACAACAACAGCACCAACAACAACAGCGCAGCACCAACAACAACAGCGCAGCACCAATAACAACAGCACCAACAACAACAGCGCAGCACCAACAACAACAGCACCAATAATAACAGCGCAGCACCAACAACAACAGCGCAGCACCAATAACAACAGCACCAACAACAACAGCGCAGCACCAACAGCGCAGCACCAATAACACTATTATAGTTATTTTAAAACTATGAATATCTCGATGAATATAAACTAAAGAACAAAAACAAATTTGCAACACTGACCCTGAAGAGAGATGCTTCCCAAGTCTTTATTAATTCTAACTGTTGATAAACTGTCTCCCAATATTTCACGACAACAAGCACAGTAAAAAACGCAATTTTGTTCCTCTTCGTCGTCTACACACGGCGTATTTGTATCATCTTGTTCCGCCATGTTGCAATTGTCGTATGTTGTCACACGCAGGGTCACACGCATGCGTAGATAAAGAAAAAACCCGCGGGAATCTTTAGGTACCGGGGGGAGGGGGGTGACGAGGGCTGTCTCTGTTCTAGTAGTTCTCTTCCAGAATAAGGAATTGAGCTTTTTTGTGACTTTGTTTTAGACAAAATTATTGCAAAACGCACCTTTTGGCCGGGCAAGGGACACTGGCTTATTCCAGACCAAAAGAGTTATTTACCTGTATAACAAGTATACTTTGTCCCAGATTTTAAAAAATAGCCAAAAATGATAAGCCTACGGCTACCATACTCGTACATACAAGGCTTCCCTTGGCTTCAGCAAGAAAAAGGCATATGGAAAAAGGTACGCGAAAAAGACGCGCCAACAGAAAGTGCGAATCAAGGGGAAAATGTTGATAAAGGAGTATTATAAAGGATCATTAAGGGTAAGTAAGGGTGCCTATGGTTATTTAAATTCGTATCCCACAATGCATTGCTTCAAAGAAGTGGCATGGCGTTTGTGATCTGTTTAATATTTAGTTTGAAACATTTGAATAGTTTTAGCATTTCTTGCCATCTTTAGGGATGTCGGAGAAAGGAGAAGGTACGATTTGTTTGTTTATGCTTTTGCTAATAGTTTTGTTGTTGACGGTGTGGCAGACGATGCTTATTTCTCGTTTTGTTTGTTACCGGAAAAAGGTGAGGGAGGCAAGGTTCTTGAGGTGAAGAAAGAAGTTGTGGACGGGCCTTCGTCTCCAAAACGAGTAAGTATTGTGCCAAAAACTTACAGTAGAGATTGTCTCCGAATACAGAGTTATTTTTTGATGTTTTAAAGTGTTAATGCAACGGTATTAAACAGAACGCCTTCTGGTATTTCAGGTCAAGCTTGGCGACAAGAATGATTTCAAAAAAATCGCAAGAGATACCTTGGTCTCAAGGTAAATTTGTTAATAGGCTTTTGTTGTTGTACTTTGTCTTATTTGTACTGTGTAGTAGTCCAAAGTTTAACGAAATAGCACTTTATTTTGATAATTATTGATGGACATTGGACACTTAGGAATAGACAAGTTGACTCCCAGTATTTTGTACCAAAACTCAGGAGTTGTACACAAAAATGTGTTTATCCCATGTCTACATAGTCAACAGCTGGAAATGGTTTACAAAATACTAAATGTTAATGGTCTAGAGACTAGACTACCAAGTTAGACATGGAAAACTGTAAATATGATGGTATGAATCGTAGAGTTTTCTCTACTTGTCCAGTATGGTTCATCACTCGGAGTAACACCTTACTATGCTGGGCCCAGACTGGAAAGTTTGTATCACGCAACAGATATATCCGTTGTGTGATTTTTTATGACAATTTACCACAGCCCCGCAATTTTCGTAAAAAATTAAAGTGGCTGTGCAATTTTTCAAGAAATTACCTGTGATCATGGACTTTTAATGCAGACTCAGCGAAAACTGCATGAAAATTTGATTGTATCCACCATTCTATTTGTGGCCACCCTGGAAACGACTTATTTTCAACAGATAATTAATCAGTTGCAACTAACGTGACAATTATTGTTGTTAAACGCTGAACCTGAATCCGCTGTAACTGCTGATAAAAAATTTTGATGGTCTCTGGGAAGTGATTTTATACTATGGTTCTAGTTTGAGCTTGGACACACGTTTCACGCGGGAAACTAACATGTTGCTAAGCGGAAACTGTAACGTTACTAAGGCCAAACGGTATTGTTTAAATTTGAAACGAGCACCAAATTTTCAAAGCAAATGTGGGCATGTTTATAACTCATCCTTATACACAAGTATAACATTGTCAAGTGAAGCTAAGAACTCCACAGGTAACTTAGGGTTATGCTGACAAACCCCACAACGCGACGTTTGCACGAAGAAACAATGCCGTTTGACCTTAGTAACTTCGCAGTTTCCGCTTAGCAACATGTTAGTTTCCCGTGTGAAACATGTGTCATCAAATTACATGTGTCCACGCTCAAACCAGAACCGTAGTAAGCCCTGGAGGGTATGAATTGTTGCTTGATTTACTCATTAATTGATGTACACTTGATTTACGTATTATATCTTTTTTTATAGATTCCAAGAACAGGATACTTATGTTGATTATCTGGAGGAAAAACTTGGGCAGTGCTCGAATAGTGAGTGTTTAGATTTCCTTAAACCCTTTAACACTCCATTACTGCCTAGGATGTCTGAAAGTTCTGCTTTTATCAAGTAAAATTGTTGAATGTTAGACAATAAAGGGGACATTTTTGGCTGGCTCAGGCAGGAATCGGTTAACCTTGAAAGATGCGTATACTGACGTACTAAGTTTCAAGATTACCAAGTTCGGAGACTGACTTGTGATTTTGATTTTAGATGGAGAACTTACTTCTTTGCGAGAATCTGAGGAAAAACTAAAGCTTCAGCAACAGGAATCAACGAGACGTGAAAATGTACTTGTAATGCGTTTGGCCACAAAGGAACAAGAGATGCAAGAACTTTTGGTGAGATATTTACACGGAACATTGTCATTTTACAATCGGGCTGTGGCAAGTGCATAAACTGTTTACACACACAGTGGTGTCACAGATCACAGGTCAAGACAAGGTAGCAAGCTTGTCTCCCAAAGACAGTAGTGGTCTATCTAGGCTTCTGGAAATTCAGGGAGTACTAAAATTTTAACTCTGATCTATTACAAATCCCACTGATTGGTTGAAAGGCAAGAGAAACTTGAATGCTATTGTGCATGTTATAAATATTGTCAACGCACTCCAAAATATTCCACAAACATCAATTTCTATCCGGCTTCAAACTGCACCTGGTAAAGCAAGGTAAATCGTAATTATCAATTTCAAAACTTAGATAGTTGT
Organism: Paragorgia papillata; assembly: GCA_035771165.1. Taxonomy (NCBI): domain Eukaryota; kingdom Metazoa; phylum Cnidaria; class Anthozoa; order Scleralcyonacea; family Coralliidae; genus Paragorgia; species Paragorgia papillata. The sequence continues at coordinate 2,044,865 of JAWNZC010000401.1, forward strand.
TCATATTTCTGGCAGCAATTTAAGGTTTTCTTGCCTTTCGACTGGTCTAGAGGTTTGGGATATATAACTAGTGACATTTGTAGTTACTGCTACACAAAAATTCTGTCAGAAAAACTAAACTGACATTGAGCTGAAGAGTGGTGAACACTTTGAACTCAAAATTGCTTTGAAAAACACTTTTATCATGGTGAATGGCAATATTGGAAAGCTCTTTAGAAGAACTCTTGGAAACCTTCTGAGTAAAAACTGAAGTGGAGTAAAAAACTTAAAAAGAAGCACAATGTATATTGGCAGAACACTTATCAAGTACTGCGTCTGCTGATAGACTGAAAAATAGAGAATGGGTATTTATAATAGAAGTGTAGATTAATTTACTAAACTGCTGTAAGTGAGCTGATATCAACCAAACTGGTCCTCACCTGAACTGTCTGTCATTGATATATAGTAACAATTGTGTTCAGTACATTACATACAGTACTGTAGAGTATTGGGTTTATTAGAAGTAATATTAGGCATTTCACTCGATTACATAGCATGTTCTAGGGATTTTTGGTGGAAAATTCGAGTGTAGAATATATACATTTTAAGACCAAACCGGACCAGTTGCGAAAAATGCAACTACACAGGCCTTCCGGCAGGAATTGAACCCACGACCTTGCGATTCTAGTGCAGTATGTATGTGTTCATTGACATTGAATGGGACAGTTATCTAAATGAACTTTAAGTTAAAAAAATTCAAACTTTTTTGCAATTACACAAGAAACAATATAAGAACATGGCCTATTAGATTACTTTTAATGCAAAGCTAACAGCTGTATGTAGAATAGATTCTTTCCAAATTATGGTTTGTGGTTGTTTATATGAAGGTCAGAAAAAATTCAAACGTTTTTGCAATTACACAAGAAACAATATAAGAACATGACCTATTTATTAGATTACTTTTAATGCAAAGCTAACAGCTGTATGTAGAATAGATTCTTTCCAAATTATGGTTTGTGGTTGTTTATATGAAGGTCAGAAAAAATTCAAACGTTTTTGCAATTACACAAGAAACAATATAAGAACATGACCTATTAGATTACATTTAATGCAAAGCTAACAGTTGTACATGTAGAATAGATTCTTTCCAAATTATGGTTTGTGGTTGTTTATATGAAGGTCAAATCCTAGTTAAAAGTTTGAATACATACAGTATATAAAGTATTTTTTTAACTTAGACTATTCCTTGTGTGGCATAATTTGGAAAGATCTTATTTATGTTGATGTTTGAAGAATATTAAAAAATTGTTATAAAAACTATTTCAATTAAATTTATAGTGTATTGTTATATGCAGTCTTGTAGTACACATACTGTAACTACTGTATATAAAAGACTTTATACACTGCATCTGTTAGCTTTGTATATATATGTATTGTTTAAAATAATTTCACCTCGCACACTACCCTAGAATTCCGGTTGAAAAAAAAATTGGTTGAAATACGTTAGAAAGAAATATCAAAAGTCTCCGTTCATCAGTAACTTTTTATTTACTACATTAGTTCTATTTTCATGTAACTTTTCTGAGGATGATTCTGTAATTAACAACTACCTACTGAATTGACTTAATTATCAAGTGATCAATGGTATGAAACTGCCAACGTTTTTATCACCAGACCTTACCAGATTTGTCAGATAAGAATATAAAACTCTGAACGTTTTGACCAGAATAAAGAATAAAACAAACACCAAAAAACGTCATCTTGAGACTTGATAGTTGATATTCAAGTTAGAAACACTGAAGACAAAACAAAATATTAAGGGAAATATTTCGACTTTGTCCCAAAGTCATCAAACCAATGATTAAGTGTAATCTATAGTATATAATTACGTTATTTAGTCCTTCGTCATGTTTGTAGTCGTCGCTCAGATGTTTCCATCAGCGTTTGCCCTTAGCGACTTGAGTTTTTCTTTGAGGCATTTTCGAAGATCTTGGCTTACTTCCTCTTGAATTTCAACGTCGTAAAGACATGGAGGTTCCTCCTCCTTCTTGCACCCAAACTCCTTTTGGAGCAGCTCATGACTGGCCAGTAATTATGCACGTAATTTTTGAAACATATTTGAAACATTAAAAAAATGCGCCACATTCGAAGGGGACGCTACTTTCGGGGTCCGCTACTTTCGGGGGGGGGCACTACTTTCGGGAAATTTTAGAAGTGTCACAAATTCAACGTTACTTTCGGAATTCTACGGTATTTATGTTGTAGGTGATGTGTTTTTTTTAAACAATGTGTTCGTTTGGGGGGGAGGGGGTCGCTACTTTCGGGAAATTTTAGAAGTGCCACTAATTCAACGTTACTTTCGGGGCGGTTACTTTCGGAATTCTCTGGTATTTATGTTGCAAGTGATGTGTTTTTTAAACCATGTGTTCGTTTTTAATTTGATAAAACATGTGCTGCAAGCTGATAAAATGTGCTGCAAGACGTGCAAGCTTGTGAGTTAGTGACGTTTTCTCAGTTCTTTTTGTACAAGCTGTTGTGAGTGGTAAATACTCAGAAAAATGTCTGAGTTTAAAAGGGACTTAAACCTACAACTTTTTGAATCCAATGGTTATATAGCATCTGGCTATTGTGTGAAAGGTTGTGGCGTTGAGTTCTGTCTAGAGTTCAGAGTTTTTTTTTAAATTAACTTACACCAGCATGTATAACAAGAACTGATTTCTAAGAAGTGGTGTATAACAGAACTGGAAAACAGTTTTTTAAAAAAATAATCAGATTCAGATCCAGTACGTTTAGACATATGAACACAACTACTTGTTCAAGCTACTGTAGCTTGTATCGTGTGAATGTCCTCATTTGTTTGTATTCCTGTTTGTATCCTGTTGTATCCTGTTTATATTCTGTCATATCTTGTTTCTACTGTATCTTCACTTCTCTTGTTCATATCCTTCTTTATCCTTGTCTGTATCTTCACTTATCTTGTATGTACTGTATTACCCACTTTACTGATCTCTTCATATCCTCAATTACCCAGTTGTCATATTCATATCCTCACTTATCCTCTTAAATCGTCGAAATTGGCAATATTACTTGAGTTGTCATGCAAATTCAAAATGGTGCGGGCATTGAAAAGAAGAAAAAAAACAAAACAAAAAAACTACGAGTTTTAATTAAAACTATAACTCTGTGTAAAAAAACAAAACAAACTACGAATAACACATGATTACCTTTCGTATATAAACTCATTGTTTGTTTACACTCTTTACGTTTCTCTCTGACGAAGGGCCTTCGCTCGAAACGTTAGACTCCTACGTTCTCTGTTTCGGCAGTATATCTAACCTTACTATATTTCGATACGAATAACACAGTTCTGTGTAATGGCTTATAGTTAGGAAAGATTGTGGACTAAGGTTGAAAGAAGGAAATGGCGCGAAGAGTCTTATTTACCTGAAAGTGTATATTCTATTATATAAGAGGTCTTGACTGAGTTTCCTTATAGCTAATAGTACTTAGCATGTATACTCAGTCTACATTTCAATTGTCCTATCTCCATGAGAGTAGCACTATTTTAACGCCTTTATGCTTTATTATGGCTTTGTAATACCCGGAGTTCAGATTGATCAACGCACAACGGTCCCCTAAAAATGCGTCTTTGGACCACGGTCCATCTCTCCGGACGTAGTATGGGAGGTATTAATCTAGTTAGGGTGGACTCTAATCACTCTAGACAATTGTCTTTGGAGTTTTCCACCATTTTCTCCTTCCATGTATAAAAGGTTCAGATGCGAGTTTTGTTCTAGTTGATTGCGTAGCTCTGGTGTTCATCAGACGTTCGTTACGTTCGAACACTGAGAAAATGTTCCAGAGCTTTACACTTCGAACCTGCAATTTCATAAGTGTCTAGCCACTTGAACTATTGAATTACCGAGGCTCCGATGGTAAACAAAGAGATGCCGCCTCAAATCCCTTCGAACCTGCAATTTCATAAGTGGTTAGCCACTTGAACTATTGAGTTACTGAGGCTCCGATGGAGAGCTAAGCGGCAGCGTTCGCATTTGGTTGCAGTTTCGTTCACTGTCTGGGACTCAGAAACTTTCTGAGTATTTGAGTTTGACGAACGTCTGTTACGTTACACCAAGCTTGCACATGTACCTTCAGAGTTTGCCAGAGTGGAGAAAACTCTGTCTAATAAATTCAGAAAACGTAATTTGCATAGAATTTGCAGGTTATTATGCCAAGAATTGCTTGTTTGCAAGGCCACAAATATAAATCTTTTCAATGATCTAGACCATCCCTAGAGCTATGCAATGAATCCCAATGAAGCTCAGACCTGCACTACGAAACATTTTAGGGGGAGAAAATGTAATCCTTAGGCAATATTTTGCTGAAGCTCTCCGCCCTTTCGGGTTCCTAACTGCTTTCATTTCTGTTCGTTTTTTCTTTAGACCCAAATTCACGATTTAAAACAATCCCAGAATCCCGCTGGCGCCCAGCTGCGTTCGACTTTGCTTGACCCTGCAGTGAATATCGTATTTCAAAGAATGAAAGCTGAACTGGATGAGACGAAAGAAAAATTGGAGCAAGCCCAAAATGATTTGAGCGCGTGGAAGTTTACCCCAGACAGGTACCAAATTGCTTGTAATTACGTGTAAAGGTTTCTCTAGGTCTGAAAAGTCGTTTTGACACACGTCAATATGGTCGCCAATGACGTCACGAATGACGTCAGCGAGAGAAACTGTAGACAAAAAGCATTGTTGCGCAGGCAAAAAAATCTCAGAAACAAGTCACCATGCAGGAATGTACGCCATTGAGCTGTGCCTTCTAATCTTTTTGAAATGAGATCAATACTTCCGCTGATGGGCTGCTATAGTGCTTACTGTTGACCGTTTCTGTATAGCGTTACAGGTAAAAAGTTGATGGCGAAATGTCGGATGTTGATTCAAGAGAATCAGGAACTCGGAAGGCAACTTTCTCAGGGACGTGTTGCTCAGCTGGAGGCCGAGTTGGCTTTGCAAAAGAAATACAGTGAAGAATTAAAGACAAGCCAAGACGGTAAGACAACGCTTAAAGACATTTACGTTACATTATTCTCGCGAAATTATAGCGAAGTACGTGCGTATAAGTGGGAATGAGACTAAGGGCCCGAGTTACCCGCCCAGCCGAGTTACTCGGTTTGCTGGGATAAACTTTACGTTCTGTTTGTATGGAAGCGAGTTACCTGGCAAGTTGTAATATTTGAGATGATTAGCATCAACGAAAGTGACAAAAGCAAAGAAAATCCATCCCGCTATGCCGAGTTACCCGGGCAAAAGTGTTTATATGGGGAAATGTTTATCCCGCTTTGCTGAGATCCCGGCTGGCAGTGCCGAGTTCTCGCCAGGGCGAGTTACTCGTCTGTCTCATATAGACACTGCGGTGGGAAAAACAGTGTTTGCTCTATCGACCAGGAACTCGACATGTGCCGAGTAACTCGGATGGCCGGGTAACTCGCCTCCAAATAAACAGACCCTAAAACCGGTTTTCCACTTGCGAATTTTTTTCGCGCGAATCGACATTTCTATTGTAAAAATTAAATAGATTGCTACTTAGTTCCAGCCAAAAGCTCATAAAATAGAATAAAAATTCGATTCGCGCGAATTTATTCGCAAGTGGAAAACTGGCACAAATTCTTGGGTTAGGAACTTAGGATTTAAACGGATCATCCGTACCAAAACGCGGCGTTCTTTTGTCTTAACACTTTGAGGCCTGGACCTCTCCCTTTGCTGAAATTTATTTATTTATTTACAAATCTTTATACACGGTAACCACATCAATCCCCGTCTATAAGGGTTGTATTTTCTTGGGGCCGTGTGATACTACAAATGTCTAATAATCTAAATAAATGTAAATAATAATCTAAATAAATAAATGTCTAATAATCTAAATAAAAATCGTTTGGCGTTCGCCAAAATAAACCTTAAAGACTCGTCGTCAGGCTTCAAAGTGTTAAAGTCATTAGCTCTATTCGAGAGCTCACAAGACAAAGAAAAACTCTTAAAAAGGCTTTAGCGTTTGTGTTGCGGTCAGGCTTACATGAACTAATGTTTTTGTTTTATTTGTGTAATTTTCCGATTTGATAACAGACTTTCACTAACATTTCTTGCTCGTCATTTTCAGAATTAAACGAGTTCGTCATTCAATTAGACGAAGAAGTCGAGGGAATGCAGTCGACCATTTTGACGTTGCAGAAGCAATTGAAAGGCGTCAAAAGCGAACTGGTTGAAGAAAAACAAAATGGCGCGAAGCAAGTAGAACAGATCCGTATCCTGGAACGAAACTTAGACCAGGCCAGAACTCAACCGCCAAGCCCCGTCGAGGGCGGGAAAACGACTGCGGAAACAATGCAATGCGAGCCCGATCCAAAAGAGCTCGAAAGCATGGAGACTGGGGCCGAGGGTCAAAATCACAAAATCCCCATGGTACATAGCGAACCTCGAGAACCTAGTGTGAAAAAACCGCTTGCCGGAACACCCCCCGGTCCAACGACTTTTTCAATCAGCCAGATACTTGGGCAATCCAAAATGGATTCCTCCCCCGTTGCAGAAACTCCGATACAGACGTGCCCGGGGGGTGACGCTGTAGTGACTAAGATAACTTACATGGGGGGTTACAACGACCCGAATGGGGAAGAACTAAGTCTAAGGACGGAGGGCGAAACTGTAGTTAACGGCGATGCGAGTCGTAACGAGGACGGCACTCAACCTATGGTCACGTAGGGATAGAAGGGGTGGGTTGGGGTTACATAGCGAATATAGGATCTAGGATGTGTCACGTATCATTTTGTCTTTTGGTCAGAAGTAGCGCTGCGGTTTTCTCCTTTTTTCCCCCTTTTTTTAATGGAACAGGCCCAAGGTATTTGATTAAAGTGAATTTTACTAAAAAACTGCGTTCGTTTCTTGTTTTACCACTCTTCCGGAATGCATTTACACTTGCATGCAGCAGTTAGTGCTGTACTAGATTGATATGGCATACTACTAATAGTGATGCACATATGTTTCCCACACAACTGTTGTAGCCTTGAGTGTGTTCTTACAGACTGGCGCACACTTGTTACCAAACAAGTGTGCCATTTACTCACGTCGGTCTGCACAATTCTTTATAACATCATATAGCAAAGTTGGTCTACTGCCGAAACGTGAAAATAGCATATTTCGATTTGTATAAATGTGTTTCAACACAATCACTTCCTACGCCGAACACTACTTTATAAAGCCTCGTACGTAACAACCTTTTAACGTAATGTAAAATAAAGAAACCTACTCGTTTGCTGTCTGCTAGTCAAGAAGAAGTTTGTTTAAGTGCCCTCGTTCATAAAGAGTAAAGAATCCGAGCTCCAGCAGGATTCATGATAGATAAAGATGAACATTTTCCGCTAGTCCTCTCGCTCGATCCCTATTCTGTGACGTCACCAAAATAAGTTCGAGAGAAAAGAGGACTAGGAACTAGTCTGTGAGAATTGTGTGTAAATGTTATTCGAGCTATTTTACTCGGAAATATGTTGATGCCACAGAGCTGACTATATAGTTACAAGGTATTCTAGCTTTGTTCAGTACTCTAGAATCCTGTGGCGACGATAAGTTTGTGGTCGTTGTACGCGGTCTAAAATGCGATTAAATCATTTAAACCTAATGAGATTACGTTGAGGTCTTCCGACCGCGATTTTCACAAACCGTTTGCAGCTTGCTTCTTCTCGGCGTCCCTTTGTTCTTTTATTAAACAATTTTTCGTCCGACGCCATTCTTAAGTGAACGCTTCTTTGCAGCTCACTTTATCGTTGAGTCATTCGCTTTATGTCAAATCATTGGATTAAATGTCAATCAAATATATCTTTGTGGACTTTGATGCGTAGGAAAATAAAGTTACGGCAAACTTAGGAAACATATTTAGCAACTCCTTTAATTTCTTTCCGTAGTTTCCAGAAATTAAAAGTTTCGAAAAAGGGGAAACTATACACCGGCTTTCGGTTGTTCTGACGAAAAATTAAAGTCAAAGAAATTAATTTATTTTGTCAATACTTCGGTTTAAATATATTTTGACATTGATGATATCAAGAAGAAAGAAAGAACCAGATAACATGTAGTGCTGTAGACTTTTCTAGACGTCCACATGTGGGCTGCGCGCAAATTGGAAAGAAATGACGAGAACTGCAACTTTCAGCTGATTTTAATATATAAGAAAAGTGTTGGCTAGTGAGTTATGATGTACAGAAAAACTTAAAGTTGGTGAACTGCTGGAGATTTAGGAGAAAGAGTGATTAAGAGATTTAGTCAAAACTCTTCATCAGAATATATCTTGAAAATTGTGTCGATTTATATTTTCGCAGAATATTTTATCTGGATTAATTCTGGAAAAAATTGAAACTCTGCATGGTTCTGTTTTCTGTCACCGAAAATGACAGACTTAATTATTTTACATTGAGACTGCTGATATTGACAAGAGAATCATGGTGTTATAGATTTGTCTAGGTTTGTAATTTTGCTATACTTGCCAATCGGCAAAATTTACGAAAAGCGAAACTTTCTAGCGATTTCTTTATTTTTATACATATACATGTACCTCGATATTTTCTCTCCATTATCGAATTGTTCTCGATTTCAAACATTCGCATCAATTTGCTATTCTTAGCCAGCCCACTTGTCACAGCTTTCAAAATTTGTCCAATATTCTTAAGCGATATCATCAGATGAGCAAGCACATCAGTATAGTTTGACATTTAAGTTAGAAGTTATTAAGAAATAGATTTTATCTTTGACTGATTTATTGAGAGAGATTTGACTGTATTTGTACCCAAATTTTTTATGCCAATAATTCTATGTCTGGAAACTCCCGTAAAATGATATGATATATAATTTTAGGGATGATGATTTGGAATATATAACAAAGTGTTGTTCGCGAAATGTCGAAAAGTGCTCAATACCGTAAAGTTAGAGCGAATATACTATAAGTGGGCTTACCTCAAATGTTGATGGTCGCATCAATGGTCGCATCAACATTTGAGGTAAGCCCACTTATAGTATATATATATATATATATATATATATATATATATATATATACTCGTCAGTTATCATTTTTACCGTAAACAAAAAAACTACGGAATTCTCTCAAAAAAACTGGATATAAAATTAGGATAAATGAATGAACTTTATTCTGTGGAAATGTTTGGCCATGTACTTTTTGCAAGTTCATGGCCTCGAGAATAGAAAAACATTGGCCATATATATATGTCATCAGTGGAATTACGTGATCCAATGAAGTAAATTTCGAGACAGTAAATTCATTTTCTGTGCATGCATTGTAAAAAAGTAGAGTGCTGCGTAGCCAGTGTTTTAGATGAGGCAAAGTGAAAAGGTGGTAAACTGCTGAGAATAGTTTTGGATAACGAAAGACATGCACTTTCGAGCGGCCTCCTTCATTGTTTTGTATATCAGCAGTAACGTTTGGCATCTTACTCGACTTCACTACATGTTATATAGGAGTTGTAGATGAAGGAAAATTTCGAGTGTTAGACTTAAAGTATGCATATATGCATGTTAAGACCCAACCAGAGACCAGGCGACAAAATATAACATCGTGCAAGGCCTTTCGACTGCATGCATGCATGGATTCGAATCTGCAATGCTCAGTGCATATACATGGTGCTCTGACCACAGGGTTCGTATACAATGTATATACGTGGCGTAGAAAACATGGGAAGCGTAGGATTCCATTCGTAGGACTTGTCTGTCTGAACTGGTTTTAATATATTTTGCTCCAGCTAACGCCAGACGGTTTTATTCACTGACTACTGCAGGGAAACCCTCGAGCAGGAATGAATTGTTATATACGGATGCCCTTCATGCCGCCGAGAACTTAGTCACGAGTCCTGTATATATATTTATTATAGGTGTTTTTAAACATCATCCCCATTATTCTTTCGCTCAGTTCGATCTTTCGTCGAATATATTAAATCTCATATTTGCACCCGATTTGTTTCCTAACCATTTATGGTATAACAATCGAAATATAGTAAGGTTAGATATATACTGCCGAAACAGAGAACGTAGGAGTCTAACGTTTCGAGCGAAGGCCCTTCGTCAGAGAGAAACGTCCTCTCTCTGACGAAGGGCCTTCGCTCGAAACGTTAGACTCCTATACGTTCTCTGTTTCGGCAGTATATCTAACCTTACTATATTTCGATTGTTGTTTCTACACTGCCTACGCAGCACGCTACTTTTATTTCACCATTTATGGTATATGCACGTGTACATGCACCCTAATTTATAACCACGCATTCAGGTGTTTTTAAGATCGAACTTTTCAATTCTGTGCATATCTTTTAAATTCTGCCTTGCATTTCTGTCGTTAGGGATAACAATTATAATAGTCAAATCTATAGTCATAGAATTGATAAGGTATATAAGTTGCTGTTATCTTACGTCTTAGACGAAACAAAGGGGTTATAACAAGGCAGGTGTGTCATTTAAGTAGATGGATTTTTATATTTAAAATAGCGGGATACATGCATATATACAGGAGAGGACCAAGTTCACATTAGGAAAATTCTATACTCTCTATTTCAGTCTATCTTGATATACCTACAGTGTTACATAATGAATACATGCATATATATATATATAAGGTATATGGCCACACAATGACACAGTGGTTACAGTCTGCATGGGTTACAGTCTTATAACGTTGTAGAATTCATGCGTTTCAAATCGTGTATGCATGTTTCATCGATAGTGATCAGGAACTTCAGATTAACGCGACGTGGTCATTATCAGCAAGTGATTACCCTAGGCTATCATCTGAAATCGAGCATGATTATGAGACCACATACAAGTACCTCCTTGAAAGCTATCCAATTTTCTTCTGTCCGTGCATATTAGTCTGATCCACTCGATAATTTTAGCATAAAATCTACTCTTGTGAAGAAGCATTGCAATTTTCAGCTAATCAAGGCACAACACTAAGGAATTGTAGTTTTGTAACTGCTTTCATGGTAAACGAACGATCTCATTACACTGTACCAACCTTGACTTGGAGCCATTTTTTTCGAGGGCATTGAAGCGAATTCAGGAAGTTTCATCTGTTTGTACTTTACATTTTAGCAACAACACACCTTGACTGAACATGTCCAAACAGGTTGACCAAATCCAGTATCACAGTACGCAAAGTTTTCAAGAGGTGGAGGTGAGCTTTCGTCATGTGGTGCTCAGGACATCATCAGAGCTGGCGAAAAGCTTTTTCTTGCTTGCTTTCGCGAGCTCTGATGATATCCTGAGCACCACAGGACGAAAGCTCAGCTAAATAAAAACATGGTTGTATCCGCAAGAATGTATATATATAATATATTACTAAGAAATTGTTTACAACTTTATTGCTATCCATTCTTGCGACCGTCTGGGTGACTTTTTTGCACATAATATACACATGATGCCATCATTACTTACCACTTTCTTGACAAAATAATGTTCCCCACAGGGATCTCTAATTGTCAAGAAAAACTACCTAAAAATATTTTGAAAAGTTCCGTTTTTCTTTCAAGCCATTTTTTCAAATTGTTAAGTTATTCCATGCCATTCTTTGAAAAGCTATTTTATAATTTCTAAGTATTTAAAGGTGGGGTTTTTATTATAAGAATTCTGATCTTAATCTTTTATTTTTTATTTTTAGTTAATCTCGATTCTGAATCTCAAATTTTTGGCTTGCATATAAGTTAAAATCTTTTTTAAAATCTGGAATTTCCGTCCCTTTTCTCACCGCATTGTACACAGTAACTAAGTAAGCTCTTTCAAATGTCGTGGATTTTGTGTACTTTGTGACAAAGCAATTGGTTTGTTTTTACTTGCAACGGTTTTTATCAGTTCTCGTTTTTATCGTGCCATTGAGTCTATGCAATTCCCCTAAGTCTTCATTAGTTGATCCTTTTGGTGTTGTACAAAGTTATCTAATTTCTCGCTTTAAAATATATAGAAACAAAAAACTGAATGGATTTGAGCTCACTTATTGCCAGACGTTTATAACTTCAAACAAAAGTTAACGCTAGACCGTTGCATTCAATTAAAAGTCGCGACAATTGTCATTAAAAATTTACATAAGCAATTTAACTGCCAACTTTTACTTCCTTTTCGCCGCAGCTTGTCAATATTCTCCATTTGTTTTACTGTGTCCACAGCGGATTGACTTCGCAGGTTGTTTTTTTCAAACTCGTCAGTTTGTTCAAACAACGGCAAGTGCATGTAATTGAAATTAAAATAGTGTGTTAAGAAACTTGGTCGAAATTAAGCTGACATTTTTTCAGGCGAAGTCTCAAACATAGGGGGTGTTTACTCGAGGACGGCCCGGACTGAGGTCGGGCTGGCTTTAGGTTGGTTGTAGTGTTTTTACTGTAGATCGTTTTCACGAGGCTGGCCTGAGATGCAGTTCACGCCGGCATAATCTCAGGTCGCCTGCTAGACGGAACTGAAATTTTGAGGCCGGCCTAACTCCAGGGCGGCTTTTCATGTAAACAGATTGTAAGTCTAATTCTGGCCACAAAAAAAGGCTTTTTAACCGACGTAACACCTCTCAAATGCAATACGTTGTTTTAAATGAGATTGGTGTCAAATCTACATAAAATAATGATTCTCTGGCGGTCACGAGCTGGAAGACAATTGACACAAATCTTGAAGCAACAGCGGAACCAAGCCTATATAATTGAAAGGCCGGCCTGTAAACTAAAACCGAAATGCAAAATGCAGGCCAGTCCCAGTTGAGACCGATCTCGTGTAAACAGCCCCTAAACTACACGAGGAGTTTTGCGGTGAACGTTGACAATGAAATCGGAGAGGAACAACAAGATTCAATTTATCAGCGTTCGCAAACGAACGCGGGGGTTTCAAGATAGGTTTTTTATTTGAAATATAATCAGTAATTTTAATAACCAAACTTGAAAAGCAATGAGACAAGTAAGCAAACGAAACAAATCATTTAGTAGAGTTAAAACTTCATAAATTCTTCACACTGATTTCGCGTTTAGTAGCTATATGAAAATGCCAAACATGCTTTTCGACTTAAAATTTTTAAAAAAATTACCTAGCTAAAAACCTACTAATATTTTTTCCAACGTCGCAACTACCTTAATAATTTCATTAACCCTGAAGTCATTTATCTTTTTTACAATATATAGAAGCAAACAATGAGCAATGGCGTATGTCTCGAAAAAAAGGGCCGCCATATTGGAATTTTTGGCGCTAAATTAGTTTTCGGTTTTTACTCAACTTCATTCAGACTATTTTAACGTCCTGAAGATTAATGTTCGATATTTTATTTTCACACTGCGATCCGTTTCAATTAGTACCTACTGTAGATTGTTTTGTTCGTCTATTTATCTTAACGGTGTAATTTGGCGAAAGCAATAAGCCCTCTAATTGCGTGTGATGAAGGTTAATTGTTCGATGCTGGTAAAAAGCGGTGTGGACATTTGTGTATTGTGCCCACTCGACCGGATGGACAGGTGAAAGATGAACAGCTAAGTGAGATTATAAAACGACACCAGATTACACCCCACAATTCAGTACCGCCGAAACCACGTTGCGAAGAACGAGCGTTGAAAACAGAACGAGCTATATACAACGTATATCTCTCCAGTTTTTGGAAGTGAAATACAAGGTATTTACCGTACCCAGTCATTGCTTTTGATTTTTAGTGGGTTTTTTGGCGAAAGAGCTTTAATTAAAGGATGAAAATTGATGAGTGAACTATTAGAAAATATGTTTTTCTTCATCAAGCTAACTGATTCGGTTAAGAATGTATTTAGATAGATACTTTTAAAGTACAATGAACCTTGCAGCGTTTTTCACTGTTGGTTTTCATGTAAATGTGAACTTTTTTGTGTGTGTGTGTTTTTTTAGATCCGCAATGGATTATGTCTTGTTGTTATTGCTGTTCTGCTTTTCGTTGAACATTGTCTGCCCAGCTGCCATTGATACAGCACCGAACGACGGAACACTCTCAGTTAACGCAGAAATCATTCGGGAAGACATTGACAACGCCAACTCGGAGTTGCTGTTCGACGAAGAGGGCATGACAAAAGATGTTAAAAAAGGTTTAGAAGTCGAAGATGGAAGCGAGAAAAACGACGAAGGACTAGCCGCTAGCGAAGACAGCCAAGGAAGGTTTGGCCGAGAGCAAGGTCGATTTGGGCGTAAGTTGGAACGAACTCAGGGCCGCTTTGGACGAGAGTTTAAAAACGAAGATTCAAACGACGATAGCGTCGAACTTGACTTAAGTTTCGCAGGAAATGTAGACCAAGGACGATTTGGAAGAGAATCCTCGGCGAACCAGGGCAGATTTGGAAGAATGAACAGTCAAGGACGTTTTGGTCGCGAGAATAAAGACCTTACTGAACAAGGAAGGTTTGGACGTGAGAATGAAAAGATCGAGCAAGGACGCTTTGGTCGGGAGAAGCTTGAACGACAAGGTCGCTTTGGGAGAGAGAATGAAGAACAAGGACGATTTGGAAGGGAGTTCTCAGAGAATGAAGAACAAGGACGATTTGGAAGGGAGTTCTCAAAGAATGAAGAACAAGGAAGATTTGGAAGGGAGTTTTCGGAGAAGGAAGAGCAAGGACGATTTGGAAGGGAGTTCTCAGAGAATAAAGAACAAGGAAGATTCGGAAGGGATTCCTTAATAAACGAATTAGAACAGGGAAGATTTGGAAGGGACTTCTCAGAAAGCGACGAGCAAGGCAGGTTCGGTCGTGAATTTTCCAAAAAGGACACAAATGAGCAAGGACGCTTTGGCCGAGAATCGACAGCCAATCAAGGGCGGTTTGGTCGTCTTGTTCGTCGAAACAAAATGAAAAGTAATGATCTGGAAAATGGACGGCGCGAGAATTAGAGTGTATAGAGAAAATCAATGTCTTAGAATCGGTGAAGAAGACGGACAGACAGCTAAATAAATATGCATATAGAATTGAGTTTGTTATTCGTTATTATAAGGTTATGAGAGAATAAGTTATAACAGGAATATCAATTATTAGTAAAACGACAGAGTAAAACGACCAACAACTGAGATTATGCATGTGGTTAAGACTTTAAATAACTGTAAAACTGGTAAGATGTGTTTAGATCAATAAAGATATGTCAGTAAGTTATCTTTTTCCTCCCGCGATAAGGGAGTATATTTTGCAAGCTACACGCTAATCCTGCAATAAAGAGGGGTATTTTACTATAGCTAACGGCGTTAAAACTGAAGAAAAATGAAAAAAAAACACCATATTGATTGATGAAGGTAAACCTGTTGTTCCCACAGGATTTGGCTCTGGGAATTTTGGAAACGAAACGCTTTTGATGATAACAGTGATTTATTGAGGGTGAACACTTTACAGTCGAAACTGAAACCTGTGGCCATCTTGCATCTTTGTATTTATAAACTTCAAAGTTAAATTACTTATAGAGAAATTAGTCAGGTATATTTCCGTATGACCGATATACAAAACTACAAATATGATGTTTAACAACAATAATAGTTTATTGTTTCCATGATTGATTTGAAAGTTGTCTGCAGCAAATAATGAATACGAAATTAAAAACTGAGTTATGAACCTGCATGTTCCAGCCAGATGGCTTCCATAAAAAGTCGTAAAGCTAGTTGGTTTTTTTTGCTTGTGTGTACGACTGGAAGTTTTTCTTGAAGGCAATAAAATTGTAGTATATATCTGCCCGTATAAGTCCCATTATATTGGATTAAAGTTTGAAAGATTGACGTACTGAATAATTCGTTGTTTAGGTTCCCTTATGACGGCCATCCAGACGACAGCTGACACGTCCAGCTTTTTAATAAGACTTCTTGTAAAGGAAAACCTTGTCAACTTGTGTCATATATACACAGGACGTGTCAGAGCTCTGAACGGTCTTTGAAATCCTTGTCTGTGAATTTGAATGTAGATTTTTGAATTTTTTTCGAATTGTAGCATGCAAGTGTTTAAAGGTTTTTCTACGTTAGTATAGTTTCTCGGCTTGAAGTTGTTAAAGTTTTTTCGTTTGTTGTTGCTGTACAAGCTGTCGAAAGTTAAACTCAGAGAAAACTTTGAGCTCCAGACGGGACTCGAATTAACACTTTGAGGCGTGGACCTCTCCCTGTGCTGAATAAAATCGTCTGGCGTTAGCCAGAATAAAATACTAAAGACTCGTCTTCAGGCTTCAAAGTGTTAAAGAGATAGGTTTTAACACTTTGAGGCCTATAGATCTCTCCCTGTGCTGAATAAAATCGTTGGCGTTAGCCAGAATAAAATACTAAAGACTCGTCTTCAGGCTTCAAAGTGTTAAAGAGATAGGTTTTAACACTTTGAGGCCTGGATCTCTCCCTGTGCTGAATAAAATCGTCTGGCGTTAGCCAGAATAAAATACTAAACTATGAAGACTCGGCTTCATGCAGGCTTCAAAGTGTTAACCCACAATCTTCTGAATCCAATCGGACGCTCTAACTATTCAGCCACTAGGACTCAGATGGTATATTTGTTCAAAAGTTGAGTGTTATTTCATGTTTTTTTATCATGATTTCCCAATGAAATAAATGGATATTTCGCATTCAACATTCTCCGTGCATTTTGGCAGATCTAGAACATTCAAGAAAAGCCATCTTTTCGGCATTTTAGGTGTACGTGTAACCGTATTTTTTGCTGTTGGGCGGGACTTAGATTACCGCAAAGCTAATTAATAACTGTCTCTGAATCTATAGATAGGAAAGGTTTTCCAAAGTCTTTTCTGGTCTTTGAGAGTGCGAACGCCGCTTGTTTTATCAGATTTTAAACACGAGGCGATCACGAGCAGAGAATACACGTATCAGGGAAATTTTATACTGTGACAGTGAGCGGGTGTTTAGCTTAGGTAATTAGTAGTAGGTACTTATAAAAGGCCGCAGGGTTGCTGGAGTAATTGAGATAGCTCATTATATCTATTTCTGTCCAGCCGACCTCCCTCTGTCAAGCTAAACCGTCTGGCTTTAGTCGGTAGTCAAATCATTAGAGACCGTTTAGCAATTGGCTAATTACCGACTATACCAAGGTGCTGTACTGCTGCATGTGCAACAACCAGCAGCATTTTGGCGGGCTCTAACTAACCCTTTTTCCGTTGGTGGATTTTCTCTGTGACGCGTAAAATAGTCTGGATTTAAAATCCTTTTATGTGCCGATATATATAAATTAGCCCCTCTGACCGCGTTTTAGAGTAAAGATTCTTTTGAATTTCGTACATAAAAACGAGTTCAGAGGGGCTAATTTCTATGCACATAAAAGAATTCCACGGCCATTTATGACATTTTATAGGGTAAAATACGTAAGACTTGAGAGTCCGACGCCGCCCAGGAAGAGATAAAGTTATGAATGGCAGACAGCCGAGAAAAGATCAGCAAAATAACACTGTTACAAAGGCAAACTTTCCGAGACTATAGAAGAACTACAATAAATCAAGATGACAGCGCTGAGTTTTGATCCATAGTAATCTTCAGGCCGATTTAGACGGCACAACTTTTGCCTACAACTGTCGCACGCAACTGCTTACAAGAGTTGTGAGCAAGTTGTAGGCCTGATTTACACGACGCAATTTGTGTTGTAGGTAAGGCGCGAGCAGGTTGCGTGCGACAGTTGTAGGCAAAAGTTGTGCCGTCTAAAGCCTGTTTTCCACTAGGCGACTTTTTTCGCGCGAAGCGACTTCTTCTTTTGTCTCATGAGCTCTGAGCTGGAACTAATCAGAAATCTATTGAATTCGAACAAAAGAAAGTCGGTTCGCGCGAAAAAAATCGCCTAGTGGAAAACCGGCTTAAATCGACCTTTCTGTATCTGCCGCTGCTGGCTTCAACGCCAAAATCATGCGCGCGCAACAGCGGTAATTGATAGCGATCACTAGTGGCGGCCGTCGACTGAGTAAAATTGTCTGAGAGTGAAATACTAAAGCCTGGATCAGTCGCTGAAGACTGATTCAGTCAGGAAGAAGTTAACTATTTCAATTCACACTGCATTTTAACGTTTTGAAGGCCTCCACAACCTAACCACAACCCTCCAGGAAGAAAGTCCCCTACTAAGTGAGAGGACATGTTGGCCATACAGCGCATGTCCATCGTAGTTATCCAAATTTCAACACAGTCTCCGGAGGAGATTATTATAATGAAATGTTATACAGTGTGTATCAAAAAAAACTGAACCCTTAGAAAACAACCTATTGTAGTTTGAAAGCCCTAAAAGCGCTGCGTTATAAATTAATTAAAATTAATCAGCACAAGTTAAACAGGAACTGAGAAAAAGCTTTTAAATACTTTCACCATGCATACACTTCAAGTTATCTTAATTTCCCAGGTGTATAAGACCGTGTGTTTTACGCATCTGTGGGTTCAGCGAAGTGCTTAGGGCTTTCAAACTACTACAATAGGTTGTTTTCTAAGGGTTCAGGTTTTTTTGATACACACTGTATAGCACTTGTATTCATTATAATCATGAAACCCGAACGTCAACTCTCACACATGTGGGATGTTAAAATAAAAAACATATAACAAGAAACCCAGGAGGGGTGTTGTGCTCGGGGTCCGACAGGTGGGACTTTTTTCCGGGGGTTGTGGTTAGGTTTAGGTTCACCGGGGGGTTGTGGTTAGGTTTAGGGTTTCCGGGGGGTTGTTTTCTGGGGTTTGGGGGTGAGGTTTTCATTTAAAATTCATGATTATGATGAATACAAGTGCAAAATAACATTTCATGATTATAATGAATTTCCTGCGGAGAATGTGCTGCAAATTTAGAGGAAATCTAAATTGATTGTGGATAATCATCCCACATGCGGGTTTTTTTAATAATCCTTGTACATGTTTAAATTACAGTTGAAAAGGATATTTTTAATCGATTTATACGCGGCTTCGAAATACATTTATTGTTATCAATACATTGTTAATTGCTATAAGATGTATTTTCTGATTGCAGCGTCCCTACATGCAGTATAAACATGTTTCTTACTTGCTCTGGCTTTATAAACTGGATCACAATCGGGTCCCGTTAAACTAACATCGGGGTTTTCGTCTTCTGTATACAAAACACAACATCCATCACCTAAAATAGAAAAAAGCATTTTAAGCGCTGGATCCCATTGTCCAATAACATCTCCCATACGAAAATGTGCTATAGAATATTCTATAAAATTTTAGAAATGCCACAGAATATTCTGGCTGAATATATTTATACAGCATAGTTGCAACTATGCCTTAAGACAAAACTAATGACTAAGACAAAAGAAAACGCTACGTTTTGGTGGAAGTAGAAAACGGACCAACGGTCCTAAGTCCTTTCATCCAAGTCTTAAGTCTATATGATGTTGCATATAGTTTCAAGTCTTTGAGAACCAAGTATCAAGCCAAGTCTCCCAGTCCAGTCTTTGTGAACAGTTTCAAGTCAAGTCTCCCAGTCCAGTCTTTGTGAACAGTTTCAAGTCAAGTCTCTAGTCTTGTCTCAAGTTTTAGAACAGGTCTTTAGGGCTACTCTGGCTTTAACAATTTCGAACGTAGCGAAAAATCCGGTATTCCGTACTCTTAGTCTACTATCCGGTTTTTTAGTAGTCTACTATCTGTTTAAATCCGATTTTTTTAGTAGTCTACTATCTGGTTACATCCCGTTTACAGTAGTCTACTATCTGGTTAAATCCGGTTTTTTAGTAGTCTACTATCTGGTTACATCCGGTTTTCCGTGTAGTAAGTTAAGTAGTATATCCCTACTTCAATGCGGACCAGTAGTATGTGGTCAACGTTACGTCATTACCTGTGGTAACTAAAGTTCCTTTGTCGAGTTTTGCCATGGATAAAATAGATGCACCTGTCCTTTGAACAATATTGAGAGGTTCACTAAAATATATTTCAAAAACTCATTAATAATTCATGAGGAAAATTCAAAAGAAATTAAAGTTTAATCAGTGTCTTTATATGTGATAAAGATACCTCCTGATTTACATAAACTTTAGCTTTGATTTTCTCGGCTTAGACAAGGTTATTTTTCAAACTTACTACGCCAATGAACTTACCAAGTGGTTCGTTTTTGAAGCTGTTCAATAAACTCGCAGCTCCTGCTCGTTTATTAAACAGTACATTAAAGACACTAAGAATTATATACCTTGTATTTCTCACATCGTATTTGTACACGCAGCCATCTTGTGTCCCAGCTATGACGTTCACCTCCGAGGTAAAGCAACATTCGTTGAAAGCAGCTGAGCCTTGTACTTCAAACACCTTCAAACACAGTATTATCAAAGTAATCATCTTTTTTGAACAGCTTTTAGCTTTTGTGCAACTGAAGTCAATCAGCTTCCTTCGGACTGCACGTATGTGAGAATATCGAACAACAGGAACATATGATTTAAGAGAAAGGTCGCCGTTCTAATGACTCACCGTCTGTCTAGTACGAAGACCAACTCCTTGCAGTGTATTGTCTTCTCTGGCAATTACCAACAATTTTCCAGCAGTTCCAATTTCTCTTTCATCTTTGAATACACACAAGTTTTAGTTTAGATATAATGGTGTGTACAACTGTAAATGTTCTTTTGACTCAACGAAGTCTAAAAATAGCTCGTATTCTAAATATAACTCATTTTCTAAAAATAGCTCATTTTCTAAAAATAACTCATTTTCTAAAAATAGTTCATTTTCTAAAAATAGTTCATTTTCTAAAAATAGCTCGTTTTCTAAAAATACCTCATTTTCTAAATATAGCTCATTTTCTAAAAATAGCTTATTTTCTAAACATAGCTAATTTCTAAAAATAGCTCGTTTTCTAAAAAAATTCATTGTTACTAATATGTTAATTTCTGTTTGTAAAATAGTTTTGGTTACTCACGCATCTCTTCTTCTCTTGTGCCCAGGCCCACTTCATCATTTACAGGTGCAACAGCGCATGCGTTAATGGGACACGAACATTTTGCAATTACACCAAGACATGAGAATGTCCCACAATCCCAGAGGCGCACAGAGCCATCACGTGAACACGCTGTAATGTAACAAAACTGAGCATTATGTAATTCTATGAAATGTAGTTTGATTTTAGGTAAATTTTAAAGTTGGTTATACAATAAAAGATAGAAATTCAGTATGAACAGATAGGATACTTGCATAATACATTTCGTCCTTTGTCTATAATAGCAGTGTCTGCAATACCTTTAAAGGAAAGTAAATTTAATATTTAAAAGGAAATATAGACTACAGAAATGAAACAAGTAAAAAATCTGATTTAAATTGAGTTCAATAGTTGAGAAAGAAATGAGGATGCTACTCTGGCTTAAACGTTATTTTTTACATTCATTACCATTTAGTTTATTATCTATTTTTTTCATGTTAAATGTTCACTATTATTCACCTTTTCACTATTATTACATATATATGTACATGTATTCTAACCCTTGATTACTATGACACCCCGTTTGTAATTAAATTATAACTCCTTATGGTATAAGATTGCAGCTACATGTAATTAAATTGGTTTCTTGCTTGCTTGCTTGGCTGGTTCAATGGTTAGCTGGTTGCCTGGTTGGTTGGTTGGGTTGGTTGGTTGGGTTGGTTGGTTGGTTGGGTTGGTTGGTTGGTTTGGTTGGTTGGTTGGTTGGGTTGGTTGGTTGGTTGGTTGGTTGGTTGGTTGACTGGCTGGTTGCTTGCTTGGTGGTTTGATTGATTGATTGAATATAGCTAATAGAAACTAACTGTTCAAAACCTTTTAAGCTAGACTACACTATGTACAATGAGAAGTGCATATAAAGTTAACAAAAATAATAACATAAATAATTATTTCATCATGCTAGTTCATCTCCCTTGTTCCCTGGACCTTTTCTCCACGCACTCCTCCACCTCACTCACCCTAGAGGGAAGAATGGAGAAAAGCTGACCCTAGAAATGACATTAGGTAGTTCACCTCCTTTATGTCCTTTAAGAGTTGCAGCACAGCTGCCATCTTCAGCTGACCAGATCTTGAGCTGCATGTCGGAACCACCAGTAAGAATTACAACACCAGAAGGAAAGAAACAGCAAGTTGTGACATCCATCACATGACCTTTTAGTTCCCGCTAAACATAAAAATTAACATTTAAAGATTCAAGTAAATAAATAGACCAAAAAAATTCCAACTCTTGATTTTGACATTGCTTACAGTTCAATAAGAAAAGAAGATGAAAAATAATAAAAATTCAGAAATCAAAGTGATATTTACACGAACTACTCCATCAGATGTCTGCCACACATTTAAATCACCATCATCACTGGAGGAAACACCAAGCGATCCTCCAGCAGATATATCAAGACCATGGATCTAGAAGACAAATGTAAAAATATTAGGTAATTTTTCTTACAATTGATATAGCCATAACTATTTAGTGGAGGGAAAGGTTTAAGCTGGGATGAATTCATGGAACTTTTCCGAGGATTGTGGCCAGCAGGGGCATTGCCAGCCCTTGAAAAGTGTGTGTGTGTGTGTGTGGGGGGGGCAGGGGAACTAGGTAATGATGTGACACTTGATGATGTCAGAGTGGTTTCATAGAGAAAAATGCCTGGTACCACAAGTGACTGCACTAAGTGAGAAAAAATATGGAAATCAGAGCAGTGCCAATAGTAGGACTTTTTTTTTTAAATGTTTGTTTGGAATTACACACTTTTCAATTTTAGGAAACCCTTTCACAACAAGTTTTTTTACCACACTCCCCCTAATACTTTCTCCTCTGTTTTTGAACATATTAGAAAATTAATTTCCCCTCCCTGGCAACGCCCCTGGTGGCCAGTAAGGTAATGTATACTGATATAGATTTGCAGCATAATATTAAATGTGAATACATTTTGTTTATAAAGGTAATTCAAGCTTAAGACTTACACTTTTAGTATGGATGTTGGTAAAAGTGTTTGAAGGAGCCAGAAATGTAGTATGACAATTCCACTTTGGATAACAAACTGTAATGCTTCTCTAAATAATTTTCATATTACTTAATATGTTACTTAAGATTGTATTATAATGTATGTATTTGTACTGTACTGTACTGTATTTGTACTGTACTGTATTTGTACTGTACTGTACTGTATTTGTACTGTACTGTATTTGTACTGTACTGTATTTGTACTGTACTGTATTTGTACTGTACTGTGTATTTGTACTGTACTGTACTGTGTTGCATTGTAATGAACTAATGATTGGACTGGACTGTATGTACGACTCACACCCATCTTCATCGCCAATGTACGATACTCACTCCTTTATTCTAATAATCACATTTTCATCATGCCCTATATATATATATATATATTTATAAAATAGGTTGCGTCTTACACACACTGTGATTGGTCAATTACCGTGTTTATATCAGGCTATGTAAACACGGTTGTGATGTCACGGCACATTTTTTAGCCTTATTTCATAAAAGAAATGGATGCCCTGTGTTTATATAACCTGATGCAAACACTCGAGTGAGTTGGGAGAATTCGAAAGTACTTATGTAAACCCTCGCCTACAGCTCGGGTTCACATAAACTTTCAAATTCTCCCAACTCACTTTCGTGTTTGCATCAGGCTATATAAACACGGGTGGCCATTTTCTATTTCTTAAATATATATATATATATATATATGTATATATATATAGTGCCCGAGGAGACCTGGACACTACACTGTACTGTACTTAAAGTCTTAAACCTTATCAAAACTTTCAATTTCAAAACCATCTGTTGCACGTAATTCTTTCTCCTCCCTTTCTCCATGTGAAGTAATGTCCCCATAAACTGATGGACTACCTGTGTTTTTGGAAAACAAAAAACAGCCAAATTGACCACAGAACACACCAGCTAGTTTATCACAGAAATCTTGGAATTTAATACATTATTTACCCTTTAGAGAGCAGGATAACCAAACTTTTTCACCCCCATGCCTGTAGAAGAACAACTTATGTGAGTCAGACGAACCCAAACTACCCCAGGTTTTATTTTGTTACCTCAATAACTCAGTCCAATCATATTGAATATTAAGATAGGGTTTGCATTTTGCCGCCATTTTTATTTAAAAACCATCAAACAGGTATTAATCCCGGTGAGGCTTAAACATACCGTGTATAAAATCACGGGGGACGCTAGTGTCGTTAGCCAAGGGTATTAGTTTCAAAGTAAATACAGAAAATACTCCGCTGTTGATATAATTATCGAGGAAAAACAACGCTTAGCAAAGCTCTGGTAAGTTTAAAGCTCGTACACATTTTATTTACTTATTTTCTCTCTTTAGAAAACTAAGTATATTGTCTTTAATAAAAGCTAAACATGTTTGTAGCTTCGTCTAGATTTCGTTTACATTCCAGAAATGATAGAATACAGAGCTGAATGCCCGCCCCAATGTTGTCGTGGTCACTTTCTCCAGACTTGTTTTTTAGTGTTCTCCGTATTCTTAAGCTCCCCCTGGCTAGTTTGTTTTAAAGCTTACGGTTTAAAAATATATTAATACACCCAACAAAAAGCTTTCGTCTGTACTTTTTAGTTCTTAACGTATTAAATCCGTAAACATTTGAATGTCACACCAATTTGATGAAATTTGTTGCTTTCAAAGGTTGGTTGATGTCTGTGGATCTGAAACATTTTCCAAAGCAATTCTCTCGTCAAAGTGAAGTGGTTTAAAGCTCACAGACAGGGTAGTATACGTGAGGAAAGAGATGGGCTCGAAGGCCCCCAAGAGTTCAAACCAGAGAATTCGTTGGAAGAGTTGGACGACTCTTGGGGGCTGTCCCATGACGGAATCACATCAGAACTGAGGTAAAAGACTCTATTTCCCCCTATTTTTTTAAGGTATAAATGTTACTTTTTATTCTTGCAAATATAATGTTTTATTTTACTTCTTCAATACTAAACTTTATTTGCAAGTTAAATTAAAAAATAATTTTATTTTGTCAGTCACAGTTATTTTTAGACTTAAAGGGATAATCTAAGATTTGCATATATAATAATTTATAGTGTGAGATATGTTCTAATTGCATTTTTAGAATGATGTGGCAAATTAATTAGAATGAAAGAATATTTTTTTCAATCAAGGACAATAACAAAAAACTTAGGCAGATCATGTTAATTTATTAAGGATTTTTGGTGAATAGGAAATAAATAAATAAATAAATAATATATATATATATAATTATATATATATATATATATATATATAATTTACTTGTAACAGACATTTGAATTTTTAGAACTGTTCCCCATATATATATATATATAATTTTCTTGTAACAGACATTTTAATTTTTAGAACTGTTCCCCATATATATATATATATGTATATGGGGAACAGTTCTAAAAATTAAAATGTCTGTTACAAGTAAATTATTACTGCTGTATTTTTGTAGGGCAGCAGAACTATATTTATTATATATTAAACAGAACAATAGAGTACATGTACCTCTCCTCCACAGAGGCTTTAGCAAATAATAGGGGAGGCGAAGGCTTGCATGCAGCCAAAGGTGAGAGTGGGCCGAGGAAGATCAGAGGTACATATCTTCTCCTTTGTCTGCACGCCTTTGCCTCAGATCAGAGGAAGAGAGAGATACAGTACAGTCTCTTATGCGGTCTTTTGACCAAATCAGACTTGACCAGACTGCGTAGAAGACTGGAACTATCTGTACTTCTGGCCTACATGCCCACACCACACGTTGTTTGCCACAAAGATATCAGGGTTTAACATTTGAAAAGTGTATTGTGAAAATATTTTGTCAAAAAAGTAGGGGGGTTGGGACTAATCCCCCCCCCCAGTTTCGACTTCTGCTTTCACTACAGAAGGGGCGTTGGAGTTCTGGATTAGACTAGAATTCGAAACGCAGCCAAAAAAAACAATACATTTATTTAAGCTTGTCTCAACGTCAAACTCATCAGTGCATAATTCAAACCTTTCCAAGCATTTTACTTAATTTAAATGTGACGTTTGAAACTGCAGGTGAAACAACTGTGTCAGAAATGACATGTGTTTGTTTTATTTTTGTGCTCAAAATCTCACTGAATTATAAAGGATAAATTTACAGTAGCAACGTTTCAGTTTCACGACGTTTTTATTGACAGTTGTGATGTAACGTGAGAACTATCCAAGGCTGTTTTGTTTTGTAATAAACCAAAACACGCTGCGAAGAAGTTATTGGAAGGCACTCAGCGGTTACTTTGCATCGCGATTTTGGAGATTTTATGTTTGTTTTGGATTGCATATTTCAAAAAGTGCATCGCGATTTGCGAACTGCGATATGTTAATTCAAACCCTGGATATCACTCCAGTTGTATATAGAGCTCATTGGTGTTAACACACTGGTGGACAATTACATATACCAGCATGACAACCATATAAAAATATTGTATATACAGTATCACACAGATAGGCATATTCTAATAATGAAAAGAGACCACCTGTTATTGATAAATTTAAAATGCTATTAACCTGTCATAATTTCCACATATCAGAATTTATTGCTTTTAAATATTCACGAGAAATAAAAAATGATGTCATTTGTTTTGTCTTCAGAATATTAGCAGAAGTCAATGTCTTGTGCACGTCTGACCAAACAATTCAATGGGTACCACTATTAGATAATCTTATTGCTATTAAAGTCACTTACCAGCAGGTAGTGTAAAATATTATATACTGTATCATTACAATTATTTTATCATATTTTTGAAAATTTCAGCAGGTTGCTATAATGCATATTTACTATTCATGGTCAAGTGCTTAGTACTCAAACATGCAACATACAATTTCTTATCTCTGTGTAGAAGAATATAGTAGGGTAGGAATACACATGAATTAATATAAGGAAGGCAGGAAGCATACAGTGTGGTTGATATAGGGGACTATAGTATAGTATAGTGGGAATATGAGGAATACAGTGGAAAATATGGGGGGAATACAGAATTTAAATATAGAAGGAATACAGTAGGAATATAGCAGGGACATAGTGGGAAATACATGAGTATAATAGGGAGAAATACAGTGGGAAATATGGGAAGAATACAGAAGAAAATATAGATTGAAGGAATACAGTGGAAAATATGGGAGGAATACAGAATTTAAATATAGAAGGAATACAGTAGGAATATAGCAGGGACATAGTGGGAAATACAGTATAATAAGGAGAAATACAGTGGGAAATATGGGAGGAATACAGAAGAAAATATAGATTGAAGGAATACAGTGGAAAATATGAGAGGAATACAGAAGTAAATATACAAGGAATACAGTAGGAATATAGCAGGAACACAGTGGGAAATACACTATACAGTATAAAGAGAAATACAGTGGAAAATATGGGAGGAATACAGAACTAAATATAGAAGGAATACAGTGAGAAATACAGTAGGAATACAATAGGAATAATATACTGTAGCAGGATCTTAGAGTGGTGATATAGATGGAGTACATGTACTGTGGGAATATAGTATACAGAATAATAGTGACAGAATAACAATATACAGAATAACAGTGACAGTATAGGAGGAATATAAACATAGGAATATATTAGAAAAACTAGAGTGAGATAATGTTAGGATGAACAGAGTCTTGAGGAATACATTTAGATAATATTAAGGGAACTACATGTACAGTGGAAATACAGTGTGAATAGAGTGGGAATTATACAGCAAGAATACAGTGGAGATATGTACATGTATAGTACAGTAGAAACTAGAAGTGCTGTGAAGTGGGAATGGTGTACATGCAGGAGGAATACAAACGGTGAAATAAAAGTAGTGTGCTGCATAGGCAGTGTTGAAACAACAATCGAAATATAGTAATTAGGTTTGAGTACTGCCGAAAATATTGAACGTAGTTTCAACGTTTCTCTCTGACGAAGCCCGAAGGGCCTTCGCTCGAAACGATAGAAACTACGTTCAATATTTTCGGCAGTACTCAAACCTTACTATATTTCGACTAGCTAGGCGGAATACAGTTCGGAAAATTGGCATAATAATCAGTAGAGAAAAAATACGTTACTTGTCTACAATGTATAATATTTAATACACTGTATTACATAAAATAGACCAGTAAAAAGTGATTATTTTCAATGCAGAATCCTACTACTGGAGCTACTGTTGTTTGTCTTAGTACAGATGGTACTTGTGGTGGCACTTCATTAGACCTGCAAATTTCTTTATCAGGTAAGAATTTTTAAGATAAGATCACGGTGCATGTGTCATGGTTTTCCCCTCTTAAGCCCCGCACAGACGATCGAGTTTTCCTTGACAAGTTCCTTGGTAGCTTTCCTTGCTCGTGTGTACGATGAACAATTTTTTCCGCAAACATTTTCTTTGACAATTTATAATTGCTCGTGTGTACGGTTCGACAAGTTTTCCTTGACGGCAATGGTCGCGTAATAATCATCTTGTCAAGTTTCCCTTGACGACTATACACACGAACAATTTTCCTTGTTCAAAAGCTGGCATGACCAGCTTTTGAACAAGGCTCCTTGTCAAGGAAAAACTTGTCAATTTGTGTCGTACACACGAACAAATAAAACTTGTCAAGGAAAAACTTGTCAAGGAAAACTTGGTCGTCTGTGCGGCGCTTATTAGAACATCACTTGTATCACACTGAAAGTCTGAAACTGTTGGAACTTGTCGCTATGTGCCTAATATATGCCTTTTGTAAATAAATAAGGTTTAACAAATCTCTTGGGGGATCCAATAAATTGCATTGTATTATAACGTATTCCATCGCATTGTAACGGATTATGGTATCATAATATCATGTATCTTTACGTTATTAGTGTTTTCAGCTTTCGTAAATTAAACTCAGAGAAAAATTCTGAGGGTTGAGTCCCGTCTGGAGCTCAGAGTTTTTCTCTGAGTTTAACTTACGACAGCTTGTACAGCAAAAACACACGAAAAAACTGTTGTATTATTGTTTTGCATTTCAGAAAGCAAGTTGAAAAAAGCTTCAGAATGTTTTGTGAGGTGGAAAGATGTGCAAAGTGGTTGGTTTTTCAATTTTCTCAAGTCATTCATTTACACTTAGCATCCCTTATCCCATTATATAACGATTTTCTAGTTCCAGTTAACGTTTCATATCTTACTTTCTGTAGGAAAGGTGTGGGGATTAAACTTCTTGTCGGAAGAAGAAGCATTTGAATTCATGGCGTTCTGTGAGGTCTGAAATTATGTTGATTTACTTATTGTACAAGTAGTGTCACTGGGACTAGGCACGCAGACAGGGGTGGCACTAGAGCGGCGTTTCTGTCCAGGACACTAGCTAAAGCCCCGCACAGACGACCAAGTTTTCCTTGACAAGTTCCTTGGTAGCTTTCCTTGCTCGTGTGTACGATGAACACATTTTTTTCAAACAATTTTCCTTGAAAAGTTGTAATTGCTCGTGTGTACAGTTGGACAAGTTTTCCTTGACGGCAATGATCGCGTAATAAGCTTAGGAGATGATCTTGTCAAGTTTTCCTTGACGACTATACACACGAACAAATTTCCTTGTTCAAAAGCTGGCATGACCAGCTTTTGAACAAGGCTCCTTGTCAAGGTAAAACTTGTCAATTTGTGTCGTACACACGAACAAATAAAATTTGTCAAGGAAAGCTTGGTCGTCTGTGCGGGGCTTTATACGCACCATCTCAACGAAAAAATTGACTTTTTGTTCCAAATGATTTCCAAGAAAAATTGTATTTTTAACAATTGAAGAATGTAAACAGAAACTTTACCAGTTTATAAAAAACTTTTTATTGCTTTAGACAGGCAAATAAACAGATTTCTCTTTATTTAGACTTTAGAATAAGTGCAAACAAGTAGAGTGCTGCGTAGGCAGTGTTTTAGAAAGAGGAAAGTGAAACGGTGGTAAACTGCTGAGATTTTTATGTAATGGAAAACTGACGTTATACTAAAATTCTTGGTTAGTTTACTACCTTTTTGCTTCGCTTTAGCATAAGTGCGTTGGTTTGGTTCAGGTTTGTAAGTAGCTAATGTGATCATTTACCACTGTGATAACGATGGACCTTTTAAATTGTGATTTTTTCCGGAACCACTGCTTTATAGTACTATATAGGGACTTGTGAAAACACAACGCGACTACGACTATACGGCAACGTGTTTGAACAATATAATTTTATGTCAAATACAAAGAGCTTTTGCAAATGACGGTCCCAAGAGTAATCTTTACGCCGTCATGACTCTGTTAACAACGTAGAAAAAGCATTTTTACGTTGTAAAGACAACGCGAAACCTGAGTCACTACAGAAGCCTTGGAGAAGCTTAACCTTACTCTCGCGACTACGATAGATTGGACAAGTGTTTTTCTTCAAGAATTTAAGAACAAAACGAATCCGTGCGATTATGTATCTTGAAATTTGAATGTATAAATACACCACCATTTAATACCACTGTTAAACTTTCTACCGTATAGCCGTTGTCCGTTGTCTGAATCTTGAAGTCCCTACTCTCTGTCGAGGACCTAGCCTCTGCGTGTCGTCGTGGATTTGCTGGTGCCACATCACACGCAGACTACATTAGCTTAGCAAACCTGCAAGTGCTGGTGGAATCTGATCTGAACAAAAAAAACGTGGAATTCCCCGTTAAAAACAAAAGGAAGTGAAATAATTGTTTTGCTAATTTTATTTTCCGATAAGCTAATATTTTTTGTTGTGGGGAAAGTGTACTACTTGAGCCAGTGGTAGAACCGTGAACCGAGTCCTAATCGCTGAGACTATATTCTCCAACACAAATAGTTCAAAACTCTTTTTTTGTCTCCGAAACCTGGTCTCGGACACAACACAAATCTCGAGGACGTGGATCAGCGGATCTACACACGTAAAAATCTCACAGCTTGTCAACAGGATGTGTTCGCAACAGGCTTGTAGCAAGGCTGGGAACAAGTTGTAACAATGCTGTTCATTCAAGAAGCTGCTACAACCTTGTTAGCATCAATCTGTTAACAACTTGTTGAGTGCAGAGCGGTAACATGTTGTTGGAACAACTTGTCATCAGTCTGTTGGAGTCGTCAGCCTTGTTACAAGTTGTCAACAACCTGCTACAGACATGTTAACAAGACTGGGACAGCCAGTGCGAACACATGACGGTGACAGCCTGTTGAACAGCCTTGTAACAACTTGCTTGCAGCTCTATAGCAGCTTGCGCGTTTTTACGTGTGTATATCATGATTGTGTGATTTTGTTTTTAATATAGGGGCTTTCCAGTAATTGTTCGTCGGGCGCCAGTAGCAAATCGTTGAACAGAAAATCCACAAGTTCTCTGAATTCTTCTTCGAACCAAGCAGGCGACACTCATTCCAAACATACCAAGGACTCGCAACAGTCTTCGAAACCAATCTCCGGACAACAACAGCAATGTATGAATGAAACTGGAGCTGTTTTTCAGAGTAGTTCAGAATCAACGAAACTCGAAGCTAAAGCGGAATTTGTTGACAGCGGCGTTGGCGATGATGAACTTGATGTAAGGAATGCTCAAGAAGATTTGAATTTCACAGAATTCAGTTATTACAAAGAAATGGAAATTTTTCATACTGCGATAAATGACGAATCCGTAAGTATATTATGTTGTTTACAGTGAAATTGTTGCTTTTTCAATCTTGTACACACGCAAAAACGCACACTCTGTGTCAAACCTGATGCAGAATGATGTCAGATCTGTTCAGAAAAATGTAGCGATCCCTGATACAGCCTGTTGCAGTATCAGCTATGATACACCTATGATATTATAACTGTATACCTGTAGCTACAACAGACTGTTCAGAACAGATTCTGTCAAATTGTATCAGCCTGACACGGTCAGTGCTGTATCAGTTTGATATAACAGACTGAACGGGTATGTTGTCTACGGAGCTGTCGCAGTCTGTTAGAAATTCTAACTAAATGTTTATACATCAGCGCTGGTACATTCTGTAGCTGTCAAGCTGTATCAAGGGTCGCTACATTTCTCTGATTTTTACGTGTGTAATTGACCCAAAATTATATATTCAAGAATATTAATCGGATTCAATTTTTCTCTTGGTACGTGTGATGTGGAATTACTTACTCAGTATTGGGTTATGTGTTTGCAAATTTTCGCAATTACTATAGACATTTTTAATAAGTGCAGAGTACGTCATTTTCCGCCATTGACGTCATTTTCATGACGTCGTTTTTTGAATTCTATTGAAAATATACAAAAGCTAAATTGAAAAAAAAAAAACGAAATTGAAAATAATTCAAAAGAAAAATTGAAACGCGATAGGGTGAAAATTACGAATTCTATACTTATTAAAAGGGTCTATAGTTTTTATTAAATTATATGCATTACGAGGAAAATCGGATAGTCCTAAACGTAGACGCATGTACGCATTGCGTACCTATTTTTTAGGATCCGAGACACTTGGATGGATTCAATACTGAAGGTTATAATGATGTGAATAGAGAAGGCGATCTGTCCTGCAGTGGAGGATTTCGAAGATCTGGTTGGTTATCTTTGAAGCATATTCTAATATGTGGCCGACATGGACGATTAGAGCAAACATCTCATCGAAAGTGGAGAAATTACTGGGTGATTTTAAAAGGATATGAGTTGAATTTGTATCAGTGTGATGAGAAAGATGTTGGCTCGATTGATGTGTACAGTCCAAATGATATTATTAAACTTGAAGGCTGTCTGGCGCAAGCTGTC